>BSBK01000135.1:1202500-1527500 GCA_027943335.1 Chamaecyparis obtusa | reverse complement strand
ACTTATCTTTCCCTTGTCGCCTAATGTCCTTTATCAAGTAGGAGACAAAGGCACGTCGGCGCATGCCTCTCATTCCCTTATATGACGTTGGGTGACTTTTTCCATGCGAAGTATACGTACCCTAAGCTTCGCATCATTGGCTATTAGAGTAACCTAGTTTCGTAATGTGTCCATTTTAGTTTTTTTATAAAAAAAAATTGTTGTGTTTTGTCCGAATTTTTGGGCATTACACCATGCACCCAGAAAGCATGTGAATTGTAATGATGGTTCATTAGGATTTTGAGCTAGACATGATTTTTGGTGACGTAATATTTACTCCCCAATCCTTTCATCATTTCCAATAAATCTTGCCACCTTATTACTTTTCTTATCATAATTAATAAAACTAATAGCATTAGTCTCCAGGTCCTTAACTTTTTTCCACGTCACAAGAGAGTCAAGATTGACCCCTTTCTTGGGAAACACATCAACAATGGTATTAGATTCTTGAGAGGCATGGGACACATGGGATTTTTTTAAAAGAACCCAATATATCAATGACCATGCCTATAGCATTGGATATGGACCATGAAACTTTTGACATCCATTTTATACCATTTATAATGTTTAGAGAGTCCCCTTCTAACCACACCTTATCAAAATTCATTTATTTAGCCATCTTTAAGGAATAATAGGCTCCAAGAGCCTCAATAATATGATTAGTTTGAGAGCCAAGAGTAACAAAAACAACAAAGATAAAGTTACCACAACTATCCCTGATAACCCCCCCACAACCAGCTTTGGTAGGATTCCCCTTTATCACACCATCAAAGTTAGCCTTCACCCAATCCTTAGGAGGAGACACCCAATAGAAATTTTATCTTCCTTTATTCTTTTCATTTATTGAATTGATATTCCAGAAATCAATTTCCATACTCGACTCACCAAATTTATTTAAATGCAGAGAGATAATCTCCTAAATGCTTCTAAAAATAACATTAGCCAACACAGTAGGGTTTCTTTAAGCATCCCTAAAAATCATATTATTACGTTCTTTCCAGACATTCAAAATCGGGTGAGGAACAACAAAAAGCCACAGCAACCTAACTCTCTTGTTCAAATTGGGGCAATTCCATTGCTGTAAAAATTCTTGGATAGTTCTATGAAAAACCTAGCATATATTCCATCTCTGTACTTTCCAAATCTCTAAAGAATAAGATAAACTTAGAAGAAGATGAGAATCCAAATCACAATCCTCACAACATAGACAATATCTATTAGGGATATAGAATCCCCTTTTCACCAAATTGTCTATCGTTAAAAATTTATTCTGGAGAAAGAGCCAGAAGAAGATCTCAACTTTGGGGATAAGACAATTACTCCAGCCTTTCACCCAATAAGGAACTTTGTCATCAAGTTGATGTTAAATTTGAATCCTATAAGTAGAAGCAGCAGAAAATTTATCAGATGAATCAAGCCCCCAAATAAAGGAATCCTCCTTATTATCAATTATTCACTGCACATTAAGGGTGTTATTGATGTTTTCATGAAGATTCACCCAACTGTTACCTCTCAAATAATGTCAAACTTTTTCTCCATAAAAATTTTTACTTTTATTCATGAGATCCTGATATTCAGGATAGCTACACATGGCTTGTCAAGAATCCAAGGGTCTTCCCAAAATTTGATCTTCCTCCCATCCCCAATCTTCCATCTACCCCCTTCAGTAGCCACCTTTCTAGCTTTCATAACATTGTTAAAGATTTTAGAACCTCCAATGTTTAAAGCCTCCCAAGTAATATGGTCAAGGGACATATTAGAGATGTAAATTTGTTTTTCCAAATGGTGTTCCATTCTTTCTCCTCTTCATACATTCTCCATAAATGTTTTGCCAGAAGGGTTTTTCTCATTTGTTTGATAGATCTGATGCCTAAACCTCCAAGATTCTTAGCTCTACAAACCTTATCCCAAGCCAACAAATAGATGTGTTTTCTCTCTCTCCAGTTCTAGACCATAGAAAGAATTTTTGAATAATTTCCATTTTATCAAAAACCTTAGAGGGGGCTTCAAAAATGTTGAGAGCATAAGTAACCAAACTTTGTAAATAGGATTTGGGCAAAGTGATTTTTCCTGCTTGCGTTCAAGATAGATGTCTTTCCATCTAGCCAGTTTTTTATTGAACTTCTCCATTAATCCAACTAGAAGGAATATGGCAGTTTCTCCCCGAGAGGAAGACCCAAATACACAAAAGGGAAGGCATAAATGTTGCACTCCATAATAGAAACAATCTTCTTCTATCTCTCCTCCAAAGTATTTGTGAAAAAAATAGAGCTCTTCTTCCAATCAATTAATTGGCCTGAAGCCTTATAAAGATAATTTTATAGTCTATTTTAACCAAAAATAAATAAATAAATGGATACATAAATTTATTGAATGCAAGATCAACTCTTTATTACTTATTGGTTTTGCAACCTTCTATTCACACAAAATATAAGTTAAAACTAGCATTCCCAATCCTTTGGACATGTTGGTTTAGAAACTAATGTTCTATGTTAAAAAGCATTAAGTAGCTCATCTCCAAAATGTTAGTAAGTAAAAATGAAACTATAGAGATTTACTTTTCCTGTTAAATTATATTCATTCTCTAAATCATCAAAAGACTCAAGAGAAATGCATACTTTGTTATCATAAAAAATGCATACAAATTTAGTATTCCCTTGAATGACTCAAGTTGGAAACTAGAGTATTTGTATTAGTACCATGACTTCAATACCATGTTAGATTGTACAAATAAGAAAGCCACCACACAAGATAGTGTGTAAGGGTTAGATCCAATAAAATTATAAAAATTGATGATTAGATATCAAACATGGATTAATAAAGATATTTCATAATAATACAAGAGACATGTATATGTTCAAACCATTCAAATATGAAATAAGAAAAATAACATAATAAAGTTAACAATATATTCTTCAATTACTCAAGTACATTCTAGGTGAATGAGTATATGTAGACTATGTGAGAGAGGGGATGAGATAAATGCAAACCATTGAAAGTGTAAGTTGAGAATTTTCAATGCATGAATATATAACATCTATGAAAGATGTTGACAGTTCACTCCACCCACATAGTGAGTAACTCTTATTAGCCTATGTTAGCTTAATTAAAAGTCTAGAAAATCATAGATAAATGAAAAAGGAAACCTACAATAATAATTTATGTTTGAAATCAAAATACCTCTACACAAAGCAATTTTAATATAGGTAGGAAACAATTACTAGTAAAAGTCAACATCAAAGTGACTAATTATAATTTTGAATTCAATTTTAACCTATGAATTTTCTATTAAGTGTATGGAAAATAAATATAAGGTGGAAAATATGAAATTATTTGAGATTTAAGGTTGTATATTATATAATGATCTTTTCTAAAATTCATTGCTAAAGTGTAATAATCTAGTTATTTTGTGACATACAAATATTCTATAGAAGATTCTACAATATGATTTGTTAATATATTTTATTACCATGTTGGAGATTATAATACATTAATAATTTGTTAGATGGTACATACTCTTATTTATTATAGAGTTGTAAGTATTTCATACATCTTTGAGCCCAACTCCATGACTTAACCTTAATGTATTAGCAACCTTATATATTCATATACATATATGTTTATGAGAGAATCTAGGGATCCATATTCTACCAAGCACCATTTTTTATTTATGTCATTAATTTCATTCTAGAGTATGATGGAGGGTAAGTAGATTTTCTTATTTTATTGGAAAAGTTTGATATTTTGGTATGGCTAAAGGCTTTTGAGATAAAAAATTTATATATCCCTAAAGTTACAAAATTACAAAAACATGTACTACTATACCAAGGAGGATTGGAAGTTAAAAGTCATGAGGAAGAAATTCCATTTGAATGAGGAAGGAAAAATCTACTAACCCAAGGAAATATTATAAAATGATAGTAAAATATAAGTGTTGAAAATGTTGCATAAAAGTTTATACTTGGGGTAAGAAGGCATTATAAAAGCTCTAAAATTGAAATGATGTATGAAAGGGATAAAACAAATTGCACGAAAGAAACCATGGGAGGAACATTATAATTTCACCTTGTCCTTTTGGGGAATATGAGATGGAGAGGTATGGTAGGTTGCAAGTGGTACTTAAGGAAATTGGGATGAAGGAAAGGAATTATTGATACCAAAGGGGAGGGAGTGAGATCAAGGGTTGGAGAAATATATCATTACTAGTTTAAAGGACAAGTATAGAAAAACTAGAGAACCTATCAAGGAGATTGATGATTGTGAATATGCAATAAAGGGGAGGCAAGTTGTAGAAATCCAAAAGTTTGGGATTTAGAACTTAGAGGAAAATAGACTTAAAGGATCAAGAATACAAAATATTAGGTGTTGAACACACATTAACGAATTAATGTAATATTCATAGACTCATCATCCATGTGTGAATGGGAAATTATCATTTAAGAACATTTGGGGTTGACTAAAAGCTATATTGGAATAACAGAGATGTAAAAGTTGTAGAAATCCTTGGCCCTTGGAAAAAATCAGCATGTACTTATTTAAAATTTAGTAATTCTTTTGTTTTATAATGCATTTAACTAATTTAAAAAGGGTGTGTATACATTTATATAATGTACACGTATTTTAAAATATGATCCAAAATTTTAATGGGTACTCATTCTATAATGGTAGGAGTTTTTATTTGGGTGCATCATTTTGAAATGGGTACAATTTTTTTAATTGAAAAGTACACCCATATTTTTCTCCCCTACATAATTCCACTATAATTGGAATCAACTTATGTTCCCCTCCTTCAAAGTTAAAGGAAGAGGTGGGAGTAGAAAGAAAGAATGTGAATAGGTAGAAGTGTATAAACAAAACAAAGGCTAGAGGAAAAACAAACAACCTCAAGACCTAGATTTTTGTATCTTTTTACAAGGTGAGAACATACGTGGTGTATTAAGGGGAGACAAATCATGAATTGAAGCATAATTTTTGGCCATGGGGGCTTGTTGGGTGAATTGCATAATTGATCATAAATGATTAACATTATAGTGAAATCCACTAAAGAAGGCACCACACTTGGAAAAAAATGGACTATGGAGATAGGTGCAAAGAGCATCCTTATGGAGTGAAATCTTATTTTAAAACATAATATAAAACACCTGAAAGACCTCTATCCTTTCTCAAACTAACTAGTTTTTTACTGTAAATTATCTAATTCATACAAAACTCCATTACAACACCACAATAATAAGGAGTATCCCCAAATCATAGCCAATGCTCCTATTGCAATGAATAGTATAGTCTCCAAGAACCCCCTACAAATTCATGATTTGTGTTTTCAAATTAGAAGCTCATAATTTATCTCTAATTGATAATCAACTACGAATCTAGACTTCACCATAGCATAATTATAATTTCTTTAATGTGAATTTTTAGTTACTCTTTCTTAATCTATTGTACTAAATTTAATTTTTAATATTATTATCCTTTACAAACATTAATAATAATTTTTAACTTTATTTTCTTAGTTGATAGGACTATTTAAATTTAAACCATTTTCTACAATCCACACATTTCTATATAAATTCATGAACAAAGTACAACTATTATATACATACTAGTTTTTCTTAGCAACAAATTTACATCATCTAGTTGTTAGAAATGGTATAGTATTTAGGTAATATTCAGGTGTATTTTTAGGAGTTGCACAAGTTTATGTCAAAAATGATGTTGTTCTCATTTCTTAATAGCTTTATTGTTGTTTCTACTATTTAACTTTCTAGGCTTTGCCAATAAGACTAAGAAATGATATTGTGTCTTTTTAGGATAGATATGTGTAAATATTTGTAGCTTAATAGTAACTAAATAAAAAAAGTGCTTCTAGGTGGTGCATATGTTGATGTTCATCTCATCAAGCGAGGAAAAGAAGTGGCATTATTTTTGTGTGTAGATGATTGGAATTATGAAGTAGTTTACTAGTTGCTAAACTCTTGGTCAAATTCTTAGACTATGAACATGAGTGATGTGAGTGGAGGAAACATACCATTGAGTATCACCACCAAATTTGAAAAGATGAACAAATTGATAGGTCATTTGGCCATAAGACTTGAGGCGGAGGGAGGAAACCCACTTGACAAGGCAAGAAAGATAAAGTATACTGGCAAGGATTCAATCAAAGAAAGGCTATAAGGCATGATTAAAATTGTAACAAAAGAAGAGGATATTGTACACTTCATTGGTTTTGATGCATGGAGGTTTACACACTATGAAGGTGTATATAGTGACAATGGATCCACACTCTATACAAAGGAGAGGACAAATACTAAGATTTATCCTCCAAAGAGACCCAATTAACACAATGTGTTAATTCATGATCTATACAAAGGAGATAAATGGCTTGGGTTAACTTCTCCCTCACCTATAGAAAGAGACGGTATAGGAAAGAGCAATTGAGAATATTTGAAAAGTAACTCTAGAAGACTAATATTGAAATGAAGAAATAAAAAGTACTTACCTCCCAAAAATAATCTGCTAAAAACCTTGTGAAACAGTCTCAGAAACTATTGTTTTTCATGATCCTAAATGGAAAATGTGAGATCTAAAAAACCTTAAAATCTTTTTCTTTTCGGGTCCAGGTTGACCTTGACCCTTTTTTGTTGACCTTGACCTGCGCTACCCCGATAGAAATTCTATTTGTGGATCCTAAAAGTTTTCCGAAAAGGGTATCTGAATATGCTCTGTAATTCATTGTTTCGCACCTATTCCTACAAGAAAAATGGTTTTGTTGTTTGGATGAGGGATTTGCCTTCGTCAAGTTGGTGCTCAAAAATGTTGGACCATTTTGAGGCCAACTGACAGGCACAAACAAGTGCCTCTGCAATTCTGACTCAATCGAGCCAAGGCTGGTAGGCCTAAATCAAAAGTGCTTTCCAACTGCACAATCACGTGCATAGACAAAAGCAATTCCTTCCAAAGGGGTTAACAATCCTTGGAGGAAAAACAACCTAATATCCTAATTGTCAGATAGCTTGAAATCTAAACTAAGGCTTGAAAATAATGCTAAACCTAATTGAAATGCTTTGTAAAGAAGATAACATATATGATATGTAAACCATAGAAAGACCAAAATTACCATTACAAATGAAAAAATAGACCAGTGCCTGATGCCAAATTGGGAATAGAGTCAATTATATTCAATCCTACGTATAAACGGAGACAATTTTAAGGTAACTCACTCTAGTAAAGCGAGACCATCATCCTACTAGCTTCAAATGAAACAAAAATTTAAACAACTTATACAATTAGTCCTATGATTTTTAACCCAACTTAAGAGCCTGAGAGGAACAATAACACATTCTCAGACCATGCTACTGATATTCAAATTGTATAAATTAATCATAAATAAATGCATCAAATAAAGAACACAGTAGGATACCCTGGTCACAGAGTAATCCGAAAAACTAATTAAAAATAAGAAACTATATTAACCTTAAGGCATAAGCACTTATCTGATATTTGCACTTGAGATTTTGGACATTATATTCAAATCTGTAAGTTAGGAGAGTTTTCCATATTTTTTTTTCCGTGATATTGATTGTGTCCATTGTTTACAATATGAACTAATATAAATATATTTCCCAACAGTTCCCTATGGAAGGACATGCTCTTTCACAGGACCTAATCCTAACAACTAACCCTAAAAAGTACAAATTAAACCATAATACTAGTTTTTAGGGAAATATTTCCCATTAGTTTTCTTTATGATTTTTAGGTGCTCCGTGCATAATAATCTGATATTTAATTTCCTACACAAAAACACTTAACATTAGATAGTCAAAATAAAAATTTATTACATTCATACTATATAAGGTTCTCATAACAACTATCATTATTTATTTATTAATTAATAGTTAACAAATTTGATAAAATTATAATACAACATCAAGTATGTACATTTGATAAACAAAGTGTAAAATAATAATTATAAGCTACCCACTTTAATTATCAAAAACATAAGAAGTCACATTAATTATTAAATCATAAGGAATTACATTAATGAGACAATATTCAAAAATAATAAATAAAATGACATTATCTTAAGAATTTTGCTTTTATTTTCAAAATAAAACATAATAAATCTATTCACAAACATAATGCAAAAATAACACATAAAAATATTTTAAAAGCATTTGGGTAAAAAGGTTTTACAATCCACCTTAACAAAAAGATGAAAGTACTCACCCTAAATATCAAATCATTCCTACTTTAGGGTAAGTACATTGACTTTTACAGAATAACCACCTTAATGTTTATAAATATTTTCTAATAGAATAAAAGTAAGGCTTTATTTTTAGAAATAAAATAAGAAAAACAGACCCTAAATAGAGATGAAATTTTTTTATATATTATATTTACAACTAGATTACAATAATAATGTAAAAATATAAAAAGCCTTTTCACCTTATTAGATAAAAATATTGAAGTTAAAAATACATTAAGGTGAAAATGCATTTAGGGATACGAAAACTAGAAATCAATATAAAAAATGTATCAAAACCCTAAACATAACAATATTCATCAAATTATATATTTACTTTATCATATATTTTTTACTTTTAGGGTTTTAGGAGTAAAACATAAATTAAGATTAAAACAATTATTAATGATCACAAAATATAAAATTTCTATCTCATACACAAAATATTTATTTTCTTTAATAATTATTTTTAAAAGGAAATAAAATTATCTTTAACTTATACCTTTACTCACACCTACACTCTCAAGGAATAACATAGAGTAACTGGTAGGGGTAGAGTCAGGTAGTTAGGTAGGAAAAGGGATGGGTCGAGAGGTCGAGTGTTCAACTCCCTCTCCCCATTCTTTTTCCTAAAATCGGAAAAGAAATAACTCATGAGAAAATAATAATTCACATTGACTTGAAAAAGTGATTAGGGAAGAAATTACTCCCTGTGTAAAAGATGTGTTAACTTCTCACCTACACATGAAAACAAGAATAAATAAATTTCTCCTCCTAATCCTCTCGAAGAAAAAAAATAGAATAATTGGTTAGGGGGTAGGAGGGTAGGTAGGTAGGAAAAAGGGTTGGCTTGAGAGGTCGAGGATTCAACTCCCTCTCGCCACCTTTTTCACTTAATATATTTTATTTATTACTTTTAGAATTATTATTTATTTCAAAATGAATACCCATTAAATTAGTTGAAATAACTAACAATCTAATACATGAAAATAGAGAATAACAAACATAACATCCCTTTAATTCATTTTAATTTTTTAAACATAAGGAAATTATATGAAACTGAAAATCAAGATCATACTTCCTTGATGCATTTGCAATATTAGGACCTAAATTTTCAGGTGTCAATAGTGGCTCTTATTGGGGACGTGGGTTCATACCTAGACACAACGAGAATCCATCATTCTCTGGAGAAGCAGACCACTAAACATAAAGTATTAATGATATAAAATAATGATAAATAAATAAACTGAAATATAAAGAATTAAATAGAAAGGGAAACAAACTCAGTTATCTCTCCAAAATAATAAATCTCATGCTAAAAATATGAAATATAAAATAAAAAGCTTATAGAGAAAATATAAATAAAAGAATTGATTTCTAAAAGCAATACTTACCTAAGCAGGTAACCTTACCTCTGTCAAAAACCTTGTTTTGGTCATATAATATTTTATGCCTTCTTGAAATGCATTGAACATAATCCTCATACCAATCATCACAATTCCCAATGTAATAAAATTGTTCACCATGTGACGCATTTTCTGACTGTGGGACATCATTTCCACATTCCAGAGGTTTCATTTATTTCACAGAATGGATTAACACATGGTCCATATCCAGAAAATTCTTCATCTTTTTCAAAACCCTTTATAAACATATTTCCTTCATCAAATGTTTCACTCCTTTGAGATTTTATTTTATCAAATATAACCTGATCATGCTCATCCCGATAACTATAATAAATGTTTAATTTATCCTTTTGCATATACTTTTGTTCCATATTGAGAAGATTTTCCCCCTGATTACGATTTTCACTCGTTTCCACACAAATATGATCTGGTGTATATGTTTCCTCAATCTGTTCACAATTCTCTTCTTCATATAAAATTTCATTAGGGCTCTTTGTAGAATTTTCAATGCATTCATTTTCTTCCATTAAATCATCGTATACAATTTTAAGAAGGAGCTTTACTTGCTCACGAGTTACTCCTAAACTATATATTTTGTTTAAAAAATTTGCCCTGATATCATAAGGTATTTCACAGAAAATATCCATCATCCTCATAAACAAACTCACCATATTTTCATTTTCATACCATTATAAAGTAATGAATGTATTCAAGGGAGACATGCATGATTCATCCCCCTTCTGCGCAAGTTGATGAGGCTCATTTGGTTGCTTACGTAAATTATTATCACCTTCCTTTTTTGCGTATGGACCATTTCTTCCTTTATTAGGCTATGAATTAGTATGATAATTTTCCCCTTTTCATTTTGCGTAATTTCCACATTGCTGCAAGCATTCATCTCTTAAATCCTCTATAAAAGTATTAAAAAATTGTGCACCACCCTGGCTCTGTGCATGGTTTCCTGGATATGTGTATTGTTCAGCATCCCAAATATGATTATTATTTAAATAATCATATTGTTCAATATGTCAGCCCTGTGTGTAATAATTCTGATATGGTACATCATATTTTTTATGATATATTTCCTTATTTAGCACATTATGAAAAATTTTACCTCCAAATTCCGCTTAAGAATTAACTTGCTGGCCACATTTTTCACCATGTTGTGCATTATCATAATTCATGGTAATATTATTTTTAGAATATTCATCTTTGTTAATCATAGAATAATAAATCTTACCTGGCTGCATGTTTTTACCCACATTTGGATAATTCACATTATACGTATTCTTTGTGCTGGGCATTTCATCTGAACATCTCCCGTCATAATTTACATCACTCCAGCCATGAATAAATTCACTTGGCTGTTCTTTTCCAAGTTCAGCTCTAGTTTTAACATGCTGGTCATGTGGCTGTTGTTGTATTCCTTTTTTCCCATGATACATATTATGTGTATTTGACAATCCACCAAATCCGTCATTATAATTTTCATCATGAATACTATCTTCTCCCTTTTGCGCAGGTTGATGATAGTTATCTTGTTTAATGTTTTTATTATATAAATTATAGATTGGGGGGCCTGTATAAGTAACTTGTTGCGCATTAGAATTTTCATGCTGCAAATCATCCTGACTTTGCATGAGCTTGTAAGGCTGCTCACCAAAGCCTTTCTTTCCTCTTCCCTGCGCAAGTTTTGGATTATGTGAATACTACATCTAATACTTTTGTTGATCATTGCATTTGGAGTACTTTCTTCTACCTTGCGCAAGCTGGTGAGCATCCTTGTGCATTTGATAATATATATTTTCATCATGTTGACATGTGCAAAAAGGGTGTTGCATGTTCATTTCATCTCCCTGCACATCATTTCGTGTATCTTCATATTTCAAACTCAACGTGTGAGCTGATCTTTGCGTAAATTTACATATGCTATTTTGCTACTCACTACTTTGATTTTGCGCAAGTTTAGATGTATATTCATGTGGGTCTTCATAGCAGTGAGTTTCTTCTTTGCAATATGTATTATTTATTAGATATTCGTCCTTCTCCAGCTTATGCGCAAGTTCATGACCACTATTTGGGTTCTCACATGGATCTCCAATATGCTGGTGTTGCGCATCACAAGCATGAGGATAATCCTCATAATACCTGTCATTCTTCTGCACAAGAGGATAAGTATCACTTACTTGTTGTTGTATTTAGTTTTGTTTACATATATTTTTATTATCTTTATAATAACAATCCTCCTACGTAGGTCTATGATCTCTTTTGGGCTGCTTGTGTGTGTTAATACATTGCTCACTATTCCAATTTTGTGTAGGTGGATGACTGCTATTTGGATAGTGTTGTTGATTGTTGTTTCATTTTATTCTGGCCATTCATGTGGGCTGCATATTAGACTTTCACAATTAATATTACCTCCCTGCTATGTTGCGTGAGCAGCTTGTGTGTTACTTTGGTCTTGCGCAAGTCTACCAGGCAGCTCACGCAAGCCTCTTGAATGTTGCATTCTATTTTGACCATAATATGTATTGTATAGATTATGATGCTGTTCACGTTCCTAATTTTGTGCAAGCTAAGAGTCATATAATTGCCAACATAGGTATTGATTTTGATAATATAGATTATCATTTTGTTTTTCATTTTCATATATATGCACTTTAGAATAATATTTATCCCGTATTTAATGGTGGTTGATGTTTTCATTAGTTTGATAATTATTAACATACTGGTCATGTGAAAAATAATTAAAAACTTCATTATCACTTCTATAGACTTTGTTCTCACCATGCTTAATCTTATTTTGTACAGGTAGATATATATTATTCTGCCGGTAGTTATCTTGTTGTATCTGGTTTTGAGCAACCTTTTCTTCATGTTCACCATGCATATCATAATGTGTTAAATTTTGCCTGTAATAATCTTCATAAGGTTGTCCACAATAATATCAATCATTTCTATTCCTCAAGTGATTTTGATTATTTTTAGGTTGCCGGACATCATCCCTTTTATTATTATTTATAATATTTCTACTTTCATATTGTTGAATGTTATAATACCTTTCATTAATATCTTTATCACCTTGTATATTGTCACATCACTTTTCATTATAATTTTGCTCAAAATTATTAAAATTATGACCAAAATGATCATTATTTTTCCGCTGTTATGAACCTCCACCATAATAGGAGTAGCTGTGTTCACCACTGTTGAATAAACTATAAGCATTTCCATTATGCACAGGTGGTTCCTGCAAATCATGCAAGTCACATTCTTTATCCCGATTTTTATCTTCCTGATCATTGTTATTCCTTCCAGTCCCTTTTGCACTGTTTTAAATATCACAAGGATCATTAGTGTTTCCCCGCTTGTTACTTAGATCACACATTGGATTTGAATTTTTTTTTAACCATTCACTGTCGCTTTTTGCAATTCTTTCTTCATTGTTTGGTTCCAATTTGACAAACTGCTTGTTCTTTAGAGATCTTCTCCCTAACATAGGCTTTGCCTGAAACTCAGTTTTAGAGTCGCCACCAAACCTTCTGTGAAGAATCAATAACTTCTCTGAGTCCTTATCCCAGTAGAGTCTCTGTAATAGTAACCAAAGATTCTGAAATTGTCCTTTAC
The DNA here is from genome assembly GCA_027943335.1 of Chamaecyparis obtusa. NCBI lineage: Eukaryota > Viridiplantae > Streptophyta > Pinopsida > Cupressales > Cupressaceae > Chamaecyparis > Chamaecyparis obtusa. Next base: position 1,514,189 of record BSBK01000135.1, on the reverse strand, counting down.
TGATAGCGGTCCCCAGTAGAGTCACCAATTTTTTGGTGCTAAAAAATGCTGGACCGTTTTGAGGCCAACTAACAGGCACAAACAAGTGCCTCTGCAATTCTAACTCGATCGAGCCAAGGTTGGTAGGCCTGAATCAAAAGTGCTTTCAAACTGCACAATCACATGCATAGACAAAAGAAATTCCTTCCAAAGGGGTTAACAATCCTTGGAGGAAAAATAACCTAATATCCTAATTGTCATATAGCTTGAAATCTAAACTAAGGCTTGAAAATAATGCTAAACCTAATTGAAATGCTTTGTAAAGAAGATAACAGATATGATATGTAAACCACAGAAAGAACAAAATGACCATTACAAATGAAAAAATAGACCAGTGCTTGATGCCAAATTAGGAATAGAGTTAGTTATATTCAATCCTACGTATAAATGGAGACAGTTTTAAGGTAACTCACTCCTGTAAAGCAAGACCATCATCCTACTGGCTTCAAATGAAACAAAAATTTAAACAACTTATACAATTAGTCCTATGGTTTTTAACCCAACTTAAGAGCCTGAGAGGAACAATAACAGGTTCTCAGACCATGCTTCTGATATTCAAATTGTATAAATTAATCATAAATAAATGCATCAAATAGAGAACACGGTAGGATACCCTGGTTCACAGAGTAATTCAAAAAACTAATTGAAAATAAGAAACTATATTAACCTTAAGGCATAAGCACTTATCTGATATTTGCACTTGAGATTTTGGACATTATATTCAAATCTGTAAGTTAGGAGAGTTTTCCATATTTTTTTTTCCGTGATATTGATTGTGTCCATTGTTTACAATATGAACTAATATAAATATATTTCCCAACGATTCCCTGTGGAAGGACATGCCCTTTCACAGGACCTAATCCTAACAACTAACCCTAAAAAGTACAAATTAAACCATAATAATGGTTTTTAGGGAAATATTTTCCATTAGTTTGCTTTATGATTTTTAGGTGCTCTATGCATAATAATCCGATATTTAATTTCCTGCACAAAAACACTTAACATTAGATAGTCAAAATAAAAATTTATTACATTCATACTATATAAGGTTCTCATAACAACTATCATTGTTTATTTATTAATTAATAATTAACAAATTTGATAAAATTATAATACAACATCAAGTATGTACATTTGGTAAACAAAGTGTAAAATAATAATTATAAGCTACCCACTTTAATTATCAAAAACATAAGAAGTCACATTAATTATTAAATCATAAGGAATTACATTAATGAGACAATATTCAAAAATAATAAATAAAATGACATTATCTTAAGAATTTTGCTTTTATTTTCAAAATAAAACATAATAAATCTATTCACAAACATAATGCAAAAATACCACATAGAAATATTTTAAAAGCATTAGGGTAAAAAGGTTTTACAATCCACCTTAACTAAAAGACGAAAGTACTCACCCTAAATATCAAATCATTCCTACTTTAGGGTAAGTACATTGACTTTTACAAAATAACCACCTTAATGTTTATAAATATTTTCTAATAGAACAAAATTAAGGCTTTATTTTTAGAAATAAAATAAGAAAAACAAACCCTAAATAGAGATGAAAATCAATTTATATTATATTCACAACTAGATTACAATAATAATGTAAAAATATAAAAAACCTTTTCACCTTATTAGATAAAAATATTGAAGTTAAAAATACATTAAGGTGAAAATGCATTTAGGGATATGAAAACTAGAAATCAATATCAAAAATGTATCAAAACCCTAAACATAATAATATTCATCAAATTATATATTTACTTTATCATATATTTTTTACTTTTAGGGTTTTAGGAGTAAAACATAAATTAAGATTAAAACAATTATTAATGATCACAAAATATAAAATTTCTATCTCATACACAAAATATTCATTTTCTTTAATAATTTATTTTCAAAAGGAAATAAAATTATCTTTAACTTATACCTTTACTCACACCTACACTCTCAAGGAATAACATAGAGTTACTAGTAGGGGTAGAGTCAGGTAGTTAGGTAGGAAAAGGGATGGGTCGAGAGGTCGAGTGTTCAACTCCCTCTCCCCATTCTTTTTCTTAAAATCAAAAAATAAATAACTCGTGAGAAAATAATAATTCACATTGACTTGAAAAAGTGATTAGGGAAGAAATTACTCCCTGTGTAAAAGATGTGTTAACTTCTCACCTACACATGAAAACAAGAATAAATAAATTTCTCCTCCTAATCCTCTCAAAGAAAACAAATAGAATAATTGGTTAGTACGTAGGAGGGTAGGTGGGTAGGAAAAAAGGTCGGCTTGAGAGGTCGAGGGTTCAACTCCCTCTCGCCACCTTTTTCACTTAATATATTTTATTTATTACTTTTAGAATTATTATTTATTTCAAAATGAATACCCATTAAATTAGTTGAAATAACTAACAACCTAATACATGAAAATAGAGAATAACAAACATAACATCCCTTTTATTCATTTTAATTTTTTAAACATAGGGAAATTATATGAAACTGAAAATCAAGATCATACTTCCCTGATGCATTTGCAATTTTAGGACCTGAATTTTCAGGTGTCAATAGGTCAAACCCCAGTTTTGGAATTAACCTTGAAATATAATTGAAATCGCAGTAATAAACAAAGTAAATAGAACAATTCACCTTGCTTATGTTGAAACCCTTGTGGAGGATTTGAATCCTTGAATCCACAAGTATGGACGCTCCAAATGGATGTAGAATTGTTGAATGTAAGATGTCTCTAATAAATTTCATTAGATCTTCAATACCAATCTTGAATAGATCTTGGAATTCAAAGAAGCTTGAATGGATATGGATGGAGAAATCTTCAACAAGAGGGCTCCATAGAGCTTGAATCCTTCAATGGCGACTAATGGATCTCCTTGATGAATTGGATCTTGAATGCTTGAATAGTTGAATTCTTGAATTCTTTCGAATAGATGATTGCTTCCTTTCTCCTTCTTGTTTGCTTGATAGATTTATCATTTCGCTTGTGATTGATCACTTGAATTGAAATGAGAGGGGAAGGTCTCCTTATATACTAGTCTAGGACAAAAACTTCTAGAGAGGCCAACATAGGAGAATAAATTTCCATTAAGCCTATAGCCTTAGAAGTGGACCTAAATTAAATATCATTTAAGATTTTACCATTTTGAAGCTTGAAAGAGCCAACCCGGAGGCGGGAAATAAATCTTTCTGAAACTCGACATATAGAAACTTTCAGAATTTGAAATTTAAACCCTGGGTCAGGTTCAAGGGTTAGGGTCGAGGTCGACCTTGACCCAGAAGGTCGACCTTGACCCTGAGGTCAAGAACCTTAAATTCTTAGAGCGGGATGCCAGAAACAAGTAGAAAAGAAGTGGAAAATAGGCCAGGACAAGGGAAAAAGTTAGATCCAAGTCAAAGACCCATTCAAGGCATTTGACATGACCCTAAACAATTACTCAGAGGGCTAAACCAGTCCTAAATGGAAGTGCTTCAATTTTTTGACGATACATTTAGCCCCCACTTTAGCAAGAGTATGGACTCGATACAAACTCTTGGTAAAGGAGATCATAAAGGAAAAGAAAATTTTATTGAAATCAAAGGGACAAAGCAATCCTCAAACCCCCAGGGACTCAAGTATTTGTCAACCCCAAGATTACAATAAGAGAGACTTCACTAGAAAAAAGAAAAAGAAGAGGGAGGAGTGTTAGAATAACTGAGAGGGGGGGTGAATCAGTTACATTAGTTATCTTACAGTCCCAAATAAAAAGATGTACCTTATCAAATAATTCCAACAAATTATGTAGCTCGGTAAAATAAAATATCAATATGTCTATTCACTTTATTGATTACCAGTGAATAGCTAACTGTGATTACCGACCAAATCAATTATGCAATATGTAAAGTATGATAGAAAAATAATCATCACAAATAACACATAACACAATGATTTAACATGGAAACCCTGTTAAGTGAAAAACCACCTGGGACCGGTAACCCAAAATAATTGACTCTTATGAATCAATGGTTAAACTTATACAGTATGATCTGATTCAAATACAACTCTATTGTAGGTATTCAAATCTATGCTAAGCCCATACAAATCCTCTAATCAATAATCAAATTCACTTTATCTATAATCTTCAACTTACTTTCACTCGGTAAATAATTCTTTGACACTCAGTTAACTCTGTAGTTCGGTTCTTTCAATAACTAGTCTGATCAGGCATGCAAGAATAGTCTTCACACAAAATCTCTGTAGTCTTCTTCTTTTGGCATGTTTCAACAATGAAACTCATATCTCTTATATAGACAAGTAAACCATTTTCATATCAGCCATTAGATTTTTTCACTTAATCTCCTTTGTCCATTTTTCCTCTTAAACCTTCCTCAGCAGATGTGTCATTAACATGTTTCAATCTCATCCTTTAGATATTTTTTGAATTTTGTCAGCCATGGATCTCATAAAAAACTTAATCCTTAATCTCAAAATCATAACAATTCTAACTCATCAAATTCCAATTAGTTGTTCTTTGCATTTAATGTTTTCATCCATACTTGGTCAATATACAAATGCCTCGGTGATAACTAGTTAAACTAGCTTGATTAATACTATCAATTGGTATACACTGCACTGGCTCAGTGTATACAAAAATATTCAATTACCAACCATATTGACTTGTTCAATTTCAAATCTCTTCTTCATAATAGATTACTATAACATGCTCAAGTCGACAATATAAAGCCATAGACTCATCAATAAGTTACCCAATGTTTACCTTATCCGTATCTGTCATATCCATCTTTTTCTCATGTAGATATCTCAGTTCTTCATATTTTCTTCCTCAAGCAGATGTTCAAAAGGTTGTAACTAACATGATAAGTACTATCAAGACTAGTTGACATCAATGAAAACATCTTGACTTATTTAATCATCTTACATATCATTTCAGTACTCGGTGATCTCTAATCACTATTTCTTTAGTTCATTCAAATATTCAATCAGTTGTAGTTCATCAATCTCTCCCTTTGGCATTTATGACAACACAAGTAATATGAAAATATGCCAAACATATACCAAACATGTATTCTACAACTATGCAAGAAAAAATGTTGGAGCTCGGTAAGCATTTGATATGTTTAATCACTACAAAACATAGTAGCATTACAAGTGCAGACTCTCCCTACAGATTTGATCTTTTCAGCTCTTAGATTCCCTTTGTTCTTAGCAATGAATATTCAAGTCTCTCCCTTTCTATGTGTTCTCAGTAACTAATTTTCCATATTCATTCTCTCTCCCTTTGACAACAATGTCAAAGAAAATATAAACAAACAAATAGCTCTACAGCAGCCAAGTATTTTTCTATTGTGCAGTTCATATCATGTACCTTTAGTGTATAGATAAACAAATTTATGTTCTAGCTTCTTCAATCTTTCACAACCTTAGACAAAATCCAAAGTGTGAGCTATGTGCATCAACATGAATGATCTTATGATAAGTGTAGGTTGATGCAACCTCCAAATCACATCAGTAACCAGTAGTCAAGGGATGGACCCCGAGTCTAGTTCTCAAATATTCAAATGTGTCCTTCGGTAATGGTTTAGTAAAGATGTCAGCATGTTTTTCCTTAGATGTTACAACTTCTAGTTGTACTAGCTTCTCTTGAACTTGTTCTCTTTATTAGTGATACTTAATAGATATATGATTTTTATTTGAATGCATCACAACATTCTTAGAAATATTTATAGCACCGGTGTTGTCACAATATATAATCACCGAGTTAGTGATTACCTCATTCATTCCTTCCAACAATTGTTTGATCTAAGCTATATTTGAACAGTTTGCAGTAGTAGCAACATACTGTGCTTCAACAATAGACTGAGAAATACATGCTTGTTTCTTGTTAATCCAAGTCACAAACCTTTCCCCTAAAAAGAATGCTCCATCGGTTGTGCTCTTCTGGTCATCTATGCTTCCAGCCCAATCTACATCGGTGTAAACTTTCAGTTCAAATTTTCCTTCCAATGTGTACCATAATCCATAATCCTCTATTTTCTTCAGGTATCTCAAGATTCTCTTTACATCAACCATATGTGAATCTTTAGGATTGGCAAAAAATCTTGCCACAATCCCCATTGCATGTGCAATATCAGGCCTACTATGTACAACATACATCAGTTTACCAATCATAGATCGGTATAGAGTTTGATTTACCTCAATATATTCATCATCCTTTGTCAATTTACAGCCAATTACCATCGGTGTTCCCACAAGTTTAGCATCTTCCATGCCAAAAATTTTGAATACTTTTTTAATGTATTTTGATTGATGGATGAAAATCCCATCTTTCTGTTGTATAATTTGCAAATCTAGAAAGAATGTAATCTCTCCAAACATAGAAATTTCAAATTCCTTTCTCATTTCATCAACAAAAGATTTGAAAATATGATCTTGTACTCCAAAGATTATATCATCAACAAATATTGCAGCAATCAAAATATTATCATCAAAATCTCCTTTCATGTACATATTACCATTTCCACTACTTCTTACAAAGCCAATACTAATAAGATAAGCATGTAATCTTTCATACCATGCCCTCGGTGCTTGTTTCAATCCATATAAAGCTTTGTGCAATCTACATACCATGTCTTTCTAATTCGGATCAACAAACCCTTCAGGTTGTTCTATGTAGACCTCCTCCTCAAGTATTCCATTCAAAAATTCTGATTTCCAATCCATTTGATATACCTTAAATCTCTTATGTTAAGCAAAGGCAAGAAAAATTTGAACTCCTTCTAGTCTAGAAACAAGTGCAAAGGTTTCACCATAATCAATACCTTATTCTTGTGCATATCCCTTGCAAACAAGTCTTTCCTTATTCCTTGTAACTTCTCCATTCACATTCAGGTTATTCCTAAAAATCCACTTAGTATCGATAACTGTAGGATTTGAGTAATACAAATCCACAAAACCCAAAGATCACCTGCATACAAAAACCTGTTACAAGGAAGTAGAGACAAGAAGAGGGCAAGGGTTTGACTCAAAAATATGAAGAAGAAAATATCCTCAAATAATGAATAAAAATGATGTACAATGGATCATCCTTATAAAGGAGATTGAAAACCTTGAAAGGCAAACCCTAGTGCATGTAATAATTAGTTTAACTATTACATGACTAATGCATGCAAGTTTATATTTAAAACAACTAATGCATGTGTGTTTAACTAAAGAAAAATGAGTTGACATCTTAAGAAGGGAGTAAAGTTAATTAAGATAATTAATACTTTATTCTAACACCCCCCCTTAAGATGAGCAATAATGCAGCTACAAATAATGCAAAAAGAAAGTAAAGGAAACTACAATGCTGAAAGCATAAAAATGGGTCCCGGCAACATGGCCCGATGAGGTACCAACACAACCAAATCTCTGTAAAATAGAGAAATAGAGAAAACCTAGTGGGAAAAAACCCTACTCCAAAAAGAGATAGAAAAAAGTAGATAAAGAAATGGCTCAAGAGACTCTCTCAAAACCATAAGTACAACTAGCCCCCCCATGAGAGAGGGATGAGACACCAAAGCCCCCCCAGAATGATGGAACCCCTGTGGAAATGATCAAACCAATGCAACTCCAATGCGAAAGAAACAAAGGCATGGAAAAAGGAAACCCCTAAATGAGAGGTGAAACTGGAAGGCCTAACTAATGCTCAAAGGAGAAAACATGAGGATCCTGAAAGGGAATCCCCAATGTAGGTGGTGTGATAGGTGTGCTGACACTGTCATGAAAGAGGAGATCAACATCCTCTGTAGAATCCTCAACAAGTGCACCTGGTGGCTCAATGAATGGAGCTAGAGGGTCAGACAGTGCTGAAGAAGAATCTTGCTGAAGAGAAAAGACCTCAATAGGATGTGGTGTGGCAGTCATAGCAGTGATCTCAAGAACAATACAAAAGTTCAAGCGACCTGGCTACACCACATGAGGCTCTCGCAAAAGAGGAGAACTATGCTTTGACAATGGAGATGGTGGACCAAAGTGTGAGAAGGTGTAGAGACAGGTGGAATGATCAACTATCCCTGTAGCAACAATGCCTCCTATCACACTATCCCAAATGAAGACTGAATTTGCAGTGAACTCAACTGTCTTCCCTGATCCACTATGTGTAATCTGATAAATCAAGAGAAGGTTTACAGATAGAGATGGAACATACAATACATCATTGAATGTGCCATCTTGAATGCCTACTAAACCTTTCCCGTAGGGTGTCAGGATAGTGTTATTCCCCATGAAAATATGAGGAATGGGAGAAGCCTCAACAGTAGAGAAGACCCTTTGAGAAGATGCAATATGGTGAGAAGCACCTGAATCCATTATCCAAGGGACCTATGAATGGGATGCAATGGATGCCCATAATGCATGACCCTATCCAAAATCCTATCCAGATGTCGAAGATGTGGAGGAAGACTGAAAAGCAGACCCCTGTGAGGTAGAAGAGGATGGAGAGGAAATAGTGCTCTTCTGAAGAAGAGCTTGCAAATATGCAATCTATTTCTCATAGCTATCAAATCTCTTCTAAAAATAATTTGACTCATCATGAGGTCCCTTCTGACAATAGGAACATGTAGGTCTCTTAGTCTTTTGTTTCTCCTTCTTAGAAGAAGATGGTGGGCCAGTAGAGTGCTAAGAAGAGGAATTTGATATCTGCTTTGGCTTTTGCTTCTACTTTTCTTTGGATGGTTGGGCAACCAATGCTTGGTTCTTTGATCCTGTTAGAGAGTCCAACTGAGTAAGCTTGGCTTGTTCTCTAGTTAAATGATCACAGAACACCTCAAAAGTGGGCATGGTGAATGTAGCTCCCAAAGTGTCCAAGGTAGAATGAAAGGTAGAAGAGAAGATCTGAAAGTTTCCCCTAAGCTTGGACAGAATCAGATAAATACATTCTTTATGATGAAGGGTGCTCCCCTTAATACCACAAACACATAACAGAAATAGAGAAACAACAACAATACGCAAGAACAGAAAATTGGCTTCTTATTATCTCCACAAATGTGGAATTACAAACTTTCAGAATTACAATATGCAAAGCCCATGGGCATTCCCTTACAATATTCTGTAGGATAAAGCCTCGAATCAATACCCAGATCTACTACCCAGAACTATTCTGAACTGCTTAAGACAATAATACAGCCTTCCTTATATAGGCAATTATCCACCGCCTGGGAAGGTTCCAGAATTTTAGCCAATAAGGCCGACCAAACTTAGAATTATTTTATTTTACATTTTATTACATCATAGTCGGCTCAAAATAACTTTTGAAACCCGAACAAAAATTTTGAAGAAAATTATTTTCTGCCATTTCAGGTGGCCCAACTTCCGAAGACCATAAGTCATCACCAGTTGACCCGTTCGGCTATTATAACCCCATTTTAGAAACGCCACGAAGCACTCTACAGGCTTGGCCCGCGCAAGCGCTTGTCACCCAAATTTTTGACCTCATCCGGGGCCTCTAAAGCCTTCAAAACTGAGTTCAAAGTTTCTGTATCCTGCTGCCAATACCGAAAATCTTCAATATCTTCAAAACTACACCTGATCTAGCCATGAAACTTTGCTGGCAGACTTATATGACCAAAATGAACCTCCAAGAAAGAAATCAGATCATTCTGAGCACATACGAAAATTACCAAAAATAGTAACTTTCCATAAATAGCAGCTCTGCACAAAATAGCCCTTATTGAATATAAAAAAATAGAAATATTTTTGGGTGATGCAAGATTGCTCTTACACCCAGGATGCTCCTGCATCAGACACCCGGGGTAATTTGAGAAGTGACCCTGTCACGACTCAGGCGTGCAGAGGAAAACCAAGACGGTTAACCTCCTCCTTTGCTAGCCATGATGAATCTTCAACAGGTCGTCCTTTCCACTTGACCAGATATTCTTCATATGTCCTGTTCCTTGTGCTTCTACCAACACGACTGTCCAGTATATCTTTGATCTCCTTAGTGTCTAAACTAGTTGCTGGAATACTTCACTGTGCTGTTGTGATCTCATCTTCAACACGTCCTTCATGATACTCTGTCAGATCTGAAATGTTAAAAACTGGTGAAATATTTAGCTCAGTAGGCAATTCTACCTCATATGCATTTTCTGAATCATGTTTCTTCAGTATCCTACATGGTCCAAACTTCTTCATTTTCAGCTTGTTATATGTACCAACTGGAAACCGTTCCTTCCGCAAATGAACCATGACTTCATCACCAACCTGAAATTCCTTATACCTCCTTTTCTCATCTGCCTTAGCCTTATACTGTGCGTTCATCTTGGTAATATGCTTCCTCACCTCCCCATGGATGTTCTTCAAGTGTTCTGTAAAATCCTCAGCTTCAGCACTACTTATTTCTCCTTTATCTATCTTCCTCAATTCAGATGCATTTCTTGGACTACTTCCATATACAATCTGGAATGGTGATTTACCAGTGCTCCTGTTGATAGAATTATTGTATGCAAATTCTTCCTGTGGTAAAATCAAATCCCATCCTGTTGGCTTATCTCCAACCAAGCATCTCAGCAGATTTCCCAAACTTCTATTCACCACCTCTGTCTGTCCATCAGTCTGTGGATGATGTGATGAACTGAACTTCAAATCTGTCTTTAACTTCTTCCATAATGTCCACCAAAAATATCCAACAAACTTAGTATCCCGATCTGAAACTATGGTCTTTGGCAAGCCATGTAGTCTCACCACTTCTCTGAAAAATAATTCTGCTACATGAACAACATCATTAGTCTTCTTGTAGGTAACAAAATGTGCCATCTTTGAAAATCTGTCAACCACCACAAAAATTGAATCATGTCCCCGCTGAGTCCTCGGTAAACCAAGAACAAAGTCCATACTGATATCCTCCCAAGACTTCTCTGGTATAGGTAATGGCTGATACAACCCTGTATTCTACTTCACTCCTTTCGCCATCTGACATACTCTGCAACTCTGTACAAACTTCTTCACATCTTGCTGCAATTGTGGCCAATAATAATTCTCACCAACCAAAGCAAGGGTTTTATCACGACCAAAATGTCCAGCCAATCCTCCGCTATGCTTCTCCTTGATGAGATTCTCCCTCATAGAACTTCATGGAATGCACAACTGACTCCCTCTGAATAGCATATCATCCTGGATGATGAAATCCAACCATTTTGTCCTGTCTAGAGTAACAGGTTCTGTACAAGACTTCCAAGCTTCACCAAAATCAGGATCCTCTGGATACAAATTCTTGAGTTCCTTGAACCCAACCACTTCAATCTGCATTTCTGTCAGTAATAGTTGCCTTCTGCTAAGAGCATCTGCAACCCTATTAGACTTTCCACTCCTATGTTTCAAAACAAATGTATAACTCTGCAAAAACTCAACCCATTTCAAATGCCTTTGATTCAATTTTCCTTGACTATTCAAATATTGCAAAGCTTGATGATCAGTATACAAAACAAACTCCTTAGGAAGCAGATAATGTCTCCACTTCTTTAATGCCTGAACTATAGCATAAAATTCCTGATCATAAACAGAATATTTCCTCTTGGCATCATTTAACTTCTCACTGAAATAAGCAACAGGTTTACCTTCTTGGCTCATAACAGCTCCTATTGCAGTACCACTAGCATCACAATCTACTTGAAACACCTTATTAAAATCTGGAAGTGCCAAAACAAGTTGTTCTGTAACTTTTCGTTTCAACAATTGAAAACTCCTTTCTGCCCCATTAGTCCACTTAAACTCTTTTCTATCCCCTCTCATTGTTTCAGTCAAGGGTCTACAAATACTGCTAAAATTTTTGATAAACTTTCTGTAAAAGCTAGCTAAACCATGAAAAGATCTTACCTCGGTAGCACTCCTTGGCGTAGGCCATTCAAGGATAGCCTGTACCTTCTCTGGGTCCATTTTTAGACCTTCTCCTGAAAATACAAACCCCAAATACACCAACTCTTTCTTCACAAAACTGCACTTCTTCAAATTAATCAGCAATTTTTCTTCTCTCAACTTCTCAAATACCATACGAATATGCGTCATATGCTCATCCAATGTCTTACTAAAGATCAAAATATCATCTAGGTAAACAATGACAAACTTACCCAGAAATTCTTTCAGAACCTCGTTCATGAGCCGCATGAAAGTGCTCGGTGCATTGGTTAGCCCAAAAGGCATGACTAACCACTCATACAGTCCTTCCTTTGTCTTGAAGGTAGTCTTCCATTCATCTCCTTCTCTGATCTGAATCTGATGATATCCACTTTTCAGGTCTATCTTTGAAAAATACACAGCTCCACTCAAACAGTCCATAATATCATCCATTCGTGGCAATGGAAACCTGTACTTGATTGTGATCTTATTTATTGCCCTAGAATCTGTACACATCCTCCATTCTCCATTCTTCTTTGGTGCTAATACCGCTGGTACAGCACAGGGACTCAGACTCTCACGGATCAATCCTTTCTGTAACAGTTCATGTACTTGTCTATTCAACTCCTCACTTTCTGCAGGTGTCATTCTGTGTGCTGCCTTATTCGGCAAACTCGCTCCTGGGATCAAGTCCATCTGATGACTGATCTTCCTGACTGGTGGTAATCCATTAGGCACGTTATCGGATATAATATCCTGAAACTCATTCAACAAATTTGCAACTTCTACAGGAACATCTTCTACTTCCTCTTTACCAGCTTTTCGAATTAAAGCAAAACATACATGCTCATGCCTCATACCATCTAAGAAATTTCTTCCATCAACAAAAGTTATCATTGCATTACCACATACCTTTTCTTCAGTCTCCTTCAATGGTTTTAGCTTATGTCGCACTCCATCCTTTGTCAGGGAATAGGTATTCGCACGACCATCATGTACAGCACATCTGTCAAACTGCCATGGTCTACCCAACAACATATGACATGCATCCATAGATATGATATCACACAATACCTCATCTTGGTATCCGCCAATCTTGAAATTCACCAGGCATTGTTCATTGACCATGACCTTGTGGTCATCCTGTACCCAGGCAATCCAATATGGATGTGGGTGTTTCTGTCTCTTGAGCTTCAACTTTGTCACCATCTCTTCTGACACCAAATTGTCAGTGCTTCCACTATCAATAATCACATCACAACATTTACCTTCACACTTGCACCTGGTGCGAAACAAGCTCTTCCTTTGCTTAGGTTCATTCTCACCACTCAACAGGACTCTTCTGTTAATCAACGTTTCTCCTCTTTCAGCATCTTCAGAATTTGATGATCTGGCATCTTCATCTACATGTGCAATTCTTCCACGGAAGCCACCTCTTCCAGATCCTTGTCCTCTTCCTCTTCCTCTTTGATCTCTATTATTCTAATCCTGGAAGCGATTGGAATTATTTCTTCGCTGATTCTGACTACTACTGGCCTCATCCTTCTTTTTCAAATCTTCATTTCGGCCACCATATGACCGTCCACCAGATCGTCCACCGTGACCTCTTCCATTTTGTCTGCTCTCAAACTTCTTGTTCAGCTTTTCCTCTACTTTTAGGGCAAACTGGTATGCCTCTTCAATACTGTTCATTCGAACTAGATTCAGCTCCTCCTGAATGCTTGGCCTTAACCCATTAAGGTATCAAGCAACTTTCTCCTTATCAGCTTCTGCATGGCCTATTCTGATGAGAAGTCGATAGAACTCCTCTGTATACTCCTGAACAGATCTTCCTGCTTGCTTCAAACTCTGCATTTTCTTTAGTAGGTCAAGCTCATAATCAACAGGAATGAACTGTCGCTTCAATTTATCCACCATCCGATCCCATCTTGTGATTTTATCTTTCCCTCTTCTATTTTGCTCCAATTGAATTTCTTGCCACCAGATCTTCGCATGACCTTTCAATCTGGCCTTCGCAAATTTGACCCTATCAGGATCTTCAACATCTTCATACTCAAAATATTCCTCACATTCATTGATCCAGTCGATCAATTCCTCTGGGTTAAGATTTCCAAAAAATGTAGGAACCTCAATCTTAGGTCTTTTCCCAATCTTGGAAATCACCCGAAAAAGTCTTTCTTCCTCCTGGTTCACAATTTCAACTTCTCCTTCTTGATATTCTTCTTCAGCTTCATCCTCGCTTTCATCTCTGACATTAAGATTCATTCCTCTACGAATCTCTTCTTGCAATGCTCGCACTTGTCTCTGCAGCTCTCTAACCTCAGGTGTTACAACACCAGCTCTTCCGCCACGTTCCCTTCGTGGAGGCATTTTCGCGATGCGCGCTGAAACCCTAGCCACGGTCCTGGTGCAAACTGCCTCACAGTCAGCGATCTGTTTACACACTCAAGAACTCCTGCTCTGATACCACTTGATGAAAGGTGCTCCCCTTAATACCACAAACACATAACAGAAATAGAGAAACAACAACAATACGCAAGAACAGAAAATTGGCTTCTTATTATCTCCACAAATGTGGAATTACAAACTTTCAGAATTACAATATGCAAAGCCACATGGGCATTACCTTACAATATTCTGTAGGATAAAGCCTCGAATCAATACCCAGATCTACTACCCAGAACTATTCTGAACTGCTTAAGACAATAATACAGCCTTCCTTATATAGGCAATTATCCACCGCCTGGGAAGGTTCCAGAATTTTAGCCAATAAGGCCGACCAAACTTAGAATTATTTTATTTTACATTTTATTACATCATAGTCGGCTCAAAATAACTTTTGAAACCCGAACAGAAATTTTGAAGAAAATTATTTTCTGCCATTTCAGGTGGCCCAACTTCCGAAGACCATAAGTCATCACCAGTTGACCCGTTCGGCTATTATAACCCCATTTCAGAAATGCCACGAAGTGCTCTACAGGCTTGACCCGTGCAAGCACCCGTCACCCAAATTTTTGACCTCATCCAGGGCCTCTAAAGCCTTCAAAACTGAGTTTGAAGTTTCTGTATCCTGCTGCCAATACCGAAAATCTTCAATATCTTCAAAACTACACCTGATCTAGCCATGAAACTTTGCTGGCAGACTTATATGACCAAAATGAACCTCCAAGAAAGAAATCAGATCATTCTGAGCACATACGAAAATTACCAAAAATAGTAACTTTCCATAAATAGCAGCTCTGCACAAAATAGCCCTTATTGAATATAAAAAAATAGAAATATTTTTGGGTGATGCAAGATTGCTCTTACACCCAGGATGCTCCTGCATCACTTTATCAATCTTTTTCTTTCCACATCCATTTAAAAAAGATCTCTGTTGTTTGAACTTCATCAAAAATTTCTCAATAGAGGGAAAAGAATTAGGTACAAGAGAGGTAAGCTCTGCCTCAATCTAAAGTGCTCTGAACTCATTGATGGTACTAAATAATGTCTCAAATTTAGCCCACATCTGTAGAGGGGTAGTGCACCCATCAAGATGAAACTGCAAGCTATCTAATACCTATAAAGAAATCAAACCCATAGCCTCATCCATCTTGTTTTGATGCTGCATGATCTCAAAGGGCCTCTGTAATATTGGTTGCACTGCATCTAGACAAGACCAAAGCCCTTTTGAATGGAGAAGTCGTGTCATCAGGATTTTCTATTTGTGATAATTATGTGGGGTCAAAAGTTCTAGACAAGAAGAGGTCTCAGCCATATTTTTTAGAAGGGATTTTTCTTTGATAAAATATTTGGTTTAACTGATAGAAACAAAAAAATAACACCCCCCCACAATCCAAATATCGAACCGCTAAGCCTAGAATGATATGCTTTATCAAGAGAAGAGAAAAAATATTTAGATCTGAATCTTTTGTACCTTGAAAATATTCTAATAAAAATAGGTATAAATCTGGATGGTTCTTGAAAAGAGCTTTTCGGTGCTTCTTTCGAATCGAAAAACGGAGCTAATTTGAGTAAATTAGCCCCCCCGAAATGCAAGAAAGAGAATCTAGATTTGACAAAAAAAAATAGCAAGCTAGATGACAAAAAAACACAGATTAGCTTCCATGAGAGCATTGGGCTCGGAACCAGCTTTCCAGTGATATCTCGTTTGTTGAAAAACGATGCTTGGAGCTCCCGAAATGCCAATTTCAGTGAAAGAGGTTCCAAAGACAAAAAAAAATCCCAAAAGGGTTTGTGCCAAGGCGCTAGCCCCTGGTCACATGGTGCTCTGCTGCGGGCAATCAGCTATTGGGCGCTAGTGGTTAGCCGCAATTGCTAGTGGTTAGGCCTGATGGCTAGCTATCAGCATTGACGGTTTAGAGCTACGGCGGTGGCGCATTGGCGCGATGGAGGAGCTGAGCACGGGAAGCACTAAGGCTGCGCATTTTTTAAAAAAAAATTTGAATTTTTTTTTAAATTTTGCGTAAACAAATCATACTGAATCCTACCTCGAGGTGCGTGCATGGCCTTGGGCAAAAAAAATTTGCCTCTCCCTGCAACGTTATTTGATTTTGACACATTTTATATCAAAATAGGG
Source organism: Chamaecyparis obtusa (assembly GCA_027943335.1). Classification (NCBI taxonomy): domain Eukaryota; kingdom Viridiplantae; phylum Streptophyta; class Pinopsida; order Cupressales; family Cupressaceae; genus Chamaecyparis; species Chamaecyparis obtusa. Next base: position 1,497,700 of record BSBK01000135.1, on the reverse strand, counting down.
GTTTTTGGGCGCTACGAGCTCAACGGTGAGGTCCTTCTGAGCTCAAAGTGCACCAAAATTTAGGGACCCCTAATTTCAATAAAAAAACATTAAAAAAAGCCCTAAAAAGTGCAAAAAAAATTATTATTTTTTTTGCAAGCAAAAAAGAAACAAAAAATAATGTTCTACAGAGAATACCAGATCTGAAAACTATAACCAAAAATTCTCAAATCCGTCAAAAAATCTCTAATTTGAATCCTTCAAACACGAACAAGTTGTAGTAGATTAGGCTCTGATACCATGTAGGATTTGAGCAATACAAATCTGCAAAACCCGAAGATCACCTACATACAAAAACCTGTTACAACGAAGTAGAGACAAGAAGAGGGCAAGGGTTTGACTCAAAAATATGAAGAAGAAAATATCCTCAAATAATGAATGAAAATAATGTACAATGGATCATCCTTATAAAGGAGATCGAAAGCCTTGAAAGGAAAACCCTAGTGCATGTAATAATTAGTTTAACTATTACATGACTAATGCATGCAAATTTATATTTAAAACAACTAATGCATGTGCGTTTAACTAAAGAAAAATGAGTTGACATCTTAAGAAGGGAGTAAAGTTAATTAAGATAATTAATACTTTAACAATAACATTTTTATTTTCCGGTCTAGGCACTAAAGTCCATGTCTTATTCTTTTCAATTTGTTCAATCTCCTCATTCATAGTATTTATCCATTCCTCATTTTCAAGTGTATCCCTAACAGTCTTTGGTTCAAACTCATAAACTAAGCATGTGTTATGTCTTAACTTACTTCAAGTCAGCATGCCATCTTTCTTATCTCCAATGATTTGGTTCTCAAGATGATGTCTTCTAACAAATCTTGCTGGCACTTGATCTCTTCTATGTTCTTCATTCTATTCAGGTACAATTTCCTACTCAGTAGCTTCTTCCTGATTCTCATATTTCATTTGTTGATTCTCAGTAGCATTTTCCTGATGCTTAGTAGGCTCAGCTTGCAGCTTAAGTAGATACTCTGAATCTTCAACATAAGTGAACCTACCATAGTCTTCTAGATCCTTCATGCTTTCTACATCATTCTTATCAGCAAACTCATCAACTTTTACATTGGCACTTTCTATCATATTATTAGTAACTTTGTTCATACATTTATAAGCTTTACTTTTAGTAGAATATCCTAAGAATATTCTTTCATCACCTTTAGAGTCAAATTTTCCATTCCTATCATCTTTCAAAATATAACACTTGCTACCAAAAATTCTAAAATAACTTACACTCGGTGTGTATCCAAACCATAACTCATAGGGTATCTTGTATGTGTCTTTCTTTAGTTGAACTCAGTTTAGGACATATACAGTTGTGCTAACTACCTCTCTCTAGTATATTTGTGCAACATCATTCTCAATCATCAATGTTCTAGCACAATCAACAATAGATTTGTTTCTCCTTTCAACAATTCCATTCTGTCGTGGTGTTCTAGGTGCATAAACTTGCCTTTTATACCATGCTCATTACAAAAGTTAGTGAATTCATCAGAAACAATCTCACCTCCTCTATCAAACCTTAAGCATTTCAATTCTTTTCCAGTTTCTTTTTCTACTTTAGCCTTATACCATTTAAATAGTTTGAATGCCTCATATTTTTCTTTCAAGAACATGACCATCATCAATCTAGTATAGTCATCAATAAACAAAATAAAGTATCTATCTCCATAATAGCTCTGAGTTCTCATGGGATCACATAAGTCAGTGTGAACCAACTCCAAAATTCCCTTAGATGAGTAGTCCTTACTTTTAAAACTAGATCTTGTCATCTTCCCTTTTTGACAATGATGGCACATAACATGATCAGGTTTGGTTAGACTAGGCAACCCTCTAAATTTTCTCTTTTTACTGATTTTAATCATGTTATCAAAATTTACATGACATAACCTCTTATGCCAGAACCATGCATCTTCATTTTTAACCAATAAACAAGAAGTCTCGACATTGTCAAGATAAAATAAGTTACCTTTTGATTGTCCTCCTGTTTCGGAAAGCTTTCCATTTCCATTATATATCTTTACCTTCTTGCTTTCAAATGCCACTCGGTGACATGAGTTATTAAGTTGTGCCACACTCAAAAAAATTTAATTTAGTCCTTTTACCTAGTATGCATTATTACATCTAATTCTATCATTCAATAGAATAGATCATTTTCCTTTAACCATGCAAGGTGTGTCATTTCCCAGTTTTACAGATTCTCCATTATAATGCTCAAGATGATCAAACTTATCTTCATCACCAGTCATGTGATGTGTAAAGCCATTGTCAATGATCCAAGTATCATTTTTACTAACTTTAGAAATGAGTTTTTTTTCTACATACCTTTCCTCCTCTTCAGAATCATCTTTCATTGCAACAAACACTACCTCAATGTCATCATCAGTGTCGGTGTCGATGTCGGTGTCATCTTCTTCAACAAGATAACATTCTTTTTTTCCCTTATCTTTTTTATCTTAGTTAACTCTTTTGTTGTGTCAGTAACCTCTGTTGTTCCATCTTCCATAGCTTCCTTCACCACATCGGTCTCTATCTTTTTCTTCCTCTTTCCTATTTGGACATCTAGTAGCAATGTGGCCAACTTCTTTACAATTAAAACAAGCTAAAGGTAACTTTCCCTTATATCTACCTTACCTTTTGGCTGTCTTCGAGCCATAAGAGCTTCAAGTTCATCAAGCTCATCATCAGTACTACTATCACTTTCATTCCTTATATTATGCTTACTACTAGATTTTCCAATCTTCAGAGAAGACATAAAAGAAGACTCAACACTCGATACTACACTATTATCAAAATTGTTCAGCTCAAAGTTGTTAATTTTCTAATCAAACTATCAAGAGTAAGAGTGGTACCAGATGTAGACCTCATTTCATGAATAGTAGATATTCTGATTGCATAAGTAGGAAACAAGGTTCTTAGTATCTTACTTACCACTGTATTTTCAGAAATGATACCACCAGCTCCTCGAATAGCATTGACTACCTCTTTGATTCGGTTTGTGTACTGTGTGATATTTTCTCCTTCCTTCATTTTCATGTCATCAAATCTGCCTCTCAAGCTTTCAGCTCTAGCTCTCTTCACATTTGCATCACCACCATGAACTAGAGTAAGTTTATCCCACATTTTCTTTGCAATAGTGCAATCCTTGACATCCTCAAATTCAACATCAGATAGAGCAACAACAATCTCTATATAGTAATGTTATGTTCATGCCAATCTCTCAACTAATCAAGAGTCAAAGGACCAATCGGTTGTATGTAGCCATTGTTTAGTAAAGGTATAGAAGATTCTCTAATTCCAAATATGTGAAGTCTCATCCAACTTTTCCATGTAGTAAAGTTGTCTTTGTTCAACTTCAGCACTTCCCTCTTATACATCTTGTAATCTTTCTACTGAAGTCCTTAAAACTTTGTTCCAAGAAACCAATATGCTCTGATACCAATTGTTAGAATAACTGAGAGGGGGGATGAATCAGTTAGATCAGTTATCCTACAGTCCCAAATACAAAGATGTACCTTATCAAATAATTCTAACAAATTATGCATCTCGGTAAAATAAAATATCTGTCTGTTTGTTCACTTTACTGATTACCAATAAATAGTTAACTATGATTAACGACCAAATCAATTATGAAATATGTAAAGTATGATAGAAAAAAAGCCATCACAAATGACACATAACACAATTATTTAACATGGAAACCCTATTAAGGGAAAAACCACCTGGGACCGGTAACCCAAAATAATTCACTCTTCTAAAGTGATCTTAGTGAAGAGCCAACCCTGTTAAAGGTTACAAACACATTGTTAAGTGTGACCTAGTTAGAGGATTTAACACTAATAGTTAACTTTTGACCAGCATTCACTATGGGGTCAACAAGATAACAATGTACATTCTCTGAATGACATAGGGTAGACTATAAGACTGTTAAGTCCACTCGGTTAAGAGATTTTCCAAATCAATGGTTAAACTGATACAATATGATCTGATTCAAATACAACTCTATTGCAAGTATTTAGATCTATGCTAAGCCTATATAAATCCTCTAATCAATAATCAAATTCACTTCATCAATAATCTTCAACTTACTTTCACTCGATAAATGATTCTCTAACACTCGGCTAACTCTACAGTTTGGTTCTTTCAATAACCAGTCTGATCAGGCATGCATGAATAGTCTTCACGTGAAATCTCTACAGTCTTCTTCTTCTAGCATGTTTCAACAATGAAACTCATATCTCTTATATAGATAAGTAAACCATTTTCATATCAGCCATTATATTTTTCCTCTTAATCTCCTTTGTCCATTTTGCCTCTTAAACCTTCCTCGAAAGATGTGTCATTAACACGTTTCAATCTTATCCTTTAGATGTTTTCCAAATTTTTTCAGTCATGGATCTCATAACAAACTTAATCCTTAATCTCAAAATCATAACAATTCTAGCTCATTAAATTTTAGTTAGTTGTTCTTTGCATTTAATGTTTTCATCCATACTCAGTCAATATAGAAATGCATCAGTGATAACTAGTTAAACTAGCTCAGTTAATACTATCAATTGGTATACACTGCACTGGCTCGATGTATATAGAAATCTTCAATTACCAACCATATTGACTTGTTCAATTTCAAATCTCTTTTTCATAATAGATTAATGTAGCATGCTCAAGTTAACAATATAAATCCATAGACTCATCAATAAGTTACCCAATGTTTACCTTATCCTTATCTGTCATATCCATCTTTTTCTCATGTAGATATCTCAGTTCTTCATCTTTACTTCCTCAAATAGATGTTTAGATGCTTATAACTAACATGATAAGTACTGTCAAGACTAGCTAACATCAATGACAACATATTGACTAATTTAATCATCTTACATATCATTTCAGTACTCGGTGATCTTTAATCATTGTTTCTTCAGTTCATTCATATATTCAATCAATTGTAGTTCATCAAGGAGTGGCTATCTCACCCAGTAAGATGTGTGTATCTCACTGTGAGCCACAAAAAGGATAGGATGGCCCACCAAGAAAGCACTTGATAGTCACCCCATAAGGTTGTTCATCTCCTGGCGGCTTTGTGCATGTATTTAGTGTGTCTTTTGATAGGTTTTATAAAGTACCCATAGATCCATATCCTCATATCACCATAGAATACATTTGTAAAATGTGTATCTCTTTAGGATTTAGCAACTTATGTGTGTTACCTTCCGAGGATTTATCATGTTGCAAAACAAAAGGTTAGAACAAAAATGCATAATAAAGAATAAGGGAGGCCATATATATGACCCCCTCCTTAAGATGGAAAAATACAAACTATTTTGACATGTTAAGGAAAGAAAAGAACAAGGATAAAGCCTTCTTAAACATCAAGACAATATCCATAGACAACACCCAATCCAAGACAAGAAGGTCACAGCTCCTATGAGGCCATGGAAGGTATGAATGCAAAGAGATATAATTCAAGAAGGGAAAAAGTAACCCTTGTGAGGGATAGCACACTATATAGTTTCCAAGTTGAGATATGTATCAACCATGGAAACCCAATGTCAAACAATGAAATAGGTTATGATCAAGGACATAGATCCTCAATGCAGATTAAAATTTTCATGTACGATTGGATATCACACAATAGATAGATATTTCTTAACCAAGGGAAAAGTTGATCCCAGAAAGATAGAAAATAAGGATATGGCATCCTTGTCCCCCAATCGTAGGAACAAGGATGGAAAGGGACCTATTATATCACCCACAACACTATACAAGACAATGAGCCCCCAAGGATTAGGATAACATTGTTTACATAATGTGGAGCTCCATAATAGGAGCATAAATGTTATTTAGAGAAAAGGGGATTGAAATATAACTCATTTCCACATGATATATAAATAACCTTACTATCAATGAGCTGCCTAATCTTATAATGTAAATCTTGACATTCCTTTGTACAGTGATCATGAAATCTATGATACAAACAAAAAGGAAGAGTCTTCAAATGTGGACTATGTTTCTTTTTGCATTTAGGTCTAGTAATCATCTTAGCACGAAGAAGTTCAGGAAAAAGAACTTCTTGGTCAAATTCGTTCATAGGTTCATCATGTTTTGAAGTGTTATTTGAGATGTTGTTAAAATTGATTTGTTGTTGAGGATTAAATCCCAATTCATAATAATGCTCATGTGCCCCATTATATGAGGGAATTTAAATTCCTTGTTTATGCTTAACACATCCTTGACCATTGAATCTTTGTTTAACTAGGAAATGATAACCAGGACCATAATGAGAAGCCATATCAGAAGGAATCAATGGAACTCCACTAGTCACTATGTCATCATTAGTAGGTTTGATAGATTCATAGTGGGTAGAAGCCACGACAAAGTTATTAGGAATGGCATTAGAAGTAGAAGCAAAAGCTCATTGTTCAAACTCTCTTTGTTGCTTCATAAAATCAAGATCAACAACCTGTTAGAATAAATGAGAGGGGGGTGAATTAGTTATCCACTATCCCAAATACAAAATGTATATCCAAAAACAATTTAAACAAATTTATGTAGCTCGGTAACATATAATAGTAAACTATCTATGCTTTTACCGATTACCAATCAATAACATCAACATTAGGAATAAGGTGTCTCAACTTTGGATAATTCCTATTCTTATTATTTGTTTTGTAAAATATATTTCTTGCAAATAATGTCGATGTGTCAGCATCTTGAATTGTGTGTAAGGAGATCATGGCTAAAACGGTTATGACGGATTCCTATGACACGTAAGAGCTATGTCAAGAAGATTCAATGATAGGTGAAGACATGTGGCAACTAATAAATTTGAGTACTATACACTCTTCCCCAATCGTGGGGTTCCTATTTTCTTGAAGAATGGTAAAACCCTAATACGGTTATCTTTGGGAGTAGCCCTAAAAAGTGAAGCACATGATATAAGATTTTTTAGGGTTGTGAAGAGAGAAGATGTGAGTGTATTGTTGGAACATTTTATGCTGCCGTGATTTGTCTTCAAGGGTTTAGAAATCTTCTGAAAGAACTTGCATTGCAAGTGTATTGTAAGCTGTAATAGTTTTGATCAATACATTGTGCAGGTTTTGGAGTGCTGGGGTTTTTACCGAAAGGTTTCCCCAGGGTATATCATTGTTTCATTCTCTATTTTTCTGTATGTATGGTATGTGGTTGCAATATCTTTGTTAAAGTAGTTAACGAATCTGAAATTGTAAGGATTTAAAAGAATTTGCACAATACTCTCCTATAGAGATTAGCGTAGGAAGCTGTTTCCGCACCTGAGTTTCCTTACAAGTGGTATCAGAGCTTGATCAACTTTTGATCCTAGATGTTGGGTAGGGTTTTTTGAGCTGATCTCAAGTTTGAGTGGGAGTTTTTTGTAGAGCATTCTGAATCTTATTTGTAGATTGAGATCACAAGTTCATCATATGGAAGAATGGAGGTGGAGAAATTTAATGGCACTAATTTCGAGTTGTGGAAACTCAAGATGGAAGACATGTTGGAAGATCGTGACCTATGGGAAGTGACTTCAAATGCTACAAGACCAGCAACTATAGCTCAAGTAGATTGGGATATCAAAGACCGTAAAGCTAAGGGTCTCATAAGACTCTATTTAACCAATGCAGTTCTTCTGAATGTTCTAGATGAGAAAACCGCAAATAGTTTGTGGGAAAGACTTGCGGCCGTGTATCAGGCCAAATCTCTGGTGAACAAATTGTTCCTGAGGAAGAAGTTGTACTCTCTACGAATGGAGGAAGGTGGATCCTTAATGGATCATTTAAATGCATTTAATCTGCTAGCTGCACAGTTGACATCAGCTGGTGTCAAGTTAGATGAGGAGGATCGTTGCTACACACTTTTGTGTTCTTTACCGGATTCATGGGACCATCTTGTGATGGCTCTTGGAAGCACATTAGTCACCTTCAAAATGGATGACGTGGTGCCTTCACTACTATCAGAGGAGATGCAGAGAAAGGCTTCCATTTTAGAAAAAGAAGCCCTTGCTGTTCGTGGGAGATCCACTGAAAGAGGGAAGAAAAATGACAATAAGGGTAGATACAAATCCCATGGGAAGTCAAAGACTTCCAATGAGTCCAAGGAAAAATGTTGGAACTGTGATAAATCTAAGCACTTCCGTAAAGACTGCAAAGAGCCGAAGAAGAAGAAGAAAGGTTCAAATTCAGCTTCAGAAAGATCTCAAGAAGATGGTGATGCATTCATCGTAGCTTTGGTAGCCCATGCATCTGATGATGTGTGGTTGGTTGACTTAGGTACATCTTTTCACATGACCTCTCATCGAATCTGGTTCTCAAAATATGAAGAGTTTGATGGTGGAAAGGTGTACTTGGGTGATGATTCTCACCTAAAGATAGTTGGATGTGTATACACCTAAAAATGGTCACCTAGACTATTAGCCCCTTTTGCTAAATCATAAATTGCTTATTCTTGATCAAATCCTAGCTCTACCATTTATTCGATTATTTTCTATGGGCTAACCATCTTATCCTAAGTCTTTATTTATTTAAAAGGAATATTTCCTCCCCTTTTAAATAAATAAAAGCCCTCACTTTTCCTCTTATCCTAAGTTGCACAAATAAAGCATTATTCTTGTTTTATAAAAAGGGAAAAAGCACTTTTTGTCTCATATGGACACAAAAGTCAACTCTTATTTTCTCATTGGAGGATACTTGTGCACATGGATTGCTCCTCTTTTAAGCTCCACCGTTGATTAAATCTTTTGCCTCTTAATCTCCATTGTCCATTCGTTCTCATTTCCTATAAAAGAAGAGCTCTCTTCTTCATTCTGGACACACTTTTTATGCTAATATTATGCTGCAGGTTTTCTAGGTCATCTTGGAGCTTTTGGAGATATTCTTGCATCTAGGGTTTGAAGATTTGGAGCATTGTTGGCATTCATCTTGGATCTTCATCAACACTCTATCTTCTTGTCTTTATTCTTGCATCATCATGGCTTTCTTGCTTCATAGTTAGATTTCATTTCTTGCATAGTAGCTTCATTTTCATGGCATTCTTAGCTTAGATTTCCTTTATGCTTTAGATTAATTCATCTAGTTTAACTAGGAGGCTTTGTAATACTTGCATCTTTCATTTCCATAGCTTAGCTTGCATCTTCATTCTTAATCTAGCTTGCATTGCATTTCATTCTTGATTCTTGAGGATATTGGCATTCTTGCCCTTGTCTTCATTGAATCTCCCATTGCATGGTTTACTAGCAAGGTTATAGGCTAAATAGCTCTAGCTGAGAGCATTCTTAAAAACCCTTGCACTCCATGCCTAGGGAGCTATGGATCGATTTGTGAGGGCTCATTCTTGAGTTTTCTTGCATGTAATGATCCATAGAAGTGTGACACATTTATAGCACACACATTTTTGGCGCCCACCGTGGGGTAGAGTAGATAGACTTTGTCCTTTAAATTTTGCATTTTCGTCATTTTCCGTCAATTTTTCGGTAAGTTTTTAGCTTAATTTTCAACCTCTGGTTTTTTTGTCTCAGAGTATCGCGCGATACTTCTCAGAAATATCGCGCGATATACCTTTATATAGAGGTGCGATACTTCGCGCATGCTAGAAATATCGCCCGCTTTGAAGAGAAATATCGTGCGATAGTTCGCCCCTGACGAACTATCGCCCGACCTGCCTGGAGTATATCGCCCACCAGTACTGAGGTATATCGCCTGGAATAAGGCGAAATATTGCGCGGACTGAGAAGTATCGCCTGGTGTCGGGCGAAGTATCGCGCGATACTGTGTCTGAACCTGGCAGTGAGCTATTTTTAGGCTATTTTATCTATCTTGCAAGTTTCGGGTTGTTAGCTATCTTTTTGAAATTTTTTGAAATTTCTAGCGTTTTCAAATCCGTGCCACTCTGGAAAATGGGTGCCCATTTTTTTTGAAATTTTGCAAATGGTATCAAAATTTTAAGTGTGATATATCGTTGGAAAGGTCTTTCCGAGCCCAATCCAACCATGATAGTTTCATTTTCAGATTTTATCATTTGATCAAGTATTTTTGCAGATTATCAGATTTTTCATGTGCTAACCATTGTGGGTCTAACAAGTTGTGGTTGTAGGTGCACTTGCTTGAAATATTTTGCCAAAAGAACGCATGTCAAAGAGGGCTACTAATGGTTTTTGTAGGGCTGCCCTAAGCATAAAAACTAAATCAAGTGCTTGTTTAATTGCTTTTTTTTTATTAAGTGCGGCATATTAGTTGTTTCATTTCATAGGCACTTAATACTTTGTGAAAGGAATCTTGGGGTGGTAGGAGAAGTATGCTCTTCACCTTTAGGTGAATCAGAAAATCTTGACCCATCTTGAGGTTTTGGAAGCAAAGGGGTAATTGGATCTTGCTTGGTGTGTTTGGGAGAAGTTTTTGAGATAGGGGAGTATGCTCTTCACCCTTGTGGTGAATCAAAAACCTTGAACCTCAAAAATCATCCATTCTTTGTTTAGCTTAGGATCCTTTAGCGGGCCTGCTCTTGAGAAATCAAGAGGAACGACCCAAGTGGGGACAACCTTGTCATCATTTTCCTTGGTGGCAAGTGATTCCAACTCACTATAATCTCAAGGCTATCAAGGACACAAAACCTTGGTAGACATACTACTTATCTTCGCTTGATGTGAGTAACTTGTGGGATTGTGACCATGAGGAAAGCATTAAGCAAGAATGCTTAAGGTACTCTTGAGGCCGCGAGGTCCTAGTCCTTTATGAGGAGCAAGAGGGGTGCTATGAACGGAAACCCTTACTATGAACCATTAGATAGAGGCCACCCTATTTTAGCCGCTTAGCTTCTTGGTGCAAGGATTGATCCAAGTGGACTTACCCGGATCACCCCAAGATACTCACCATATGTGCTCCTTTGGTTGTGTTTTTGACACTTCCATGACAATGCCAATATCTCTTGTGGGCAACCACTTGGTGTGAGGCAAGGGAGCATCAAGTTGTGGGCCACGTTGCTAAGTAATGAGCCTTGTCCTTCTAGGTAGTAATTGCTTGAATTGTCTTCGATTGTGCTATACCAATGTAAACGTTCTCAACATTCAAACAAACGGTAGCATTCATAAGGTTCCCTATTTTGATATCACAAGTGCTTGTCTTGGCAAGGTTGCTTTTGCCCTTGTTTCAAATGTTCTATGACATGTTTGATCCCATACTGTTTGCAAACTTGTCTTTTATCTATTGCTACTGCTTGTCAAACTGAGAAATTGCACTGTTCAATCTACAAATTTAGTCAAAGCGCTTCAAAACTAAGTTTTTCACGTTCACTGGTCAAGAGTCATATGATATTGAAGTATCCTTGCATACCCTCAACCAAGAATCCTGAGTCATTTCTACTGTCCTGTCATTGCTACAATTCAGAGTTGCTAAACTTGCACTTTAACCTGTCGTAGAGTGTCTTTTTCTGTTCTTACCTGAAACTGGTCTGTTATCTACATGCTTAGATTTGTTCTAGACTGAAACAAATGAGTTAAAACTATTGGATTTGAGTTTAACGAATGCTACTCTTGATCACTTGTCGCATCACGGTTACCTCTTTAGCTACTTGCTTATTGCGCTTCTTGCTCGTTGCTCGGCTTTAGTCAATTGATTGCTATAAGTGCTTGAGCACTTTTGACGAGCCATCTCTCTATTGTTCTACTTTGACAAGTGATCTTTATTAGCTTTGCTTATCTCAAATCTAAGAAACTTTATCTCATTCTATTAGTCAACCAACATCTCTTTTCATGCCGGTTACAACTCGGTCTCAATTTGAGCAGGAGAGTCATCCTCCGTTCAATTATACACAGTTACCTTCTCCAACTAGACGTTCAAAAGCACCCATTAGCAACAACAGTTCTAGTTCTGACCAATCTGAGAATTCTAAGGCTACACCATGGTATAAAGGAGGTTTCCTCTTTTCCGCATTCAAGACCCCCAAAAACATAGACAGTGTCTCACTCACTTTGACTGAACAAGAAAAGTTTCAACTCTTGCAAGAACACTTTAAGCGTAAGGATAATCAAGCGCGCTTAGACAAAGAACACAATCAACAAAGGATGGATGCTACTAGGCACATGGCTTATAGAGGGACATTTCATGAGCAACCTGAGACTAGTAATCATGAGCATAGACCTCTTTTTAACAATGGCAACAATGACAACAACACGCCACCAAGATCTCCTCCAAGGCCAACTTTTGCTATGCCTTGTTCACCACCTAGACCTCCTCCCTCTCAACATGAGGCAGAGGCTAATGATGAGATTTCTAGTGAGGATCTTATGAGATGTGAACAAGATGTGGATTTCCAACGAATGATGCATAAGCTTTTAGAGCGTAATGGTGATCAATATTTTCAATATATGACTTCTAGAGGATACAAGCTTCCTCCCAGGTATGATGTCAGACAAATTGTCCAACAAAGAGTACCAACTGAATTGGAAGTTCTTCAAGAAGAATTACGTCGGACAAATCAACGCCTTACCCAAATGGCATTAGAAAGAGAGACTCCAAAGGTCTCGTTTGTAGAATCAATTTGTGCTCTTCCTTTTGATAAAAGTCTATACATGGTCCCATTTCCTAAGGATATTGAGGTTCCTAAATATGACAAGTATGATGGAAATGGTGACCCTCATGACCATGTGCGTCATTTTTATGCTCTTAGTATGGACTTTCTTCATGAAGACACATATCTCCTACGCTTATTCCCTCGAAGCTTAAGAGGCCAAGCTTTGGAATGGTTTGCGAAATTGACACCACCTCTTAAGACTTTTGATGAGTTAGCTCAGCGGTTTACCCAGCAGTACTCTTACAACATCCAACAACCTGTCACTGTGATAGATCTCGGTAATCTAAGACAACATCAAGGTGAGCCATTTGCAACTTACTTACAACGTTGGAGGTCATTGTATTCTCGATATCCTCGTCAGCTACCCGAGAGAGAAAAGATTGACATTTTTGTCAACACACTTGTGCCTGAGCTATTTTATGATCTAAGGAAGCAACTGTTCTCCTCCTTCCATGACATGGTTGAAAGTGCATATCGGATTGAGGATGTAGCTATAAGAAAAGGGGATATTGTTATTAATAAAGATGTTAAAGGCAATGGTAAAGACAAGAAAAAACCTTGGAATAAGAACAAGTATGTTGTTAATGATGGGGTTGTTGATGCTCCTAAAGTTAAAGAGCCCGCTTTCAATCTCTCCAATGCTATCTATGCAGCAAAACAACAAGAAGCTAGAAACACTCACAATGCTCCTAAACCTCAATATGCAGATAAGCCTAAGAAGTCATTTCGAAAGCGAGTCTATACCAAGTTGGCAGAACCTTACGATGTGATCCTTAAGACTTTGGTTGACAATGGATATCTTACGCTTCCTGATAAACCTGGTAACTGGGATCCGATAAATAAGCCTGATTGGTGGAGAGAGGATCATTACTGCCATTATCATAGAAACAAGGGACATCCAATAGACAATTGTTTTAGGCTTAAGGATGATATTCAAGATCTTATTGAGAACGGCACAATCTCCACTGATGGCTTAACTAAAAATTCTGATCACACAGCTTTCAAAGATCCTCTACCTAAGCATGATAAGGGGGAAACCTCTCAAACACATAAGAAGAATCATGATGCAAAGATCAATTACACGTATCCTTCTAATACGCCTGTGATTAACATGGTAGAGCCCGTTGAGAGTGTTCTAATGATGAGGTCTCAAGATGATAATAACACCAATCATGGTAAGCCAAAGTTAGTCTTGCAAACATGTGGTAGTTCATCTTCCCGAAGTGAGACACTGAATGCTGTTACTAGGGGGCAAGCCAAGATTGTCCTTAAAACTGTGCAAGATCCCAAGCAAGCTTTGCCTTCCAAACAAGTGGCTCCTTCAGCCACCCCTGGCTATGATCTTGTCCAACATTTACAAAAGACACCAGCACAGATATCTATCCTTGAGTTGCTTCGGTTATCCCCTTCGCATAGAGAGATTCTTGATAAAGCTCTACGTACAACATGTGTTCCCAATGACATTGATCCAGATCAATTTCAGGCTATGGTCAACCACATTTCATCTCCGCTATCTCTCTCCTTTTCTGCAGAAGATGACATATCTATTGCTCACCCTCATAATTTAGCCTTACACATTGAAGTTCTAGTCTACAACACCTGAGTCCGCCGAGTCCTGATAGACAATGGTGCAGGGTTAAATATTGTTTCTTTCAATGTCATACAACAGTTGGGTTTGTCAAAATTTGCTGTGGATTCCAAGAAGAAGATTACTATAAAAGCTTACGATGAAGAGGAAAGATCTTCCAAAGGTCTTGTCACACTGCCTGTCCGAGTGGGTCCTATCACAAAAGATATTAGCTTCCAAGTATTGGACATCCCACTCGCATATAACATTCTTTTGGGTCGTCCTTGGATCCATGACATGCAGGCTATTCCTTCCACTTATCATCAGTGTGTCAAATTTCCATACAATGGCACTGAGGTTGTGATTCCTGGAGACCATACTATTGCTATCAATGCTCTTGCTGCTACTGAAAAATTTGTTCCTCATAATGAACCTTTTGTTGATCCTAGTACATCTCTAGCTGCTACTGAGAAATCACTTAAGATGATGAGCCTTGGTATGGGTGAATATAAACTGGGTTCTTTTGCTTCTATACCTATTTCTCCTAGGTCATATGGGAGACCTTCTGATCAGATGCAACCTTCCACTTCTGCTATGGTGATCTTTGATACTTTTGTTCCTTCATCCGTTCCTTTAGAAGCAGAAAGAGAAGAACAAGCTATTCAAGAGTGGATCTATAGAGAGGATTCTAGAAATACTCCCATGCTTAGTAATTCAGACACAGATATAGATGAGTCACCACTACACACTATGGCTCACATGGGAGATGATCTTCCCTCTACTTCACTTCTTTGGGTAGAAAAATGTATATCTACTGATGATATGGATGTTGATATGGTTCATTCTTGTAGTAACCATCCTGACGTGGTTGATGGGTCTTGTGTGGGGTCTGATGAGTTTGTTCCCCGTATTACCTTAGTGGACTACGTTGGTCCTCCTATGACAACTCTAGATCTAGCTACTTTTGGAGCCTACCCTATAGGCTCAACCTCTCTTGTCACCAGAGATGACATCCCTCACATAAATGCTATTGAACCAGTCACTCCATTTCATCTCACATCAACACCTGTTACTTCTTCCACCAGCGAACTAGCAACAAAAAAGATTGAATCAAAAATCAAGCATCACAGTCATCAAGTCAAAAGAAAAGAGCAATGGTCAGATGGCGAAAACCACATTGTGGCGGTATCCACACCTAAGAAAAGTAAAAATAAAAATCTGCTCAAACATAATGATTCTCAAATAAAAGATGACAAGTTGATTCTCTACAAAAAAATGGTGCACTACTTCAAGCATGATCTCATATCTGTTATATTTCAGCCTATTCCTAAAGCTGAGAACAAAGTTAGTAATGCCTTGGTTGCTTCGACATCCATCTTACAAATGAAAAAGCATAAATCTCGCTTCAAGTTCCTAGTGGATGAATTACGCTATCCTGCTCACAAATCTTACAATCCTACCATCTTTTCATATCTTCCACCTCATATTCCTCTTGCAAATCCACCACGCCATTCCTTCCGCCATCCCTTACACTTTGCCTTTGTCTCTGGTGACTTGTATAGGAAGGGTCTAGATGGAACTCTCCTTAAGTGTCTAGAAATAGAGGAGTCAGAAAAAGTGCTAGCTGAAATCCACGATGGCATATGTGGATCACATTCTAATGATCCTCCACTAACTCAGACATTGCTTAGGGCTGGTTATTATTGGTCGAACTGGTTGAGACCTCCTATCATCACAGCTGTAGCATTTGGGCATGGGGCCTATCAGTTCTCTACATCAGAGGAAGCAGATTCTTGATGCCCATTTCTGTCTGGGGCATCCTTTTTACATATTTTATGATCCTGAAAAAATTTCAAAAAAATCATATATGATGCTGAAAAAAACCTAAAAAGCATATAAAGTACTGAAAAAATGAGCATCCTAGTGAAAACCTAGCAATAGGCACTTTGATGTCTCACCAAAAAAATCAAAAAATTCAAAAATTCAAAAAAAAAATAGAAAAAGTGCCTTGGTGAAAACCTGGAAACAGGCGCCTTGGTAGCAAAAATACAAAAAAAAAAATTATAAAAAAGTCCTGAAAAAATCTATCAAGTGGTGAAAACCTAGAAACAGGCGCTGCTTGAGACCCTTTGCACCTATGTCTATCAGTCTTGCATGGCGCTCTTTCACTCCACTTCTCGCTTTGCCTCTCCTAGCCTGGAATTGATTCTTGTCTTAGTCTAGGGGGCATACGTTGTTTTAAGCTTATATTGGGTCTCTTTGTGCGTCTGGGTTTCTTAGGCACCTTGTAAACGGTGTTTTTCAACACCACCTCAATTGTGTTTTTCAACACTACCCTTGCGTCGAGTGTTTCTCAACACTTATCAGATGTCCTACCTGCAGTCTAGTATGATGCGATATTTCTCATTTGCAGATGCGGTACTCAAAGTTTGACTCTATGACCTACACACATGCACTTGACTTGCTGAGATTTGTTTGAATTTATTTCTTTGCATGCTGTCTATGATGATTTCTTTGCTGAGTGGTCTCTCCCTGAGAAGTTTTCGATGATGCATAGCTAGAAGACCGAGGGTATGAGAACATGTTTTATTGCTTTTTCTGCTTGTGGGTATATTTTGTTGATCCTAACTGTCATGAGCATTTATGCTGGTCTTACTTGACACTATGGATTGACAGGGTATTATCCTTGACTGTTTTTGTGCAAGTGCCTACTTGTAACCATCTTGACTTTCCTTGTGTCTCGATGTGAGTATAACCTTGCTATATTAAACTTAGGTAATCTCACTGTGCTAGTCATCTTGACCTACATGTCTTTGATGCCTAGGTGAGATTTCCACATTTCTATCTGATAAAGATCATATTCATATTCACATAGTTATGCTAGTGTGTATTGTATGATCTTGCAACGCTACCAATAACGCTCGATGATGAATATTAGATGTCTATTGGCTTTGTAACCTTGCAAGTAAACCACTTTTCATGTAGCTTGCATTTCTTAAGTTCATGTTAGTTTAGTTTTGCATCTTGCATATGGAGAGAGCTTTCCTTTCATCTTTCATGGACTTGTTAATCAACTGCGCTCACCTTTCACTTCTTCCTAATCATGTCTTTCACTTCTTGTCTTTCATATCCCATCATTTTCCTTTCATTTCGGGATCGAAACCGAAATCCAAGTTCACCTTGATCATCCAAATCACCTTTTCCCCCTCTTTCACGCAGTTGGCTAACCCTTTTAAGGCCTGATCCTTCCATCTTCGCTGGGGCATTCTTCACCTCTTCATCTCCATCTCTTTAAAACTTCTAGTCTTTCATTCACTTTCAATCCCAAGTTCAAATTCTTCCCCTCCATGGTGTTTTCGGGTTGAGGGACCGCTTGGTTCGTGCCCCGAGTCCCATGTGTGGGGCATATCTTCACTGCTTGATGGTTATTCTGTTCTCTTTCTTCGATTATGATTTCTAGTGATTTGATCATGTTGCTCTTGCTTCTGCATTCCCTCTACTTGATTTCGCTTTCGATCCCGAGGGGGCAGACACATCATATCTTATTAGCTATCTCTTTCCTAAGTGTTTAGTACTATCGCTACGAGGCTGACCATACAGGATTTGCTATCTCTCTGTACTTCATTCTTTGGAGTCAGATCACTATCTTCTTGCCTTCTTGGCTACTTGCTTGCCTTCTTGGCTATTTTATTCTTTGACTGCATGTGATCCCAAATCGATCTCACATCTGTCAAAATCGCTATTGCTTGCTTTCTTGGTTGTCTGCTTGCCTTCTTGGCTGATCTATTCTTTGACTGCATGTGTTCCCAGATCGATCACACATTAGTCAAAGAGGGGCAAATGTATACACCTAAAAATGGTCACCTAGACTATTAGCCCCTTTTGCTAAATCATAAATTGCTTATTCTTGATCAAATCCTAGCTCTACCATTTATTCGATTATTTTCTATGGGCTAACCATCTTATCCTAAGTCTTTATTTATTTAAAAGGAATATTTCCTCCCCTTTTAAATAAATAAAAGCCCTCACTTTTCCTCTTATCCTAAGTTGCACAAATAAAGCATTATTCTTGTTTTATAAAAAGGGAAAAAGCACTTTTTGTCTCATATGGACACAAAAGTCAACTCTTATTTTCTCATTGGAGGATACTTGTGCACATGGATTGCTCCTCTTTTAAGCTCCACCGTTGATTAAATCTTTTGCCTCTTAATCTCCATGGTCCATTCGTTCTCATTTCCTATAAAAGAAGAGCTCTCTTCTTCATTCTGGACACACTTTTTATGCTAATATTATGCTGCAGGTTTTCTAGGTCATCTTGGAGCTTTTGGAGATATTCTTGCATCTAGGGTTTGAAGATTTGGAGCATTGTTGGCATTCATCTTGGATCTTCATCAACACTCTATCTTCTTGTCTTTATTCTTGCATCATCATGGCTTTCTTGCTTCATAGTTAGATTTCATTTCTTGCATAGTAGCTTCATTTTCATGGCATTCTTAGCTTAGATTTCCTTTATGCTTTAGATTAATTCATCTAGTTTAACTAGGAGGCTTTGTAATACTTGCATCTTTCATTTCCATAGCTTAGCTTGCATCTTCATTCTTAATCTAGCTTGCATTGCATTTCATTCTTGATTCTTGAGGATATTGGCATTCTTGCCCTTGTCTTCATTGAATCTCCCATTGCATGGTTTACTAGCAAGGTTATAGGCTAAATAGCTCTAGCTGAGAGCATTCTTAAAAACCCTTGCACTCCATGCCTAGGGAGCTATGGATCGATTTGTGAGGGCTCATTCTTGAGTTTCCTTGCATGTAATGATCCATAGAAGTGTGACACATTTATAGCACACACAGGATGCAGAAGGGTCACTATCAAATTTCTTGATGGATGAGTAAAGGGAATCAACGGAGTTATGCACATTCCAGGTTTGGCATGAAACCTATTATCTATAAGTATGCTAAATGATGTAGGTGTGCAAGTTGTTTTTTCGAAAGAAGGATGCAAGATGATGAGAGGATCGATAGTGCTTGCAAGGGGTACTAGGAGAGGTACCTTATTTCAGCTAGATGCATGTATTCCTCTATGTAATAGTTCTTCATCCTCACCATCTGAACAAGCAGTGAAGAAGTTTGTGGCTATTGGTTCCGATGGTAGTCCAAACACTTTGGAAGGTAAGCTTCCTATAGAAAAGACAATGTTGTGGCATATGAGATTTGGCCACATTGGTGAAAAGGGTCTCAGAACCCTGAAAAATAAAAATCTTGTTGAGGGGTTAAATGATTGCAATCTCAAGTTTGACTTCTGTGAACACTGTGTCTATGGTAAACAAAATCATGTTAAGTTTTACTCTAGTTCTCACAAATCTTCTAATGTTTTGGATCTTATTCATTCTGATGTATTTGGTCCTGTAAAAGTTCCTTCAATCTCCAAGTCTATATTTTTTGTATCTTTCATAGATGATTACAGTAGAAGGACGTGGATTTATTTCCTTAAAAGTAAGACACAAGTCTTTAGTCAGTTCAAGGAATTTAAAGCTCTTGTAGAGAATCGGACTAGTAAGAAGATTAAGTGTGTGAGAACTGACAATGGTGGTGAGTTTTGCTCAGCAAAGTTTGAACAGTTCTGTAAAGAACAAGGCATCGAGAGACATAAGAAAACTCTTTATACCCCATAGAAAAATGGAGTTGTAGAGAGAATGACCAGGACACTGATGGAGAAGGCTAGGAGTATGCTTAGTGGAGCTAGTTTAGAACAAAGGTTTTGGGCCGAAGCTATGGCCATTGCTTGCTATCTGGTTAACAGATATCCTACATCAGCCCTTGTTGGTAAGACACCCATGGAGGTGTGGTCTAGTAAGAAGCCTTCAATTAGACATCTTCATGTTTTTGGTTGTGAAGCTTATGAACATGTTCCAAAGGAGAAAAGATCTAAGTTGGAAAAAAAAGTTGTTAAATGTATTTTCATCGGATAAAGTGCTGGTGTGAAAGGATACAAGCTTTGGGATCCTGTGACTAGTAAGGTGTTGTATAATAGAAATGTTATTTTCAGAGAGCTAACATCTTCTCCTATTGTGCTACAACCAGATGAAAAAGAAAAAGAAAAAGATGTTGTTCAATTGCCTCCTACCCCTGAGAAGACTGAACAGAGAGGCCATGTTGGGCCTAATGATGAGGAGAACTCTAGCAGCTCTGATAGTTCAGAAGAAGAAGAAGAACAACCTCAACCGCAGCCCTTGAGGAGATCCACGAGAGAAAGAAAGCAACCAGAAAGGTTTGGTTATTCTATGTTAGATTCCAGTTGTGCCTTTGCTTTGATTACTAACACTGATGAGCCTAGATCTGTGAAAGAGGCTTTGGGCATGGAAGATGCAGGTTCCTGGATTAAGCCTATGGATGATGAGATGGCTTCATTGGAGAAAAACAAAACTTGGGACCTTGTACCTTTTCCTAAAGGGAGAAAATCTGTTGGCTGTAAATGGGTGTTCAAGAAGAAATTTTGTGCAGATGGCAGTGTTGAAAGGTACAAAGCTAGATTGGTTGCAAAGGGGTATTCACAGGTAGAGGGAATAGATTATGGTGAAATATTCTCTCCTATTGCAAAGTTGACATCCATTAGATTTCTATTATCTCTTGCTGCATCATATGATTTAGAGATAGAACAGATGGATGTGGAGATAGCTTTCCTTCATGGTGATTTGGAGGAAGAGATTTATATGTCACAGCCTAATCACTACATTATTAAAGGTAAAGAATCCTTAGTTTGCAGATTAAAGAAATCTCTATATGGTTTGAAGCAATCTCCTAGGATGTGGTACCTTAAGTTTGATGCCTTTGTGTTGTCAATTGGATTTGTAAGATCAAAATCAGATCATTATGTTTATTTCAGAGTTGAAAATGATCGCCTTCTTATTGTTGCATTATATGTTGATGATATGTTGCTGTTTGGGAAGGGTAAGGGTATGATTTCTGATTTTAAATCTCAGTTGTCAGCACAGTTTGAGATGAAAGATCTTGGGGCAGCTAGGTACATCTTGGGTATGGAAATCAGTAGAGACAGGTCTAACAGAAAACTTTGGTTGAGTTAGAGTAAGTATGTGAAGTCTGTGTTGGACAGGTTCAGCATGGCAGATTGTAGACCACTATGTGTTCCTATTTTTGGGGGAACAAGGTTATCTATAGATGATTGTCCAAAATCTCCGAGTGAGGTGGAGGACATGAGTAGAGTACCTTATGCTAGTGTAGTTGGCAGTCTTATGTATGCTATGGTCTGTACTAGACTAGACATTGCCCAAGTAGTGGGAGTCCTGAGTTGATTTATGGCTAACCCTGGATGGGTACATTGGGATGTAGTTAAGCGAGTATTCAGATATTTGAGGGGTACATTAGATTACTCCATATTTTATCATGGTAACTCTTCTGGATCTCTGCATTTAGTTTGTATTCGTGGGTTTGTGGATTTAGATTGGGCAGGTGATATTGACAGTAGGAGATCCACCAGTGCTTATGTGTTCACTATGTTTGGTGGTGCCATTAGTTGGATGAGTAAGTGACAACCTGTGGTTTCTTTGTCCACTACAGAAGCCGAGTACATGGCTGCTACTCATGCTTGTAAAGAAGCCATTTGGCTTAGAAGATTGTGTTTTGATGTTGGTGTTGATGCAGAATAGATTACTATTTGGTGTGACAGTCAGAGCGCTATTTGCCTTGCAAAGAATCCAACTTTCCATGCCAGAACGAAGCACATTGATGTGCAGTTTCACTTTGTGAGAGATATGGTGGAAGATGGAAAGGTAAATTTGGAGAAGGCAGATACTGTGAAGAATGTTGCAGATGCATTAATGAAACCAGTGGGCACTGAGAAGTTCAGATGTTGTTCGAATTCTATGGGCATTTTGGCCTATAGCAGTTAGTTCCTGTTATGTTCATGTTGCTCTTACAAGGTGTTTGACAAGTGGGAGAATGTTAGGAATAAGGTGTCTCAACCTTGGATAATTCCTATTCCTATTATTTTATTTGTAAAATGTATTTCTTGCAAATAATGTTGATGTGTTAGCATCTTGAATTGTGTGTAAGGAGATCATGGCTAAAATGGTTATGACGGATTCCTATGACACGTAAGAGCTATGTCAGGAAGATTCAATGATAGGTGAAGACATGTGGCAACTGATAAATTTGAGTACTGTACACTCTTCCCCAATCGTGGGGTTCCTATTTTCTTAGAGAATGGTAAAACCCTAATACGGTTATCTTTGGGAGTAGCCCTAAAAAGTGAAGCGCATGATATAAGCTTTTTTAGGGTTGTGAAGAGAGAAGATGTGAGTTTATTGTTGGAACATTTTATGCTACCATGATTTGTCTTCAAGGGTTTAGAAATCTTTTGAAAGAACTTGCATTGCAAGTGTATTGTAAGCTGTAATAGTTTTGATCAATACATTGTGTAGGTTTTGGAGTGCTGGGGTTTTTACCAAAAGGTTTCCCCAGGGTATATCATTGTGTCATTCTCTATTTTTCTATATGTATGGTATGTGGTTGCAAAATCTTTGTTAAAGTAGTTAAAGAATCTGAAATTGTAAGGATTTAAAAGAATTTGCACAATACTCTCCTATAGAGATTAGCGTAGGAAGTTGTTTCCGCACCTGAGTTTCCTTACAATAAAGTAGCTACCGATCAAATCTAATATACAACATGTAAATTATGACATCCAATAATCATCATAATCAACACATGACATAAGAGATTTAACATGGAAACCTTGTAAAGGGAAAAACCACCTAGGACCGGCAACCCAAAAATTGTTCACTCTTCTAAAGTGAGGTCAGTGAAGACCCAACCCTATTAAAGGTTACAAAACATGATGTAAGGTGTGACCTTGTTAGAGGATTTAGCACTAACCATTATCATCCAACCAACATTCACTATGGGGTTGACAGGATAAAAAATTTGCATTCTATGAATGACATTACAAGACTTTCAAGTCTACTTGGTTAAGAGATTTATCTAATTAAAATGGTTAAACTGTAACAGCAGTTGATTTGATTACAATACAACTTGATTTGCAGATGTATAGATCTATATTATGCTCAATCAAATCTCTGATCAAGATATCAATTATGTTTCAACAATATTCAGTAACTTATTGTCTCTCGATTATAGCTTTCTAATGCTCGGTAATCTCTACAGCTCGGTTCTCCTTAACTAGTTTGATCAAGCAAGCATGAAGCTTGTTCACGTGATATCTCTGCAATATTCTTTCCTCCAGCATAAGTTTCATAATGAAACCCTAGTCTCTTAAATAGACAAGTAAACCATTTTCTTTTCATCCATTAGATTTTGCCGCTTAATCTCCTTTGTTGGTTTTTCCACTTCAACCTTCCTCGGTTGATGTGTCAATAACATGTTTCATATATGTCCGTTAGATCTTCCTTGAATTTTTCTAGTTGTTGATCTCATAACAAACTTTATCTTTTACTCCATGATCATACACTTTACAACTCATCAACTTCTATCAGCTAAACAAATCATTTAGTTCTTTTGATCATTCTCCGGTTAACAAAGAAGTGCATCGGTGAACACAAGCTCGGTTTATACTATGCTCAATATACACTACACTGCTCGGTGTATACTAGAATGCTTCATTAACCAACAACACTGCTTTGTAACATTTTTCTCCCAACTTCGTGAAAGATTAATGTAACATAATCAAGTCAACAATATGAAGTCATAGACTCATCAATAAGTTACCAAGATTAATCCTTAGCCTCATCTGTCATAACCATCTTTCTCCATGTAGATATCTTGGTTCTTCGTCTTTCTCTTCTCTTCTACAAATGTGTTAGATGTTTGCAACTCCATGATAAGTACTATCAAAACTTATTTGACATCAATGAAAACATAAAATTGATTCAATTATCTTACATAAAAATTATGTGCTCGGTGATCTATAGTCATTTAAAGTTCTTCAATCAAGTTCTCAATCAGTTGTAGTTCATCAATCTCTCCTTTTGGCATTGATGGAAACTCAAGCAATATGAAGTATACCATACACATACCAAACATGTATTCTACAACTTTGTAAACAAATGATATAGCTCGGTAAGCTCTCCCTTAGCTTAACATGTTTAATCACTACATTACTTAACAACATTGCAATGTGCAGACTATCTTCTACAGATATGATCTTTAGCAGCTCTTAGGTTTCTTCTATTTATCTCTCCCTGTATCTTTTCAAATTGTCTCTCCCTAAGATAGATTTTCCTGTATTCTCCTTAGTTATCATATTGTTTATCTCTCCCTTTGACAATAATTCCAAAGAAACAAATAAACCATACAGCTCTGTAATAGCCATGTAACTCTCTGTTGTCCAGTGCATTCACTATATCTCTGTATATTGTTATGCAAATCTATTCTAGTTCTTCACATCTTTCACAACTTTAGTAAGAAATCCAAAGTGTGAACTATGTTGGATCAACATGAGTGATTTTCTAATAAGATTAGGCTAATGCAACCTCCAGATCACATTAGTGACTGGTGGACAGGGGACAGACCCCAAGTCTAGTCCTCAAGTATTCAAATGCATCTTTCGGTAGAGGCTTTGTAAATATGTCTGCAAGTTTCTCTTTAGATGTAATAAATTCAAGCTTCACTTGCTTCTTCTGCACTTGTTCTCTTAAGTAGTGATACTTGATAGACATGTGCTTTGTTTTAGAGTGCATCATTGGATTCTTTGAAATGTTTATAGTACTAGTGTTATCACAGTATATAATCATTGGCTCAATGATTATCTCCTTCATTCCTTCTAACACTTGCTTAATATAAGAAATATTTGAATAGTTTGTAGCAGCAGCAACATACTCTGCTTCAGTTGTAGACTAGGAAATACAAGACTTCTTCTTACTTGTCTAGGTAACAAGTCTTTCACCAAAGAAAAATGCTCCCCCAGTTGTGCTTTTTCTATCATCCACATTTCCAGCCCAATCAGCGTTGGTGTATACTTTAAGTTCAAACTTTCCTTCTTTAGGTTACCATAATCCATAATCCTCTATCTTCTTCAAGTATCTTAAGATTCTCTTTGTAGAAATCATGTGTGACTCCCTAGGATTTGTAGAAAATCTTTCAACAATCCCCACAACATGTGCTATGTCTAATCTACTATGTACTACATACATTAACTTACCAATCATTGATCAGTATAGTGTCTGGTTCACCTCTATAGTTGCATCCTCTTTAGTTGATTTTCATCTTGTGACCATTGGTGTTCCAACTGGTTTATCATCTTCCATGCCAAATGTTTTTAGTACTTCCTTTATATACTTGGATTGTGTGATGAATATCCCATCACTCTGCTGAATAACCTGTAGTCCTAGAAAGAACTTAATCTCTCCAAACATAGACATTTCAAACTCTTTTCTCATCTCATCAACAAAGGATTTACATATGTGATCTTGACCTCCAAAGATAATATCATCCACAAATATCTCAGCAATTAGAATAGTATCATCAGTATCTTCTTTCATATACAAATTATTGTTCTCACTAGTTCTAACAAATTCAATACTTAACAAATAAGTATGCAGCCTTTCATACCAGGCTCTCAGTGCTTTCTTCAAACCATACAAAGCTTTATGTAATCTACATACCATATCTTTTTTGTCTAGATCAACGAAACCTTGTGGTTGTTCTATGTAGACTTCTTCTTCAAGTATCCCATTCAGAAATGTAGACTTAATGTCCATTTGATAAAAATTAAATTTCTTATGTGCTGCATAAGCCAGTAACATTTTGACTCCTTCTATTCTAGCAACAGGTGCAAAGGTCTCACCATAGTCAATTCCTTCCTCCTGTTCATACCCCTTGCAAACTAGTATGGCTTTATTCCTTTTAACCTCTCCATTTTCATTCAGCTTGTTTCTGAAGATCCACTTAGTACCGATAACATTCTTATCCTTAGGTCTAGGTACTAAGGTCCATGTCTTTTTTTCTCTATCTGTTCAATCTCTTCATTCATTGCATTAATCCATTCTTCATTCTCCAATGCAACTTTAACATTTTTCGGTTCATATTCACAAACTAAGCATGTACCTTGTCTTGACTTACTTCTCGTTTGTGTGCCAGCTTGCTTGTCCCCAATAATTTGGTTCTCAAGATGGTGTCTTCTAACAAATCTTGCCAGTATCTGATGTCTTCTTTCTTGTTCATCCTTTTCAGGTTCATCTGCTTGCTTGGTAGGTCCTTCTTGCTTGTCAATTTCTCTTTCATGTTCCTCAGTGTTATTTTCCTACTGACCGGTTGTCACTGTCTGTGGCATCATTAGATACTCTAGATGCTCAATGTATGTAAATCTACCATAGTCTTCCAATTCCTTTGTACTTTCTTCTGCATTCTTGTCATCAAACTCATCAACCCTGACATTAGCACTTTCTATCATTTTATTAGTAACTTTATTTAGACACTTATATGCTTTTCATTTAGTGGAATATCCAAGAAATATCCCTTCATCACCTTTTGATTCAAACTTTCAATTTCTTTCATCTTTCAGAATAAAGCATTTACTTCCAAAAATTTTGAAATAACTTATAGTGGGTTTGTGTCCAAACCATAACTCATAGGGTGTTTTGTTAGTGTCCTTCAACTGTACTCGATTCAAAACATAAATAGATGTGCTAACTACCTCTCTCCAGTATGTTTGTGCAACATTTTTCTCTATCATTAGTGTTCTTGCACAGTCAACTATTGACCTATTCCTTCTTTCAGCAATTCCATTCTGATGAGGTGTCCTCAATGTAGAGACCTGTCTTTTAATACCATGCTCATTAAAAAAGTTAGTAAATTCATCAGAAATAAATTCACCTCCTCAGTTAGATCTTAAGCATTTTAATTCTTTACCAGTTTCTTTCTCTACTTTTTCTTTATACCACTTGAACATCTTAAATGCCTCTAATTTTTCTTTCAAGAACATGACAGTCATCAATCTAGTATAGTCATCAACAAAAAGAATGAAATATCTATCACCATAATAACTATGAGTTCTCATAGGACCACACAGGTCGGTGTGAACTAACTCAAGTATTTTCTTTGTTGAATAATCTTTGCTTTTGAAACTAGATTTTGTCATTTTACCTTTCTGACACTCATGACACATAATATGATCAAGCTTAGATAAGCTAGGCAAACCTCTAACTTTTTTCTTTTTACTAATTTTAATCATGTTATCAAATTTCACATGACATAACCTTTTATGCCATAACCAAGCATCTTCATCTTTCATCATTAAGCAAGAAGACTCATCATTGTTAAGATAAAACAAGTTACCTTTTGATTGTGCTCCTGTTCCAACAAGTCTTCCTCCATCATCAAATATTTTTACTTTCTTTCTCTCAAAAGAAACTCGGTGACCTGAATTGTTCAGTTGTGCCACACTTATCAAATTATAGTTTAGTCCTTCTACCTAATAAGCATTATCACATTGGATTCTATCATTTATCAGCAAGGATCCCTTTCCTCTAACCATGCAAGGTGTATCATTACCCATTTTTACAAATCCTCTATTATATTGCTTAAGATGATTAAATTTTTCTTCATCACCAATCATGTGATGTGTACATCCACTATCTATGATCCATGTATCATTTTTATTAACGTTAGAAATTAGTGTTGTTTCTACATACTTTTCTTCTTCCTCAAAATCATCCTTCATAGCAACAAATACTACCTCTACATCATCATCTGAATCTGAATCTGATTCATTTTCTTCTACAAAGTAACATACCTTTTTGCCTTTGTCATTATTGTCTTGATTGTCTCTGTTGTAATGTTGGTAACTTTTGTTGTCTCTTCTCCCATAGCTTCCTTCACTAGATCGGTCCTTGTTTCTATCATCTTCCTTCCTATTTGGACATCTAGCAGCAATATGACCAACTTATTTATAGTTAAAACATGCTAAAGGTAATTTGCCTCTATATCTACCTTTCCCTTTAGGTAATCTCCTAGCCATAAGAGCTTCAAGCTCATCAAGTTCATCATCAGTATTGCTATCACTATCATCCTTATTATTTCTACTACTAGACTTACCAATCTTCAGAGAAGTCATAAAAGTAGATTCAATAGTCGGTACAACACTATTATCATAGTTTTTCAGCTCAAATGCTATTAGCTTTCCAATTAGATTATCAAGAGTGAGAGTACTATTAGGTGCTGACCTATTTTCATGAATTGTAGATATTTTGATGGCATAAATAGGCAATAAGGTCCTTAGAATTTTTCTTACCATAGTGTCTTCATCAATAACTCCATCAGATGCTCTAATAGCATGAACTACCTCCTTTATTATGTTTGTGTACTGCATAATGTTTTCTCCTTCTTTCATCTTCATATCATTGAATCTTCCTCTTAAGTTTTTGTCTCTGGCTCTCTTGACATTTGTATCACCACTATAAATATGAGAAAGTTTATCCCACCTATCTTTAGCAGTAGTGCAATCTTTAATATCTTCAAACTTGGCATCTGTTAGAGCAACAACAATTTCTATCATAGTAATGTTATGCTCATGTCTATCTCTTAGTTATAATAGTAAACTGTCTATGCTTTTATAGATTACCAGTCAATAACATAAAGTAGCTACCGATCAACTCTAATATGCAACATGTAAAGTATGACATCCAACAATCATCACAATCAACACATGACATGAGATTTAATGTGGAAACCCTACAAAGGGAAAAACCACCTGGGACCAGCAACCCAAAAATTGTTCACTCTTCTGAAGTGAGGTCGATGAAGATCCAACCCTGTTAAAGGTTACAAAACACACTGTAAGGTGTGACCTTGTTAGAGGATTTAACACTAATTGTTATCATCCAACCAGCATTCACTATGGAGTTGACAGGATAACAAATGTGCATTCTATGAATGACATTACAAGACTTTCCAGTCTACTCGATTAAGAGATTTATCTGATTACAATAGTTAAACTGTAACAGTAGTTGATCTGATTTTGATACAACTTGATTTGAAGATGTACAGATCTATATTATGCTCAATCAAATCTCTGATCAACATATCAATTCTATTTCTATAATATTCAATAACTTATTGTCTCTCAATTATAGCTTTTTGATGCTCGATAATCTCTACAGTTCAGTTCTCCTTAACTAGTTTGATCAGGCATGCATGAAGCTTTTTCACGTGATATCTCTACAGTATTCTTTCCTCTGGAATAAGTTTCATAATGAAACCTTAGTCTCTTAAATAGACAAGTAAACCATTTTCTTTTCATCCATCAGATTTTGTTGCTTAATCTCCTTTGTTGGTTTTGCCGCTTAAACCTTCCTCAGCTGATGTGTCAGTAACACATTTCAAATCTATCCGTTATATCTTCCTTGAATTTTGCTAGCCATTTATCTCATAACAAACTTTATCTTTTACTCCGTGATCATACACTTTATAGCTCATCAAGTTCTATCAGCTAAACAAATCATTTAGTTCTTTTGTTCATTCTCCGGCTAACAAAGAAATGTGTTGGTAAACACAAGCTCAGTTTATACTATGCTCGGTATACACTTCATTGCTCGGTGCATACTAGAATGCTTCATTAACCGACAACATTTCTTTTTAACATTTTTCTCCCAACTTTATAAAAGATTAATGTAACATAATCAAGTCAACAATATGAAGTCATAGACTCATCAATAAGTTACCAAGAGTAATCCTTAGCCTCATCTATCATAACCATCTTTCTCTATGTAGATATCTTGGTTCTTCATCTTTCTCTTCTCTTCTACATATGTGTTATATGTTTGCAACTCCATGCTAAGTACTTTCAAAACTTAGTTGACATCAATGACAACATAAAACTTATTCAATTATCTTACATAACAATTTTGTGCTCGGTGATCTCTAATCACTTAAAGTTCTTCAATCAGTTGTAGTTCATCAAAACCTTATACTCTCCAATAAACGTAGGATTAAAATCCAAGGTTCCCCAATCATCACTAGGAAGAGTATTAGAGGTAGGGGTATGTGCAGGATCATGGTATGCCAAAAAGTGGCAATGTGAAAAAGAAGTCCTGATTGATAGACTCTTTGAAAAACAACTATAACTTTCAAACAATACAACATTTTTGAAAACTAAAATATACATCACATTATATGCTTCACCTAATACAATAATAATAAATAATTCTTTCAATTTGATGAAGTTTAGACTAAGTTAAGGTGGTCAAACATGAGAGTTTTAATATTCAGGGAAATTTGTAGCAGAAAAATCATAATTAATTTTTTACTTGGAAATTTTTTTAAAAAAACTATACATCACATCCGGACATGAGTCTACTACTTTTATCTATAATCTTACAAAAATATATTATCATTTGATTTTTTTTAATGTGGTTAGACATACACCTACTTGTTATCTTTCTAGTTTCTATTGATAGACTTATTGAAAAATAGCTATAACTTTCAAACTGTATAACATTTTTGAAATCCAAAATATGTGCCACATTCTATGTTTTTCCTACTACAAGAAAAATAAAAAAAAAATTCAATTTGATAAAGTTTAGACTAAGTTAATGTGGTCAGACATGAGATTTTTTGTATTTTGGAAAAGTTGTAGAAGAAAATTCATAATTAATTATTTACTTGGAAAAAAAATACAAAAAAATATGTCACATTCAGACATGAATCTACTACTTATATCTAAAATCTTGTAAAAATAAATTATCATTTGATTGTGTTTAAAGTGGTCAAACATACACCTACTCCTTATTTTTTTCTTAAAATTTTCATACTACTACATTGAAATTTGAAAATTTCAACATATATAATAATTGTTTTTCAAAAAAGGCCTAGTATCTTAGAAACTAGATTCAATTATCTACAGATTCTCTTGTTACATATTTTTGATATAATATTTATAACTTGTTCAAATTTTTATGTCAACTTGCCTAAACCTGATTTTCTAAATTTTCATTGCCACTTAAGGGCCTAGTTTGGCATACCATGATCCTGCACATACCTGAACAAGGATTACTATTAGGAATAGGAGTAGTGTGGGTTTTAATATTCAAACAAGGATTTTTTTCATCATCCACATGAAGTGTATACATCATGTTTTTGTGAATAAACTTGAATTTACGGTGAAGGGTGAAGGAACAACATGCATCTCATGCAACCAAGGTCTACCCAAAAGGAGGTTATAATTAAGAGGTCCGGGCATAACATGAAAAGGATTATTCAGGATGACCAAACCTACTTTGATAGGTAAGGTAATGGTTCCTAAAGTATTCTTATCAATGTTATCAAAGCCATGTATAGGAATATTATCGGGTTGAATAGTTGAAAGATTGGCTTTAATCACTTTGAGCATGTCCATGCTACAAATATTAAGCCCAGATCCATTATCAATCAAGGTCCTATGAATGATAATCTTATTGATAGTCACAAAAACCATAAGAGCATCATATTGATTCTAAACTTCTTTAGAAGGTAAATCATTTTAAGTAAATACAATGTCAAGAGGACCTGGGGTAGCATGTATGCACTGTAAGAAGGCATTGATGTTCTCTTGATTAGGAGGTGGAGTGGGAAGAGTTACTATAGATTTTTGCAAGGCTTCATGGTAGGTAGGTAAATTTTGAATAATCTCCCATAAATCAATATTGGAAAGCATATTGCACAATTGGTTTATCAAATCATACTCCTTGATAGGAAGATGGGGTGGAGGAGGAAGAATGGGTTGAGAAGGTGGTAAAGAAGTAGAAACCACCAAATTAGGTTGAGGGTTATTCCTCATACGATAGGTGTGAGCTATCGAATCTTGATCATTGAAAGACTCTAAAGACTCCATAGGTTTACCTTTGATAGTAATGTGAGGACAGCCTTTGATAGTCAACAAGGGTTTTGGATAAACAATGTTAGTTGTCTCAATATGACAAATAGATTCATGAGAAGGAATAAAAGAAGACATTCTAGGAGGAGATGAGGTAGGATCTTGATTCTCCATAAGATCATCACTAAGAGGGAGAGAATTAAGGGAATTCATATCCTTCTCTTTTAATGCCTCATCACTAGAAGGAATCCCAAATGGAGGTAAACAATCTATAATGTCATCTTCTTTCACTAAAATGTCTGCATAAGGGGAGTGTATTTTAGAAAAAGTATCACCATCATGTATGAATATGTCATCCATTAATAAATCACTCTATTGTATCAAATATTATTCATGAGGAGGGGATATATCAATTTCTTTATCCAAGGGTTCATCCCAAAAAGTAGACTCATCCACAATGGTTTCATGAGGAAGAGAGTAATCAACATCTAAATCCAAAGGCTCATCCCAAATAGAAGGATTATCATCCCTATCAATAAAGCACATTGTAGGAGTGCCATAAATCACTAAAGCTTGATCCCTAAAGGGGAAAGAAGGTAAATTATATTCTAAAGTAGGCTCATAGAAAAGACCTATATTAGAGAAGAATTAACATCAATCCCCAACTCATCTCCATAAAGAGAAATATGATGGAGAGAAAGATTAAATTCATCTTCTTGCTCTAATATATCCTTACAAGGTAATACAAGAGAGGAAAAAGCAACATCACACGCACTAAATAAAGTCTTTCTAGGTGCATCAATGTTGCAAATAGTGGAACATGAAGGTAACCATGTACACACCCTATGGTAAAGGTCAATTGAAGAGGTTGTGGAGGAGGGTGAAATAGGAATAGGATCAATGGAGATCTCATTCAAACAATTTTCATCATCACTTCCATGTACCTCATTAAGGGATCTATCCTCTTTTGCAATAAAAGCCTCATCAAAGTATTGAAAACAAAAATCATACATGTTGAACACAAAGTAAGTACAAGCATGAAAAATGTAAATGTTTTTGTATTTTTAAAGAAATTTTGTGATTTTTTTTTATTTTTATTTTTGAAATATAAATGAAAAAGCATAAAAGAAATCTAATTTTATATGTATGTAAGATCTAACATAAAATGAAAATCTAACTCCAAAAAGAAAGATTTGTCGTAAAACAGGTTCACCAAAATGTTGGATATAAAATATAATGATAGAGAGAGATATGAGATAGATGTGAAAATGTGTGTGCTTTTTTTTCCAAGATGTAAAGAAAATAAATGATCTCTATGAATAGATAGGATTGGGGAAGGTAAGATCTTCTTCTTAACCCCAAATTCCCAAAGGAAAGATCCAAATTGATTAACCACAATAAAATGGTCAATACATAAATGAATCAATCAATGAAGAATATGAAGAAAGGGGAAAACCTTATATTCTGTTATGGAAGAGAGTATTGAAATCTTAATTCAAATTGATTGAAGACAAATGCTAACCTCAAAGTATATAACAGATCTGGAAAATGTTGTTTTTTGGTATCTGTACCAAGTTTCTAGAAATTTTGCAAATGAATCTAGAACCGAAACATAGAGACAGAGAAAACCCAGAAATCTTTTCCTTTTCTATTTCAGGTTGACCTTGACCCAAATGAAGGTTGATCTTGACCCTATTTATGTTGACCTCAACCTGCGCTACTCTAACAGAAATTCTATTTGCAAATCTTGAAAGTTTTCCGAAAAGGGTATCTAAATCTGCTCTGTAATTCATTGTTCTGCACCTGCACCTGCAAGAAAAATGGTTTTGTTGTTTGGATGAGGGGTTTGCCTTGGTCAAACTCTAGTTTTGGAATTAACCTTGAAATACAATTGAAATGGAGAATGCTAGTAAGTAGTAGAAGTAGATCTAACAATGAAGCTATGATATTCAATAGATATGCAATTGTGTTTGAAATATAAATAAGTATGTTAATATGAAAGCTTGGACTCAACACTAAAAACCATAAATGTAAATCAAAACCTCCATGATTGTATGCTTGGAATCCACCTTGAAGGAATAATGAATAGAGCTTGAAGATGAACAAAGGATCTTGAAGGAAGATCACACCACCATGATGGATAGATCTAGGGTTTGAATGATGAATCTTGAATGCTTGAACCAAATCCCTTCAAAGCCTTGAATGCTTGAATCCTTGATCTTCAATGGAGAACTTGAATGCTTTAATGCTTCATCTTCAATGGAGAACATGAATTCTTGAATGCTTCCTTGTCACTTGATAGATGATTCATTTCACTTGTGATTGATTGCTTGAATTGAGAGAAGAAGGCCTCCTTATATACTAGTCTAGGGCACAAACCTCTAGGGAGGTTGACATAGGAGAAATAAATTCTCATTAAGTCTATACCCTTAGAAGTAGACCTAAATTAAATATCATTTAAGAGTTTACCATTTTGAAGCCCGAAATAGCTGATCCAGAAGTGGGAAATAAATCTTTCCAAAACTTGAAATCCGCAAACCTTCAGAATTTGAAATTTAAACCCTGGGCTAGGTTCAAGATCGACCTTGACCCAGAAGGTAAACCTTGACCCTAAGGTTCAGAACCTCAAATTATCAGAGCAGGATGCCAGAAATAGGCAAAAAAGAAGTGGAAAATAGGGTAGGACAAGGGGAAAAGCCAGATCCAAGTCAAAGACCCATTCAAGGAGTTTGAGATGACCCCAAACCACTTACTCGAAGGGATAAACTAGTCCTAAATGGAAGTTCTTCTATTTTATGATGACACAGAAGGTGATGAATATTCTCTTCCAGATTCTGTAAAGAAGGAAGATGTTGCAGAGCCATTCTAGATTTTTGTGTGTGACAACTTTGTGGGTTATGTAGTAGAAGTTGGGGCTCTTGTATGTCTGCTAGACATATTTGAGATGAAGAAAAGAAGCGCCAGTCATGATAATATAATGATTGCTACCTCCATTCTCTTGCATCTTTCTTATTATCAGACTGATATTATACACAACCCAATGGCACATAATTGCAAGAGCAGTTGCACCAATAAGATTCTACTTAATTTAGTGGAGAAGGCCATTGTAAACTCACAAATGTTTAAAAAAATGTTGGAAAGTAATGCAATGTGGAGGTCCTACAATGACACAAGTGATTATGGTGTCCTAGAAAATATTTTAGTCATTGTATCAAAATGTACATATAAAGATAAGTGTGAAGACATTGGGAAGGTTGTAGAAATGCTAATGTAGTGCGGCGCTCAGCTTGGAGGATGCTATGCAATTGGAAAGTACAAAAATAAAATAGTCTTACATTCAGTTGTGAAATTTTGTGACAAAGGTGTGGGTATAGAGGTTGCCTAAGCTTTGCTACAGAGGTTTAATGAGGAAATTATAAATGAGTTTGTGAATGCCACAGACAAAAGGGGAATGATTGCTCTTCATATCGCTTCAAAGGAAGGAAACACACATATCTGTGAACTTCTTATTGATCATGATACCGTAGTGACTGCTCAAGACAAAAACGGCATGACAACCCTGCACTATGCACTTGAAGGAGGGATTGACAATGTCATAGATGTGGGGACAGAGATTGCAAAGGTTTTTCTACATATTTGTGATGAGAAAAGTATATATGAGTTTGTCAATGTAACAGATGTGAGAGGTATGATTGCTCTTCACATTACTTTAAAGAAAGAAAACACATATATTTGTAGAGTGCTTGTTGATGGAGGTACTGCAGTGACTGTTCAAGACAAAAAAGGGCATGACAACCCTCCACTATGCACTTGATAAAGAGATTGATGAAGTTGTAGGGGCACGGATAGAAATCTCCCAAGATTTGCTATGCAGTTGTGATGAGAAAAGAATATTTGAGATTGTCAATGCCAAAGACAGAGTAGGGAAAATTGCTCTTCACTATGCTTTAGAGAAAGGAAATACAAGTATCTATGGACTGCTTGTTAAGCATGGTGCTTTAGTGAATGCACAAGATAAAAAGGATATGACAGCCCTGCACTATGCATTTATAGGAGAGACTTATAAAGTTAAAGGTGTTGGGGTAGAGATTGTACAAACATTGATGGGTGTGTGTGATGATGATAAGCTTGTCAATGCCAAAGATGAGAATGGGAGAACATCTATTCACTGTGCTTCAGAGAAAGGAAATATATGTAGCTTTGGCCTGCTTGTTGAGCATGGTGCTTTAGTAAATGTACAAGACAAAATGAGTAAGACAGCCCTGCACTATACATTTGAAGGAGGGGTAGATAAAGTTAAAGATGAGGGCATCAAGATTGCACAAGATTTTCTATGTAGTTGTGATGAGGATAGCTTTGTCAATGCTAGAGATGAGAAAGGAAGAACTTCCCTTCACTGTGCTTCAGAATACAGAAACACACCTATGTGTGAACTACTCATTGAACGTGGTGCTTTGGTGACTGTTCAAGAGAACAATGGTATGACAACTCTGCACTGTGCACTTACATGATAAAATGATCAAGTTGTAGAGACAAAGATTGTAGAAGCTTTTCTAAATAGGTGTAATGATCAAAATATAAAAGAGTTTATCAATTTCAAAGATAAGGAAGGGAAGACTACTCTTCATGGAGCTTTAGAGAAAGGAAACATGCATGTCTATAAATTGCTAGATGCTCATGGTGCTTTATTGACCACTCAAGACAAAAAGGGTAATACAACCTTGCACTATGTATTTGAAAGAAAGACTAATAAAATAATAGTTATAGGGATAGAGATTACAGAAGCTTTTCTACACAGGTTTGATAAGAAAAGAATAAAAGATTTTTTGAATGTTGTGGACGTGACAGGTAGGACTTCTCTTCATAGCGCTTCAAAGAAAGGAGATGTAGATGCCTGCAAGCTACTTATTAAACATGGTTCTTTAGTAGATGTAAAAGATGGAGAGGGTAATACAGTCATGCACTATGCTTTTGAAGGAGGGATTGATAAAGTTATATATGTGGGGATAAAGATTTTACAAGCTTTGATAGACATGTGTGATGCACAAAGAATACTTGAATTTTTCAATGCCATAGATAAGAGGAGGACTACTTTGCCCAACACTTCAGAGAGAGGAAGCACAAGTATCTATAAACTACTTGTTAAACATGGTGCTTTAGTGAACATTCAAGACGAAAGGGGCATGACAACTTTGCACTATGCATTTGAAGGAGGGAATGGTAAATATATATATGTTATGATAGAGATTGCAAAAGAATTGCTACGCAAGTGTGATGAGGATACTTTTGTCAAGGATACTTTTGTCAATGCCAAAGATGGGGAAGGGAGAACTTCTCTTCACTATGCTTCATAGAATAGAAATGCACCTATGTGTGAACTTCTTGTTAAACACAATGCTTTAACAAATCTTCAAGATGGAAATGGTATGACCACCCTACCCTATGCATTTGAAGAAGGGATTGAGAAAGTTGAAGATGTGGGAATAAATATTGCACAGGCTTTGCTACGCAGTAGTGATGAGAAGAGTATGGATAGTTTTCTCAATGCCATAGATGAGAAAGGGAGAACTACTCTTCACTATGCTTCAAACAACAAAAACATGCATATGTGTGAACTACTTGTTAAACACAGTGCTTTAATGACTTTTCAAGACAAGAAGAGTATGACAACCCTGCATTACGCACTTATAAGATGAATTGATGAAGTTATAGATGTGATAGTGAAAAGTCCTCATGTCACTAACTCACTCAATTTAAAAGATAGAAGAGGATACACACCTATAGAAATAAATCTTGCCAATATGGACTATAAGTCAATAGCAATGTTGTTATTTAAGTCAGAAGACCCAAAAGCTTTTCTAGAAAAATATTATTCCAATATGGATTCCATGTCAACAGTGAAGTTGTTAGAGAGGTCAATTAAAGAGTTAGAATCTTACTTGGATATAGAAGCTTATTTAGATAAAGTTGTTCCTCTTATGGACTATGAATCAAGAGAAAAAAATTTGTCCAAGTCAAAAGAGCCAGAAGCTTATTTTAGTAAAGTAGATCATGAACATCTTCTGTGTAACATTTTACTACTTAGTTATGTGGATACCATGCATAAGTTGTTCCAGAGAGGAGTAAAGTTACTGACTGGTGATTGTGATGAAGAATGGAAAACATTTTTGCATTTGGCTTCTATGTTTGATAATGAATCAAATGCAATTGAAATCATTTCCTCCCAAATACAGAGAGAAACTACAGTGGATTTGAAAAACATGGTAGTAAAGTAGGACAAAGTAGGGAGGATGGTGCTCCATGAGGGGGCTTTGAATGGACATGAAATTCTCTACCAAGGTCTTCTCAAGTTAAATTTAGAACTCATATATATCAAAGATATAGACGGCAAAAATCCATTATATGATGTAGTTACAGTAGCATACAAGAGCACAACTCTGTAAAAGCAATTGTTGAAGGCATATTTGAAGAAAGATATGTCTAAAAATGATTTGATTGACTGTATCGGTCTAATTCCTTTGCATGTTGCTTCTTCACAAGGTAAAATCAAGGTTTTGAAAGAGATTCTTTCCAAGGATAAAATCAAAATGGTATACTTAAGAAGAGGAGATATCCTCGCACAAACAACACTCCATAAGGCAGTAAAACATGGAAACATAGATTCAGTGGTAATTCTATTGAAGTTGTTGGCAAGTGATGTTTTGGGGCAATAGGGATCACTTAAGGTTTTTCATTTATGGAAACACTTATGCTGGAGTGATTGCATGTAGAGAGTTTTGGTACTGGAGTCACAGTCTTGAAAATGACTAAGTATAGAATTAAGATAACAGTGTACTATGGTACAGTTTTGGTTAGTGATGACAATGTATGATGTATTTTGTCTTGCAAAGTTAGTAGAAGGTATTTTGGGATATTTATATGCTTTAGTTAAGATCACATGTGTTTTGGTGATCAAATCAGTGAGATACAATGATCTAAAGGTATGTGAAGATAGAGAATCAGTGTAATAGGG
This sequence comes from Chamaecyparis obtusa, assembly GCA_027943335.1. Classification (NCBI taxonomy): domain Eukaryota; kingdom Viridiplantae; phylum Streptophyta; class Pinopsida; order Cupressales; family Cupressaceae; genus Chamaecyparis; species Chamaecyparis obtusa. The sequence continues at coordinate 1,458,683 of BSBK01000135.1, read as the reverse complement.
CACACGAACAATTGTGATGATTGAGAGAAGGATAGTGGATATAGTAATGTGCTAAGTCAGATGGATGAAGTATATTTTTGACACTTTGGTAATATAAGATCATTGACTCCATATTTATCATTTACATAATTTATTATTATGTTTTGTATGGTATTTGTGAAGTTGATTGGATGGTAGAATTTGTATAAGTATAGAGTGTTTTGTGGAAGCAATAAGTGTGTAAAAGTGATGATGATGTGATGGATGTGAATCTAAGAGTAGAAAGCATATGTGAGATCAGTGTTTGATAGAGCTACAACTGGAACTATCTAAGCAAAGGAAGTCCTTGTATTGTTCATTTTTTAGAACTCTTTTGAGATAGTACTTTGATTGTAAGAGATGTATGCTCACCACCTTTAACCAAGTGTTTGTATCCCCTAATAGGGTTTTGTATTCCTCTAACAAGGAAATGTACTATGTAACAATCAATTCCTAACATGGCTAGATCTCCTAACAGGGATATAATATTTTAGTACATAGTCGTGGGTACCATCCTCACCTGGGTTTTCCCTTGGCTAGGGTTTCCTCGAGAACAAATCATGGTGTCATGAGTTATGTGTTGTGCTTATATGTTCTTTTCATTTTAGGATTATTAACGTTTATTTATAATTGGTTGAAGTTTAAATACTGATTCACGTTATGATGATGTGATGGATGTGAATCTAAGAGTAGAAAGCATATGTGAGATCAGTGTTTGATAGAGCTACAACTGGAACTATCTAAGCAAAGGAAGTCCTTGTATTGTTAACGTTTAAAGTGCAGTAATACTGATTCACCCCCCCCCCCTCTCAGTATTACCTAATCCTAACAATTGGTATTAGAGCTATTGGCCCTTGGAGAGAAAACCTAATAGCTTAAGGGAGATCAGAATGGATTCAGAAAGTTTGCAAGAGAAATTTGAAGTGGCACTTGAAGATCTGGACAAAGAGAAGGCTAAGAATGTGTATTGAAATTCAAATTATGAAGAGTAGAAGGTTTCATCAAGAAACTAAAGGAACAACTTGAAACTTCAAGATGTTAGAAACAAGAGCTTATGGACAAGATCAAAGAGGATTGAGATAATGAAACAATAGACCAAGTAAAGAAACTGGAGTAGGAAAAAGAGCAAATCAATCCTTTGATGATTAAAGAGATTAAACATGAAAAAGATGCAAGAAACAAAGTTGAAGAATCACTAAAAATGCAAATGAGTAGATAGGAAAAATGAAAACCAAACTTGATCACTACAAAAATAAATGTCATGAATTGAAGAAGTACAATCAGATCATTAAAGGTGAACTCACTCAAGCCAAATTACACATTGAGAAATTGCACATGAGCAATGATAAGATTGATGAACAAAGGGAAAGATAGAAGCCTAAAGGAGACATGACTGGAGTTGGATTCAATGAAGTAGAATTTTCTAAGACCAATGAAGAAGCAAATAAAGAGAAGACTAAAGAAAGACCTACTCATGAAGAACCTAAAGAACAGATCAAACCTTTTAGAGGTAGATACTTTGGATGCAACAAAGTTGGACACATGAAGAGAGATTGAAAAGGTAAAGGCCCTTTTAAATCCTTTTTTGGTTATTGCTATAATTTCTATGATTATGGACACAAGAAGGTAGAATGTAGAAAACTAGATCAGTCTAGATTCAAACAAGATTATGTCAGAGAAGAGTCAGGAGCCAAGATCACATGTCAAAAATGCAATAACTTTGGGCATACTATTGTTTACAACTGAATATGGACCTCTAATTCAGCCATAGACTTCAACATGGTCATTACTCATTAGCCAAATTAAAAAAAATGAATATGAATTATTCATCTCACAAACATGAATGAATCGACATGTTGCCTCCTATTTAGATGAGGTTTTGAGTCACTCTCAGAATTGAGAGCCCAACAACCATAGACCAAACTCTAAAATAGAGGATTTAAATGCTAGAGAGATTGAATTGAAATGAATTAAGATAGCATGAGCAATGCAAAATTAATCTAAGAATGAGGATGCAAAGTTACTCTAAATCTAGTAATAAATGAAATTACTCTACTAACATAATAAGCAAACTAGATTAAAGCATAAGAATGCAAAATTAAGCTAAAATAGAATTACTCTAATATGAAAGATTATCAAATCTTAAGAATGTAAAAGATGAGACAATAATTTGACTGTGATTCGATACTCAAAGATCACCTCCTCAAATGAGGAATGAGAGAGTTCTTTTATAGAAAAGCCCAGGTGGAGACTGAAGAGTTTCTTGCAAAGAAATGGTCGACTCTTCATCTCCTTGGTGGGAGGTGAAACAATTTGGAGGGATTATTTAATAAAATAAATGAAATATTGCCACATGGGTGACCTTTCTAATTTCTTGAATAATTAAATTCAATTGAGGATATCTCATTTATAGAACTAAATAATTATTTAATTCCTTTTTATGTGTATTAGCTAAAGGGGGTGTAATTAATTTAATTAAAGTGCTAGGACTTTAGAATTAAATTAATTAATCATAGGGTTTATTTAGCCAATTAATGTTGATATTTGGGAATTAAATATAGTGTGTGATTAATGCAAATATGAGGTTTTTTGCATTTAACACTAGGTCAATTAGGGTAAATTAGGAGATAGAATTGCCTAGTCCAATAGGACTTTGATGATGTAGAAATTGATTGAAATGCACCAAAATTGATAAGGATTGCAAGGTGCCAATTTTGGGGTATTACATTTTGCCCCTCTTTGAATTGATGTGTGAGTAGCACGTTGATTCAAAGAATAGTCTAATGTGACAATTGATGAGGTTTTCAAGATTATCTCCAGAATGGAGCTTAACCCTCAAAAGTTGAGGTTAGATTGCCAAGACACCGATCAGATTGAGTTGCAGAACCATCTTCAGAATGAAGCCTGATTCTTCAAAGTCTAAGATAGATTGCGAAGATGAAGGTTGGATTACCACTTTTAGATAAGACTATCACCAGAATGAGGCTCAATCTTTAGGAGTTAGGGTTAGATTTCCCCAATACCTATTGATTAAAAGATAATTGATGCATATTTTAGGACTATCTTCAGAACGAAGCTTAGTCCTCTGAGACCCGGGTTAGATTTCCTAGATAACGGTCAAAAAGAGATTTTGAGAGCCATCTCCATAACGAAGCTTGAATTTTAGGGATTAGGGTTAGATTTCCCCAATACCTAATTATATTTTGAGAACTATCTCCAGAATGAAGCTTAATCCTTGAGGATCCGAGTTAGATTGCTCGGATACCAAATAGATAGATGACAAGATGACAAGATGCGAGGTGAAAAGATGCCCCTAGTGATGAGAACTTTGATTCAGATCAGACTGATTTGACAAGATTTATAATGATGTAATCATCCTACCCCCTCGGAAGTGAAATTGAAATATGACAGATCATGAAGATGATTGACAGCAATACGTTGCAGATAGAGATAAGATCAAAGATTTAGAATAGATTATGAAAATATCGAGAGGATTCAAAAGCAATTTGGAGAGATTTGGAGATCCTATTGAGTTTGACCATGGTTGACTAAGGTTGACTAGAGTTGACTTTTGATGAAAACATTGAAGATCTTGAGAAAATGATGATGAGATGTGATTCTGGCAAGAAAATGACACCAGAAGGTTGACTATACAAGTGTCCAATCACGTTGATCCTAGAAATTTAAAACATAATTTTGAGCCATGTAGAGTTGTTAGATTTCAATTTTGATCCTAAAAATGGATTCAAAGTGATCGATTTAGCTAAGGGTGAAGTTTTCACGCAAAACAGAGCACTTTTGAAAATTAGGTCAAAACCTATAAGGCCCGGAGGGGTCATTTTCAAATAATTATTCACTTTTGTCTTTTAGCGATTTTGAGAGCTCTGAGAGAGATGGAGAATGTACCAGTGTGATCACATTGATTTTAGCACTCTTGACAACATAGCCGGTCGCTGGAGTATGACCCACCTGTGAGTAGTAAAAAACTCAGCTTGCATTTCAATTTTTATCGCTTTCTAGAGTAGATTTGATTGATCTTAGGGAAATTAGGAGGTTTTCTATCAAATCTCGCATGAGGAAATGGTTTCCTCATGTGACCATAGGTCACATCTTGCATGATAAAGTACCCAAAGATGACTTCCTCACATGGGGCACCTCTGTGGGCTCGCGCGAGGTGTTTGAAGACACCGCGCGAGATTTCATCCTCAGTGATGATTTCTCACGCAAGCAGAGATAACATCTCACGCAACAATAAAATCTTGCACGAGGCCTCTATTTCCTCACAAAGGAATTTGTTGCAAATTTTTAGAGCCTTTGTCCAATTTTTTGCAAGATCAGCCAATTAGAGCATCCAAGAGTAATGCTTAGGATAGGTGTGTACTTTCAATTGCTGTTATTGCTTTGAAACACCATCATGATTGAGATACTAATCATGTGTCATCACTTGCTTTGCAGGTTGACTTCTCAGATATCATGTTTCAATCTCACCACCCAACCATAGGTGAGCTAGTTCAGTGCTTGGATCATGCAAAGGGTGCCCACATAGACGGGCTAGGATTGTCTTACTTGCGTGATATACCTGACATCCGGGTAAATCATGGGCTATTAGGTGCACTGGTTGAGCATTTCCAATCAGAGATGAACACTTTCCATTTGCCACAGGGGGAGATGACAGTCACCCCAGAGGACATTTATAGGATTCTATGAGTACCCTTCCACGGACCCCGCGTGGAGTACGACACTCAGCCGAGAGAGGGCACTTTAGCACTGCAGGCCATATTCCAGGATGATTTAGTGATGGGTCAGGCCATCGCATGGGATGATCTGATCAGAGATTATGGTGTGGGGCACAGGTTAGCGGTTGTACTAGCAATATTTTTGGGCTATTATATGATGCCGAACCAAGGATAGCACGGACTAGAGTGTAGCTGGGGACACATGATACAGAGGATGCTGGACCGGCTAGCTGTGAGATTTGGATGGGGTTAGTGTATGCTGGCCCAGATGTGCCACAAGATGCATGAGATTGTGTATCGAGGTGTGCATAGCATGGTAGCAGGGGTATTTGTATTATAAATATGGGCCTAGGAGCATCTTCCCGTATGTAGGCTAGTTTTTCATGATACTAGGCAGCCATTAGAGCCTTATATATATAGGTATGGAGGCCCTATGACCTAGCTAGCATTGGGTAAGATAGAGCAGTGGTGGGCATAGATTGATGACATGATGGTAGTTATTTGGTGGCCATGGGAAGTGATAGAGGTCTGCGATGACACCTGGCATGAACTCTCACATATGTTCTTCTCACATCCTCTGATCGGGTGTACTATCTCTATCATTGAGTGCTTCTCACTTACATGGGTTTTGAGGCAGTTTGGTAGGCTTCAGGACATTTCATAGGATTACTGCACATATGCCCACTTTGCTGATGAGGTGAAGAAGGGCTGGCAGTTGAGGCTAGATCAAGGATGCTGCATGATCAAGGCATGAGTACCACCATCTCGATGGGATCATCTAGCAGGTGTTATTGATGTAGGAGTGATGCCAGCCTATCAGGCTCATTTGCTAGCACATTCATACCCATGTTTTACAGATCTTGTTAGGATGGGTTAGAGAGCACATCAAGTAGCACAACCACCACCACAATAGTAGTAGGTGGCACAACAACAATAGTAGATACTAAAGCAGTAGTAGATACCTCGGTAGAGGACCAGATAGGTAAACATTCCTGCTAGACTGATGAGCATAGATTCAGGTGCAGGTTCTAGTGGTGGTCAGGGAAAATCCACTAGGCAGAGGACTGGGGACACATCATAGCAGCAACCTCCTAACAAGGAGGCATAGGTTGAGGATACATATATGTAGGATCAAGCTACACAGGGACTACCTCCTGGGGATCAGGTTGCGCATCTACAAGAGGTGCTACAGAAGAGTCGGGAGAGGGTGAGATAGGTGCAGAGAGAGCTGGTGGATCGGGACATACAGATCACCATTCAAGACACATGAGTAGCTGAGAGATACAAAGAGATTAGAGGGCTACGAGATGACCTGGCAAGATTACAGATTGAGGCTCGATATGAGGCTTCTCTTTTAGCCTATTACTATGTAGCTTACGTAGGTCAGGTTCCAGAGCTAGTGGACTAGGTTTCATAGTTTTTAGAGTATGCTGGAGCACCAACATTTCCACAAGGACCATCTCCTCAGGGACCACCTCCATAGGGACCACCTCCACAGGGACCACCATAGAGAGGGATGTCTCCACCTCCTCCAGGTGATGATGGGCAGGGCTAGATTAGATTTTGATACATTGTAGCCTATTTTTGATAGTCTGTGCTCAAGTAGCACCATTTTTGTACTGACATTCCATTGATCAATATATGAGCTCATCTTTTGGTATCATTGTACATGTATCATTTATTTCTTTCATGTTGATGCTTTATGAGATGTTTCCTATATGATTAGATGAGTAGATAGATATGAGATGTACATGGTTTCTTTATGAATATACAAATGTATGTGCACATGCTTTATATGGTATATATGTATGCAATATAAAATGCAATGATAGATGAATAAATGCAATGTATGATTTGATTTATGCTTATGATGAATGCACATGTATATGAATATGTAGATGTAGAATGTATGCATATGAGTTTATGGTAATACACTTTGTGAGTGCAATGGAAATGCAATGTTTCTGGTACTAATCATCTCTTGCAATATACGATAGGTACTAACCAAAAGAATGTTTTGAAGATCAAGAGCAAGGATCAGACACTTATGCAGTCGAGATGAACCCAAGACTGAAGATGAGAACCCTTAGCGAATGAATCTAGGAGAAGACAATGAAGTGAGCACCAAACTATTGTCGCTATGCAAGCCTAGAATGAAAATGCAAGCTTAAGCTAGATGCAATCCCTAAGACTTGGTTGTTGGACCCATTAGATTAGTATCATCATAGAGTTTTTAGTATCGGACGATCGTAGGATGTCATACAACCCTCGCTAACATTGCAATCATGAGAATATGAATATGAAATTAGTCTTAGATTTGTCGAAATGAGGTGTAAGCATTAAGGCACAAGAAGCCAGAATGACCTGAACACCTATTCCTTTTGATTTAGCAAGTTAACATAAGCATCAAAGCATAGTTGCTAGAATGAGCTGAATGTTTCTTGCGTACAAACACACCAAACACGCGAGAGTTCCTCCTTTTGCTAAGTAAATGATAAGCATACCAAAGGTGTTCATAGTGACCCTTACGTTCACTTTATAGGACGGGCGTCAGAAATTTCACTTGTAGTAGAAAGAAGTCACTCACATAGACAAGGAGAAGAACCAACCTCACCAAGGTTTCCATATAAAAGGAGTTGAGGTACACATGGCCATCCAACACGAGATGAAGGCTCTCATAGTGGACACCCCTCTTACATGGATCTTTTGGATCATTGGAACTAAATCAGCAAATAGAAAGAAAAGAAAAGATCATGCCCAGTCTTTGCTTCTCTCAGGCAAGATAGACGTCTTGGATTTTCTCGAGAGGAAATGATAAAGAAAAACCACAAACACTCAAAAGAAAATCTTAGCATGTCTCAGAGAATTACAAATCCAGTTTCACCATAAGAGGATTGATGTCAAAATGGAAAATGTAGTGTGAGAAGTCTCAACAGGATGGTGACAGTAGGTGGACGTAGTGAGAATCACTGGTGACTCACGTGAGAGAGAGTCTCAAGGAGAGATTGAAGTGCTAAACGAAGTATTAGCAGGTAGACACAGTGAGAACCACTGGTGACTGATGAAAGGAAAATTCTCTAAAAATGATAGGACAATGCCCCCTAGACCAAGAAGTGCCCCCAAGTGTGACCAGTTTCAATCTATGTAGAGTTGAGCATAATCTCGAAGATAACTGAGAGCAAGTGCATGAGCTTAGCAAACTAAAGCAGGAAAGCAAATAAAAGAAAGAAAGCAAGGAGAAACTATAAAGGGCCAAGCGGTGCTATGATAGATATAGCCTTGGGGAACAAGTGCCACCTATTTACCAAGTTTTCACCGTCTTGGCAGAGATTCTATTTTTGCTACCGTGATGCATGTTTCCCAGGTTTTCATCAATGGCACATTTTTTCCTTTTTTTGATTTTTTTGTGCTTTTCTCTTTTTTTTTTATTTTTTGTACTTTTCTCTTTTTCTTTTTTTTTGGTATTACCAAGGCACCTATTTACCAAGTTTTCACTAGGATAATAGATGCATCAAAGCACCTATTTACCAATTTTTCACTAAGATGATCATTTTTTCAGGATATTTTGCAATTTTTAGGATTTTTTTAGAAATAAGAATGTACAGGAGTATTTTGAAGATGTCTTAGTTGTAGAATCTTTTCAGGTGTAGAGCATTGATCATTTCTTTGAGTTGTTCTCCTTCAGTAGTAGAGAGTTGATAGGCACCATACCCAAATGCTCCAGTGATAACATACAGACCAAGCCAATTTAGTTCAAATTTTCCCTTCTAGATCCACTGTTGTTGATTCTTGGGGTTTTCTCTCAAGATGAGATCACCCACTTGGAATTCCCTTGGTCTGACCTTCTTGTTGTAGCTCTTAGACATCCTCTTCTGATATGCTCAAAGATGATCGAATGCCACTTTCCAACATTCATCTAGTAGTTCTAGCTCTTGTAGCTAAGATATTCTAATGTCATCATCGGTAATGAGGCCTTTCAAAGAGACTCGCAAAGTAGGAATCTCAACCTCAATTGGTAGCACAGCTTCCACTCCATAAACCAAAGCAAAGGGCATGGCCCCTATCGGTGTTCTTATACTTGTGTGGTAAGCCCATAGAGATGGATTAATCTAGAGATACCAGTCTCTACCAGATTTGTAAATTGTGTGGTGTAGGATCTTGAGAATTGTCTTGTTGGATGCTTTCACCTGTCCATTATCCTGGGGATAATAGATGGAAGACCAGTGCTGAATGATTTTGAACTTAATGTATAACTCCTTTAGATCCTTGTTCTTGAACTTTCCTCCATTGTCAGTGATTATTGAGGAGGGTACACCATAGCTACAAATGATGTAATTCAGTATAAACATGGACATAGATTTGCCATCAGCTATGGTAAGAGGTACTACCTCAACCCATTTAGTAAAATAATCTGTAGCAATGATTATGAAATTGTTCCCTTTTGAGGAAGAAGGATGAATCTGACCCACCAAATCAAAGGCCCATTGCTAAAATGACCAGAAACTGATGAAGGGAATGAGCTCCTTGGCGGGAGCGTGAATCAGATTTCCATGAAGCTGACATTGTTTAGAATATTTGGCATATTGTATAGCATCATTTTCCATATCTGGCCAATAGTAACCAACTCTAATAAGTTTACGAGCTAGTGTCAAGCCGCTCGTATGAGAACCAAAGATGTCTTCAAGCACCTCAGCTAACACATGTTTGGACTTGTCAAGCTCTAAAGACCTAAGGAGGGTACCATCTATACCTTTCCTATACAAGTCATTAGCTACAATGACATATCATGAAGCACTGCAGATTAGGTGATGTTTCTCATTTCGGGTATAGGTGTCTAGAATGATCTAGTAATAGAGGTATGAATAAATATGATGGTAGCAGGATGAATCATGTCCAATGAATGAATAGATCATCCTAGATTCAGGGGTATTGTAGGCTGGGTAGTGTAATGTTTCCACTAGGAATTTATGTCTAAAGTCATTTTCTGGCATCTGTAACATAGAAGAAAGAGTGGCCATTGCTTTGTTATCTGCTCTTGGAATCTACTGGAAAGTGATATGTGCAAAGTACTTTTTGAGATCATTGACCATCCATTTATAAGGCACTAGCTTATCATCCTTTGTCTGATAGATATCATTAACTTGATTGATAACCAATTGGGAGTCTCCAAAGACTTTAAGTTCATCCACACACCATTCTATAGCTATCGTCATGCTATTGATCAGAGCTTCATATTCAGCAATGTTGTTTGTGCAAGGAAACAACATTTTATATGCCTTTGGTAAAGAGTGCCTCTATGGTGTAATAAAAAATATTTTGGCACCTAACCCCTACTGGGTGAATGATCCATCGAAGAACATGCTCCATGTTTGATATGTAAGAAGCATTATGGATTCATTTGGAAACTCAATGTTCAATGGGTGATGATCCTTGAGAGGAGCTTCCCCTAATTGATCTGGGATTGCTTTTCCTTTAATATCCTTTCTTTCTACATAGTCAATGTCAAACTCACTAAGTATCATGACACACTTTGCCAGTCTACTTGTGAGGGCAACTTTGCTGAGTAGATACTTAAATGGATCAATTTTGGCAATGAGACATGTGGTGTGAGTGAGCATATAGTACCACAATTTATGTGAAGTGAACACCACTGCTAGGCAAGCCTTCTCAATAATAGAATAATTAATTTCATAAGAGAACAAAGTTATGCTGATGTAATAAATGGCTCTCTCTTTGTTGTTCTGATCTTCTTGGGCTAATAGAGCACCCAGAGATGTATCTGTAGCTGAAATTTAAAGGATGAGTGGCTTCCCATGAATAGGAGGCATCAAGATTGGTGGATTTGAAAGATATTGTTTGATCTGTGTGAGCCCTTTGTCACAGTCTTCATTCCACTCATAAGTCACACCTCTATGTAGAGTCTTGGTGAATGGTTGTGACTTGTTAGCCAGTTGTGTAATGAAGCATTGAATGGATTGTAGTCCACCTTGAAGTCCTCTCATCTGACTGATATTCTTTGGTGGAGGCATGTCCTAATAGCTTCAACTTTCTCATGATCTACCTTTATGCCTTTAGAAAATATGATATAACCTAACAACCTGCCAGAAGTGACACCAAATGCACACTTTTTTGGGTTGAGCCTCAGACAGAATTATTCCATTCAATCTAGTATAGGACCTAGATCTGCAAGATGTGCCTTTTGTTGCATGCTTTTAGCCAAAGTGTCATCCACATAGTAGATTCCATTATTTTGTGCATCATATCATGAAAGATCATGGTGACATCCCTTTGATAAGTAGCTCTAGCATTCTTAAGTCCAAAGGGAATGACATTCCAACATAAAGTTCCCCAAGCACATGTAAAGGCTATTTTCTCTTGGTCCTCTAGTGCAATTTTGATCTAGTTGTAACCAGAGAAACCATCCATTAGTGAATACATTTCATAGCCTGATGTCATATCAATAATCATGTCGATGTTGGGTAATGGAAAGTCATCTTTAGGACAAGCTTTGTTCAAATCTCTGAAGTCTATGCAGACCCTGATAGACTTATCATGTTTTGTAACTAGAACAATATTAGAGATCCATTCTGCACACTCAATTTCTCTAATCAAACCAGCCTTGAGAAGTTTTTCTAATTCAGCTTTGACTAAGAGTGCCACATGTGGATGCATCTTACAAAGCTTTTGTTTGATAGACTTAACACCTGGTGCAATAGATAGATGATGCATGATCAGATTGGGATCCAATCCAAGCATATCAGAGTAGGTCCATGCAAAATTGATTTTCTTACTTCGAAAGAAGTTGGTGAACTCTTCTTTCTCTTTTTTAGATAGTGACTATGCTAGATGAATAATCTATGGTGTAGCTTTTGTGCCCAAGTTCACGGGTTGGATTGGTTTAATCAACACTAATGATCTTTCTTGAAAATGACTTGGAAGTGTATCAAGTATCCCATCCTTGGCCGCCTTAGAGAGGTTTTCAACCTCGGATACATCTTTTATTTTTACTTTTTTCAGCTCTAACATTGCCACAATGTGGTTTTCACCATCAGAGCGCCTATTCTTTTTTCTTTTAATTTTGTGACTGAGATACTTGATATCAGCTTCATTCATGTTAACACTATCGTCACTGGTGGAAAACATTATAGGTTCAATAGGGTTGAGGGAACAAGCAAGAGTGTAGTCATTCTGGAACATAAGGACTTCACTAGATGGAGAGGGAGAGTTTCAGTCGATGAGATTGGGATGGTGGAGTGAAAGAGAAGTGATGGGTTCAAGTGCATTCATAGTATAGTCATCAAAAGTGTGGATGAGAAAGTTGAGGCCTAAAGCAATCTCATCCAGAGGTGTGTTTGATTCCTCTTGAATCCTCACAGTGGAAGTAGAGGGAATGTAAGCGTTAGTGGAGTCACACTTAGTTGTCCTAACACTAGACCCTTCACCTACTTCAAGAAGGTTTCATACCCATGAACATCATCTATATCTTTATCAAAAGTCACATCAAAAAAAGAATCAAACTCATACTCATGTGAATCAGTGATGCTTGATATGGGAATTCCATCAACACTTGTTGTACCATCTGACTCATTTTCATCTCTTGCAGCACTGATGGTTTGTTGAAGTTGATCTTGTTCAAACCACTCTTGGAAAGATGACGGTGTGTACTATTCACCCTAAAAATTGGGATTGTTAGTTTTCATTATTCTCCATTGGTCGTATGTGAGTAGATGTATTGAAGCTGTGTCATCAAAATCACTATTAGTCTCTACCAGATTGATAGGTATAATAGGATCATCTGGTTCTGCAAAGAATGTGGCAAGATCTAGAGGCATAGGATAGGGAAAGATATCCTCATCAAAGCTATCCTCTGGTTTGTTAGCTGAAGTAGTGTTTTCAAGTTCTGGCTGGCATTCTAATTCTAGTATAAATTTGTTGATCCCTAAATGGAACAGGATTTTCTTGAAGCCTAGACTAATGGTTTCTTTTGTTCGGTGACCTGTGGCTTTAATTGGTTCAAGTAAGCCATTGTCATTCACCCCTATAGGATGACTCCCTTTGTAACCAAAGCACTTCATGATTTTGAAGGCTTCACTGTATGGTTCTTGTTCTAAGTCATGAGCTAGAGTGATTGTTTCAGATGTGTCCTTTCCTTTATAAACCCAAGCTATAATAGTTCTTTCCTCATCCTCATCTTCTAGCAGCATTGTGGCCCATACAAAGGTACCATCATAGAATATTTGAGGAGAAGTGTCAAAAGGTTTATTGTCCTTAGAGGGCCTCCCATAGGAATGTGGAGATAGAGGTAGAGCTACTAATGACAACACAGGTTCAATCTTATAACCTCTAATGCCTGTATATTTGAGTTTAAAAGTCTGTTCTATTTCTTTGAGTTTGGCATCATAGAATTTAGTAGACTCTCTATTAGTTGGGGAAAAGCTATCTATAGATTGTGTGAGTGCATTGCAAGAATAGTTGGTATTGGTAGGTACTGTTACCTCTGCTCTATGGAATGAAAAATTGATACATTGATGATATGTGGATGGAACCACCTGCATTTCATGGATCCATGGTCTACCCAATAGTATATTATATGCAAGGGGAATGTCTAGAACTTGGTTGATGACATCCCTCTCTACAAGTCCAACTTGGATTGGCAGCACAACCAGACCTTTGGATTTTCATTCCTCTTCATCATATGCCTTAATAGTGATTTTCTTGTGGGCATCTATGCAGTCTTCATCATAGCCTAATTGGGTGAGCAGATTAGCAGAGAAAATATTAAGGCCAATGCCATTATCAATGAGGACACGGAGGACACACTTTGGGCCTATCATGACTTCAATGTGCAAAGGAGCATTATGCAAATGGCTCAGTGAATGGTCATCATCTTTAGAAAAAGATAAATAATGGGGTGAGGTCAGGTGACCCACCATGGATTGAAACCAATCAAGATCCAAGTCTTTTGGGACATTTTCCTCAGTGAGGGCTTTATCAAGAATCTCCCTATGAGCAGGTGAGATCGTCAATAGCTCAAAGATAGGAATCTGAACATTGGTGCATTGCAATTGGTCTAGAATGTTGTAATTAGCAGTGCTAGGCATGGGGATCGATTTTGAGTTCTTGTTGGTAGGACCACCAACAATTTATCCACAATTTTCTTTGGTGTGGATGTAGAAGGGTCGGGACCCTTAATGGTGATCTTCGCATGAGATCGGGTAACAACGTTTGCACAATCTTGAGGTTGTTCTAGTTTGGAAGAATAAGACCTAGGGCCTCACAAGACAAACATAGTATTAGGCTTAGGATCATCCTCATTCCCTTTGATAGTGATCACATTAAAATATTTGACCTCAATAGGTTCAATCATATTAATCACATTGTCATTGGTACTGTTTGTGTAGTTGAATTTGGCATTGGCATTCTTGATCTTGGAAGATTTTCCCTTCTCATGAGGAGGAAAGGGGTCTTTGAATGCCTGATGATCTGAATTCTTGTTATGGTTGTCCACAAAAATGTCACCATTATCAATAAGATCTTGGATCTTATAGAGTAGCTGAAGGCAAGTAGAATTTTTATGACCCTTGTTTTGGTGATAATCATAGTATGCATTTTCATTCAACCAAGCGGGTCGCCATTGTGAATAATACAGATGCGAATTGTCTAGAGGAGAAAGTATCTAGTTTTGCACAAGAGTCTTGTAAACTACATCAAGCGGTTCCCCTAAGGAAGTGAACTCACGCTTGGGTTGAGAGGCCCAAGGTTTGTTTCTAGCAAATCTCAAAGGAAACTGAGTATCTTTCATGGCCTTTTCAGTGGCTTTGACTGCTTGCATACTAGAGGTAAGATTAAAAACAAACCTTGAAGGTTTTGGTGTCACATTGTCAACAACTCCATCATTCACAACATCTCAATTTTCATTGACAAACTTACCCTTGTCTTTGTTAGAGGAGTAAGATCCTTGTTTGTTGTCCTTGTTCAAAGTCAACTCTCCTTTCTTGACCATAAATGCTTCTATCCTCACAGCTTGTTTAATCATGCTATTGAAAGTTAGGGGACCTTGTAACTGTACTTGATATCCAAAATAGGGGATGAGATTATCTAGAAAGATGTCAATTTTTTCAGACTTAGGTAGTTTGTGAGGATATTTTGTATAGAGTTGTCTCCATCTCTAGAGAAATGCTAAGAAAGGTTCCCCTTGTCATTGCTTCAGATTGCAAAGGTCTCAGATATTAACTAGATTCTAAATATTGTGCGAATAGTGTTGGAGAAAAAAATTAGCAATCTCGTCAAAAGACTTGATGCCTGAGGGTAATCAAGAAAACCACTCCATAGCTACGAGGAAAGAGGAAAGACGTGCATGAGGAAAGAGGTGCATGAGGTAAGTCTAATCATGTATGAATTCCATGGATATAGTGCCAAACTCTCTCAAATGATCCTAGAGATTAGTAGTACCCAAATATTTGTCGTACTTAGGGAGTTCGACACGTTTGGCAAAAGGTGGCATGCAAAGACTCTTATTGAATGGGAAAGGAAAGATGTTTTCCAGCATGAACTATTGTCCTAGTTTATCCTTATCCTTCACAAGTTGACTGATTTGGTCTTGCATGTCTCTAACCATCTTTGCAACTTAGCGGTTTTAGTCTCCTCTTCTTTGGCCACAAGTATCTCGACTTTGAAATCTGGGGGTAACTTGGCTCCTTGCTTAGCTAGTTCTAGAAAGTATTTCTCCTTCTCTTCTATAAGGAGAATTTCCATCATCTTGAGAAGACTTTTGTTGGCTTTTGCAGCCTCTATGTCATTTTTAGTAATCTCATCATCGTCGTTACCAAGAATTTCATAAATGCTTGGGGATTGATATAAATGTTGGTCATTTTGAGATTGATCATGACGCTGGTGATTTTGAGATTGATCATGATGTTGGTCATTTTGAGATTGATCATAATGTTGGTCATTTTCATATTGATCGTGACTTTTTCTATATTCACCCTCTAGGAAGTGGAATGGGTCTCCCATCTTGTCAGTGTGCGAGTGTGCAGTAGGTGCAGACTTAGTATGAGCATGTGTAGTATGTCGAGAGGTCATGGATAAGGTAACCTTTGTTGTGTCAATAGGTTTGAAAGGGTAAATAGGTTTGAAAGGGTTGATAGGTTCAAAAGGGTCAATAGGTTCGATAAGATCAATAGGGCTAGTTCGAGAAAGTGGCCTTTCAAAGTTATGAAACATTGGGTTATGATGTTCTTGAAACAATAAGTCAGGTTGTGTTTGAAACAACAAATTATAACGCTCTTGGAGCACTGGAGATGAGGATTGAGGTGGGCTCTCTTTTGATGCACCAAATGAGGAGGAATGTGAGGATCCCTCACAACACTTAGATTGTGCTACAGGTCTGAAATGACCTATTCCTTGATTACGAGGTCTACTTCTACCTTGTCCGGTACCGCATAAGGGGAATTTGTTGCCACTTCTAGTTGTAATAGTCATAGAAAAAGATTAAGTAACAAGAGAGGAATTAGGATTATGCTCAAAAATCTATCTCTGGAATAGCAAAAATGAGATAAAGGTGAGATGCACCCAGCACAAATCATCAAGAGTATGGCTAGAATAGCTGAGATGTGACTATCGTGTCGCAAGGCACAAAAGAACAGTAGGAAAGGATAGATAACATAGAGATAATATGAGTTTAAGTAGTAATCATTTGATTCTCAGCCTAAAATATCTAGTTTCAGATAGTAGACAATAGGAGAAAAGGCAAACAGATCCCAGACAAGAACCAGATCAGACAAAAAGTTGACTAGTCAACGGGAATTAGCTCATTGTTTTGGAAATCAGGGGACAGTCTAGCGAGAAGAAATGTTGGATCACGTGAGGAAATGCTAAATTTCATGTGAGAATGTGTTGTCTCATGTGAGGAAATGCTCAAGAAACTGAAATCTCACTCGGGAAAAGACCAAAGTTTGATAGTTTGACACAATTTTCAAGACAAAATCATGTTTCAAGACATAGCGTGAATCATTCTCAGGCAGAATATCTAGTTTTTAGATTGATTTGGGAGAGTTTTGAATCGGCAAATCTTAGTTTGAATGTTGAAACCAATCATTTACAAGCATAGATTTTTGGACTAAGCAAGCAATAGTGAAGCAATCAGTAGTCACAAATAGTTCTACCGAGGACAAAGCAACTTGGAAGAATCATGGGAGTCTTGAAAAGTTTGATCATGTTGGATAGTTTAAGACTCAAAACAAACACTCAGTTATCCCTACAAAGAGAATGGTAGAGAAGACAAAATCTGTTCCTCACAACTTATGTGCATGCATTCACCTCACACAGTTGTGTCACCCCCTAGAGGGTGCCCATGTTTTTGGTGTTTCCAAGGACTCAATAATATATGTTCAAAGGTTACCCTTGAAGCATAGGCCAGTGTCATATACCACCTTCAAAGGTCTAGGTGCATGCCTATGGTGAGAATCTAGGGGAGAGATTCTTCCCCCTCCCTGTGCAAAGATTATTTCTCCTTTCGGAGGTGAACTGGGTAGGCAACTAACTAAGAGAGTGTTTAATAGGCTTTCGTTCACTTTAACCTTTGATGCTCCTGATACAGGGCTAGGGCCTCACAGCCACACCAACACCTGAAAGTCATACACCCCCGCAAGTAGGGCTAGGAGCGGCGCCACTCAGTACAACAGATGGAGATTTCTCAAGATGATAGTTATAATCAAGAGAAAGAAGTTAACATGGCTTTGGAGTCTTTAGACTCAAAAAAGCTACTTTATTATAGTGAGGTGGAATCACTGGCAAAAGGTGTGTACTCACTTGGGTCATTCCTGGAGGTTCAACTTCCGACAGGCCCTCTAAAGGTGACACAAACTTGGCTTGGATTCAAGGGTCTAATTTTTTTATTCTCTCAAAGAGAGAAGAGCATACTTCTCTACCTCTTCACCTTACCCAAACACATCAGACATTTCTATCACCGAGCTAACTCCTCTTCAACCAATCCACAAGCTTTTGGGTTTCTGGTTCTCTCAAAGAGAGAAGAGCATAATCCCCTAACAAATGGACATGCTAAAGATTTGTTACCTTTCCTTGCTTCCCTAGGTATCTATCATGCTAGCAACATCTGGGTCTCGGATTCATCCATGGGCATCACTTCCATGTAATGAAGAGCCTATTACCCTATTCGCTATCAAGACCTTTAAGAAATCTTCACAAGGCCCTATTTAAACTATGTGAATAAAGTAATAAATAAGCATAATTTTTTTAAATATCTTCGACAACCATCTTGCAAGAAAACCGTCAATAAGTTATGCCTTCATCAAACGTCCTGCAGCCCACTATTATGTTGTGTCAGAAAAATAGAGATATGAAGAATAGCAACAAATGATAAATATCAGAAAATAGTAACAGTAAATTGCAGAAACTGGAAAAGATTTTAAAAACTGATGGCAAGACTCACGCGAGGAAGTGCAAGGCTCCACACGAGAAAGTACTATATTCCACATGAGAAAGTGCTATAGACAGTAAAAATTCATGCGATGTAGTGAGAAAGCTTGTGCAAGATTCTTGTTAGGAATAAGGTGTCTCAACCTTGGATATTTCCTATTCTTATTATTTGTTTTGTAAAATGTATTTCTTGCAAATAATGTTGATGTGTCAGCATCTTGAATTGTGTGTAAGGAGATCATGGCTAAAATGGTTATGATGGATTCCTATGACACGTAAGAGCTATGTCAGGAAGATTCAATGATAGGTGAAGACATGTGGAAACTGATAAATTTGAGTACTGTACACTCTTCCCCAATTGTGGGGTTCGGGGCATCGCCCCGAAAAAAAATTTGGGGTTCCTATTTTCTCAGAGAATGGTAAAACCCTAATACGGTTATCTTTGGGAGTAGCCCTAAAAGTGAAGCGCATGATATAAGCTTTTTTTAGGGTTGTGAAGAGTAGTGATGTGTGTGTATTGTTGGAATGTTTTTATGCTGCCGTGATTCATCTTCAAGGTTTTGGAAATCTTTTGAAAGAACTTGCATTACAAGTGTATTGTAAGCTGTAATAGTTTTGATCAATACATTGTGCAGGTTTTGGAGTGTTGAGGTTTTTACCACAAGGTTTCCCCAGGGTATATCATTTTTTCATTCTCTATTTTTCTGTATGCATAGTATTTGGTTGCAATATCTTTGTTAAAGTAGTTAACGAATCTGAAATTGTAAGGGTTTATAAGAATTTACACAATACTCTCCTATAGAGATTAGCGTAGGAAGCTGTTTCCACACCTAAGTTTCCTTACAAGTGGTATCAGAGCTTGATCAACTTTTGATCCTAGTTGTTGGGTAGGGTTTTTTGAGCTGATCTCAAGTTTGAGTGGGAGTTTTTTGCAGAGCATTCTGAATCTTATTTCCATATTGAGATGGCAAGTTCATCATATGGAAGAATAGAGGTGGAGAAACTTAATGGCACTAATTTCAAGTTGTGGAAACTCAAGATGGAAGACATGTTGGAAGATCGCGACCTATGGGAAGTGACTTCAAATGCTACAAGACCAGCAACTATAGCTCAAGTAGATTGGGATATCAAAGACCGTAAAGCTAAGGGTCTCATAAGACTCTATTTAACCAATGCAGTTCTTCTGAATGTTCTAGATGAGAAAACCGCAAATAGTTTGTGGGAAAGACTTGCGGCTATGTATCAGGCCAAATCTCTGGTGAACAAGTTTTTCCTGAGGAAGAAGTTGTACTCTCTGCGAATGGAGGAAGGTGGATCCTTAACAAATCATTTAAATGTATTTAATCTATTGGCTGCAGAATTGACATCAGCTGGTGTCAAGTTAGAGGAGGAGGATCATTGCTACACACTTTTGTGTTCTTTACCAGATTCATGGGACCATCTTGTGATGGTTCTTGGAAGCACTTTAGTCACCTTCAAAATGGATGATGTGGTGTCTTCACTGCTATCAGAGGAGATGCAGAGAAAGGCTTCCGTTTTAGAAAAAGAAGCCCTTGCTGTTCGTGGGAGATCCACTAAAAGAGGGAAGAAAAATGACAATAAGTCTGACATTAAGGGTAGATCCAAATCCTGTGGGAAGTCAAAGACTTCCAATAAGTCCAAGGAAAAATGTTGGAACTATGATAAATCTGGGCACTTCCGTAAAGACTGCAAAGAGCCGAAGAAGAAGAAGAAAGGTTCAGATTTAGCTTCAGAAAGATCTCAACAAGATGGCGATGCATTCATTGCAGCTTTGGCAGCCCATGCATCTGATGATGTGTGGTTGGTTGACTTGGGTGCATCTTTTCACATGACCTCTCATCAAAATTGGTTCTCAAAATATGAAGAGTTCAATGGTGGAAAGGTGTACTTGGGTGATGATTCTTACCTAAAGATAGTTGGATGTGGAAGGTTCACTATCAAATTTCCTGATGGATGAGTAAAGGGAATCAATGGAGTTATGCACATTCTAGGTTTGGCACAAAACCTATTATCTGTAAGTATGCTGAATGATGTAGGTGTGCAAGTTGTTTTTTCAAAAGAAGGATGCAAGATGATGAGAGGATCGATAGTGCTTGCAAGGGGTACTAGGAGAGGTACCTTATTTCAGCTAGATGCATGTATTCCTCTATGTAATAGTTCTTCATCCTCACCATCTGAACAAGTAGTGAAGAATTCTATGGCTATTGGCTCCGATGGTAGTGCAAACACTTTGGAAGGTAAGTTTCCTATAGAAAAGACAATGTTGTGGCATATGAGATTTGGCCACATTGGTGAAAAGGGTCTCAGAACCCTGAAAAATAAAAATCTCATTGAGGGGTTAAATGATTGCAATCTCAAGTTTGACTTCTACGAACACTGTGTCTATGGTAAACAAAATCGTGTTCAGTTTTACTCTAGTTCTCACAAATCTTCTGATGTTTTGGATCTTATTCATTCTGATGTATTTGGTCCTGTAAAAGTTCCTTCAATCTCCAAGTCTATATTTTTTGTATCTTTCATAGATGATTACAGTAGAAGGACATGGATTTATTTCCTTAAAAGTAAGACACAAGTCTTTAGTCAGTTCAAGGAATTTAAATCTCTTGTAGAGAATCAGACTAGTAAGAAGATTAAGTGTGTGAGAACTAACAATGGTGGTGAGTTTTGCTCAGCAGAGTTTGAACAGTTCTGTAAAGAACAAGGTATTGAGAGGCATAAGACAACTCCTTATACCCCATAGAAAAATGGAGTTCCAAAGAGAATTTACAGGACACTGATGGAGAAGGCTAGGAGTATGCTTAGTGGAGCTGGTTTAGAACAAAGGTTTTGGGCCGAAGCTGTGGCCACTGCTTGCTATCTAGTTAACAGATCTCCTACATCAGCCCTTATTGGTAAGACACCCATGGAGGTGTGGTCTGGTAAGAAGCCTTCAATTAGACATCTTCATGTTTTTGGTTGTGAAGCTTATGCACATGTTCCAAAGGAGAAAAGATCTAAGTTGGAAAAAAAAGTTGTTAAATGTATTTTCATCAGATACAATGCTGGTGTGAAAGGATACAAGCTTTGGGATCCTGTGACTAGTAAGGTGTTGTATAGTAGAAATATTATTTTCAGAGATCTAACATCTTCTCCTATTGTGCTACAACTAGATGAAAAAGAAAAGGAAAAAGATGTTGTTCAGTTGCCTCCTACCCCTGAGAAGACTAAACAGAGAGACCATGTTGGGCCTAATGATGAGGAGAGCTCTAGCAGCTCTGATAGTTCAGAAGAAGAGGAAGAACAACCTCAACCGCATCCCTTGAGGAGATCCACGAGAGAAAGAAAGCAACCAGAAAGGTTTGGTTATTCTATGTTAGATTCCAGTTGTGCCTTTGCTTTGATTACTAACACTGATGAGCCTAGATCTGTGAAAGAGGCTTTGGGCATGGAAGATGCAGGTTCCTAGATTGAGGCTATGGATGATGAGATGGCTTCATTGGAGAAAAATAAAACTTGGGACCTTGTACCTTTTCCTAAAGGGAGAAAATCTATTGGCTATAAATGGGTGTTCAAGAAGAAATTTTGTGCAGATGGCAATGTTGAAAGGTACAAAGCTAGATTGGTTGCAAAGGGGTATTCACAGGTAGAGGGAATAGATTATGGTGAAATATTCTCTCCTGTTGCAAAGTTGACATCCATTAGATTTATGTTATCTCTTGCTGCATCATATGATTTAGAGATAGAACAGATGGATGTGAAGACAACTTTCCTTCATGGTGATTTGGAGGAAGAGATTTATATGTCACAGCCTAAGCACTACATTGTTAAAGGTAAAGAATCCTAAGTTTGTAGATTAAAGAAATCTCTATACGATTTGAAGCAATCTCCTAGGATGTGGTACCTTAAGTTTGATGCCTTTGTGTTGTCAATTGGATTTGTAAGATCAAAATCAGATCATTGTGTTTATTTCAGAGTTGAAAATGATCACCTTCTTATTGTTGCATTATATGTTGATGATATGTTGTTGTTTGGGAAGGGTAAGGGTATGATTTCTGATTTTAAATCTCAGTTGTCAGCATAGTTTGAGATGAAAGATCTTGGGGAAGCTAGGTACATCTTGGGTATGGAAATCAGTAGAGATAGGTCTAACAAAAAACTTTGGTTGAGTTAGAGTAAGTATGTGAAGTCTATGTTGGACAGGTTCATCATGGTAGATTGTAGACCACTATGTGTTCCTATTTCTGTGGGAACAAAGTTATCTGTAGATGATTGTCCAAAATATCTGAGTGAGGTGGAGGACATGAGTAGAGTACCTTATGCTAGTGCAGTTGGTAGTCTTATGTATGCTATGGTCTATACTAGACCAGACATTGCCCAAGCAGTGGGAGTCTTGAGTCAGTTTATGGCTAACCCTGGACGGGTACATTGGGATGCAGTTAAGCAAGTATTCAGATATTTGAGGGGTACATCAAATTACTCCATATGTTATCATGGTAGCTCTTCTAGATCTCCGCATTCAGTTTGTATTCATGGGTTTTTGGATCCAGATTGGGCAGGTGATATTGACAGCAGGAGATCCACCAGTGCTTATGTGTTCACTATGTTTGGTGGTGCCATTAGCTGGATGAGTAAGCGACAACCTGTGGTTGCTTTGTCCACTATAGAAGCTGAGTACATGGCTGCTACTCATGCTTGTAAAGAATCCATTTGGCTTAGAAGATTGTGTTCTGATGTTGGTGTTGATGCAGAATAGATTACTATTTGGTGTGACAGTCAAAGCGCTATTTGCCTTGCAAAGAATCCAACTTTCCATGCCAGAATGAAGCACATTGATGTGCAGTTTCACTTTGTGAGAGATATGGTGGAAGATGGAAAGGTAAATTTGGAGAAGGTAGATACTGTGAAGAATGTTGCAGCTGCATTAACAAAACCAGTGGGCACTGAGAAGTTCAGATGGTGTTCGGAGTCTATGGGCCTTTTGGCCTATAGCGGTTAGTTCCTGTTATGTTCCTGTTGCTCTTACAAGGTGTTCAACAAGTGGGAGAATGTTAGGAATAAGGTGTCTCAACCTTGGATATTTCCTATTCTTATTATTTGTTTTGTAAAATGTATTTCTTGCAAATAATGTTGATGTGTCAGCATCTTGAATTGTGTGTAAGGAGATCATGGCTAAAATGGTTATGACGGATTCCTATGACACATAAGTGCTATGTCAAGAAGATTCAATGATAGGTGAAGACATGTGGCAACTGATAAATTTGAGTACTATACACTCTTCCCCAATCGTGGCGACTGATAAGTTTGTAAGCACATGATATAAGCTTTTTTTAGGGTTGCGAAGAGTAGTGATGTGTGTGTATGGTTGGAACATTTTTATACTGCCGTGAGTCATCTTCAAGGTTTTGGAAATCTTCTGAAAGAACTTGCATTGCAAGTGTATTGTAAGTTGTAATAGTTTTGATCAATACATTGTGCAGGTTTTGGAGTGCTAGGGTTTTTACCGAAAGGTTTCCCCAGGGTATATCATTTTGTCATTCTCTATTTTTCTGTAGGCATAGTATGTGGTTGCAATATCTTTGTTAAAGTAGTTAACGAATCTGAAATTGTAAGGGTTTATAATAATTTGCACAATACTCTCCTATAGAGATTAGCGTAGGAAGTTGTTTCCACACCTGAGTTTCCTTACAATTCTATACACAATGATGTACAGACATACGGTAGAGTGCATAATCTTAAAAAAAGTTTAGAATTAATGAGGCCAGAAATCAATTTTCTACCCCATGGTGGGCGCCAAAATGTTTACAACTAAATATGGACCTCGAATTCAGCCATAGACTTCAACATGGTCATTTCTCATTAGCCAAATTACAAAAAATGAATATGAATTATTCATCTCACAAACATGAATGAATCGACCTGTTGCCTCCTATTTAGATGGGGTTTTGAGTCACTCTCAGAATTGAGAGCCCAACAACCATAGACCAGACTCTAAAACAGAGGATTTAAATGCTAGAGAGATTAAATTGAAATGAATTAAGCTAGAATGAGGATGCAAAATTAATCTAAGAATGAAGATGCAAAGTTACTCTAAAGCTAGTAATAAATGAAATTACTCTACTAACATAATAAGCAAACTAGATTAAAGCATGAGAATGCAAAATTAAGTTAAAATGGAATTACTCTAATATGCAATATTATCAAAGCTTAAGAATGTAAAAGATGAGACAACAATTTGATAGCGATTCGATACTCAAAGATCGCCTCCTCAAATGAGGAATGAGAGAGTTCTTTTATAGAAAAGCCCAGGTGGAGACTGAAGAGTTTATTACAAATAAACGGTCGACTCTTCATCTCCTTGGTGGGAGGTGAAACAATTTGGAGGGATTATTTAATAAAATAAATGAAATATTGCCAAATGGGTGACCTTTCTAATTTCTTGAATAATTAAATTCAATTGAGGATATCTTATTTATAGAACTAAATAATTATTTAATTCCTTTTGATGTGTATTAGCTAAAGGGGGTGTAATTAATTTAATTAAAGTGCTAGTACTTTAGGATTAAATTAATTAATCATAGGGTTTCTTCAGCCAATTAATGTCGATATTTAGGAATTAAATATAGTGTATGATTAATACAAATATGAGGTTTTTTGCATTTGATACTAGGTTAAGTAGGGTCAATTAGGAGACAGAATTGCCTAGTCCAATAGGACTTTGATGATCTAGAAATTGATCGAAATGCACCAAAATTGATAAGGATTGCAAGGTGCCAATTTTTGGGTATTACAACTGCAAGGTATTGTAAGTTGTAAGTAAATCAAGATAGAAAGAGACCACTTACATGTTACAAATGAAAAAACCTTGGACACATAGAAAAGTTTTATAGATACAATGTAGAGGACAATAGAAGAGGACCAAGAAGATCAAGTGAACCAAGAGGACCACCTCCTGTGGTTATAAGGAACAATGTTGGTGACAGTGGTAAAACTCTCAATGAATATATGAATGAGTTTGAGAATCATTTCAATAAATTAGAGAACAAAGAGGATGAAAAGATATGGAAGGTGAAAGATTTCAACAAGGCATTGGTTCAAGGAGAGACAGTAGATGATACCGGGTCTTCGCCTGATGAGTTCTTTGAGACATCGACCTATAAGAGAGGATGGCCTTAGGGGGAGCATTGGATGTAGAGAACAAAATATATCCAGCCCCTATATATGTGGAGTAATCTCATGTGAGCTTAGGTTTCATGTGTATAGATATTGTGGAGTCTATGGTTGAGAGCACAACACTTGGAGATCCATTTTCCATGTTCGCAAGTTTTGTGTTGACTAGACAGCATGCGAAGTTGAGCTACATGTGATTAATGCACTTACTCAACTTGAAAAGGATAAAATGGATTGACGGATATCATTTATGTACTATTTGTTGATCAACGACTAAGGAGAGTAGAGTTGTGAAGCATTCCAGTCATCTAGCAGAGAGATTGTGTGATCATGTGAAGCAAAGTTCTAGATTTTTGCGTGTTAAAGGTATTTAGACTTATACTTTTTGAGAAGTTATGGATGCACCAGTTATCTTTGATGTTATGGATAGACCTAGTTATAAGTTTAAGAGACATCTATTTAAGTCTTTTGAGGATGATCTAGAAGGATCATTTTCATAAACCCCTGTCGGCGTGTTGCACGTAGAAGACATTAGGGCACATATACATTGCAAGTATAAAATACTGGATGCACATTTATAGTTAATTAGATGCAATGATAGAAGAAAATGGATCAATGGTAGAAGATTTTAAATACTTAGAGGATGAGACTATAATCAAGCTAACCCTACTAGCGAAATTCACTGAAACATAATGGTTCAAGATTATCCTTAGTAGGATCCATGATCAGTTCATATGGATTGGAGAACAACCAGTGAAGATATGTGCACAGATGATTCATGAAATAATAGGTTTAGATAATAATGGATCCCTCCCAGTAGTAGAAAATAATATAAGGAAATAGGTGGAAACCCTAACACATTCAAAATGGGATAAGAGAGCAATGATAGTCAATGACATCTATCAGCAATATGTGAGGCTAGTGGCAATGATATTGGGTTATAAATTGTTTTATAGTAGTAGACCAAACTCTGTATCAGCTAGAGTCATTATGATGGCATATAGGATGGTGAAAGAAAATAAGAAGTATAACCTTTGCAAAGTTCTTGCACAACAGTTTCTAGAGAATGTGAAATTTATTAAGAAAGATAGGACTAAAGCATTTAGGTTTGGATAATTATTGGTTCATATGTACATATACATTGTGCGCAAGTTCCCTGGCATACATCCTAGTGCATGGAAGAATAATGTACCCACTGGAATTCAGATCTCAGAGAGCTATCAAAGACAGAACAAGAATTAGGTAGATGGAGAGTTATTTTCTATGACTAAAATCTTACAAAGATAAATGAAGGAGAGGTATAGGATACCCGAAGACCTAGTTGAAAAGTATAAGGACACTATCTATTTCATGGTTGAAACTGATTGTGTGTGCTTTGAGGTAGTGGAACCGAGGAAGAAATGGTGTTACCTTATGGGGTTTGAAGTCAGTTCTGAGCTTTTGACCATGCAAGTAGAGCATGTAGTGGTATAAAAAATAGACCCTATTGAGGAGAGATGGGGAACATATAGGGAGAAGTCCAAAAAAGTTAGAGAAGAACAAGAAAAATTAACAAGGAAGAGAAATATCAATAAAATTGTTGAAGATATCACTGTGAAGGTAGGAATTACTAGGGAACAGTTGAAGAAAATCAAATCTAAGATGTCAGAAGCATATTATAGCATAGCTATTGGTGAACCTATTCCTTCAAAGGCAGAGAAAAGAGTAAGCCCTACACTAGACATAATTGACCTATCACCTACACATGAGAATACTGCAGAAGAAATTGTACCTGCGACCATTCCTAGAAGATCTACAAGATCTAGAAAGCAGAGCAGTCCTAAGGAAAAAGAGATAGAAGTGGAAAAGAAGAAGAAGAAGAAGAAGAAGAAGAAGAAGAAAAGGTAATTGAGAAAGAGGAAGAAAAAGTAGCATAGAGGGATCCACAAACTCTATGGAAACTAGACCTTAAATCGTTGCAAAAGAGAGTGATAAAAGATAGAAATTTGAAGACTGTAAACAGATATTATGAGAGATATGACCCTGAGAATCAGGAAATCATTGAGGACACCATAATTGAACACTTTTTGGTTTTCAAGAAAAACTTGTTAGAGATTGAAGGAAGCATTCCAAAGGAATTGTAAAGTAAGTTGGAGATTAGGAAATAGTTGGCTCAGTCCAAAGATGAAAACATAAGGAACAAGGCTATTGAGGACATGTTACCTATTGTCTCAATACAAGAAAGGGAAAGGAAAATAAATGAATTGAAACCCTTGTTGAGAACCAAGGCTCGATTGGTAAAAATCATGGCTAGGAAATATTATGAAGTAATTGAGGACACTCAAAAGGCACTAGACCAAATCCTTATGAGTGATATGTCAAAGAAGACCTCACCTCCCAAGTTCACCAAGCCTACACCATTGGGATTGGGAGAAAGTTCCAAGATTGTAGAAGTAAGTGAACAAGAAAGAGAGGATAGCATGCAACCAGACTTCTTTGTCTCTGGTGTGCCTGTGACCCTTGACACTTTGCATGATATAAATGATCTATTTCTGGACAATCTGGACAGTAAGATGGAAGTTGAATTTGACGGACAAATAGAGGAGGAGAAAATAGAGGATAAACAGGAAGATAAGATACAGGAAAAGAAAATGCAGTAGGAAGAAAGGAAGGAAGAAGAGACTAGAACAAAGAAAGTAGCTAAGGTCAGAATGGATAAAAAGCAAGAAACTGACACCTCTTCTACTCTATTGTTGGCAAGTATGGCCAAACCGATGAGTGTTGATGTAGATATCATGGATGAGGATGAGCTCATGAGGCTATCCTTCATGGCCTTCACTAAGGCTAAGGAAAGGTTAGTACAGAAAGGGGACAAAAGAGTAAAAGTAATGGCTAGGGATGTAGAGACAGTAAATAAATTACTTCCTACACTGATTATCTTTCAAGAAAAGGATGAAGCTAAGAACCTAGGTATGGCACTGGATAGCTTTGACAGTCACTTTGAGTAAGCACTAAATCCTTTTGTGCTTGAAAATTTTAAAGTTTTTCATATACCTTTGCCATTGATGTCAAAGGGGGAGGAAGAGAGAGAAAAATGAGAAAAGTGAAATGAAGAGAGGAAGAAAAGAGAGGAAGAGAAGAGAAATAGTAAGAAGAAGAAAAGGATGTAAATAATAAAAGTATAAAAAAATTAAAAAAGGGAAAAAAAGAAAAAAGATATGTGTAGATAGTGCTTTAACACTTAGTCATTTTTCCAAGTGTTGCCATCAATGCCAAAGGGAGAGATTATTGGCAAGTGATGTTTTGGAGCACTAGGGATCACTTAAGGATTGTCATTTATGGAAACACTTATGCTGGAGTGATCACATGCAGAGAGTTTTGGTACTAGAGTCACGGTCATGAAAATGACTAAGTACAGAATCAGGATAACAGTGTACTGTGGTATAGTTTTGGTTAGCGATGATAATGTATGATGTATGATGGCTTGCAAAGTTAGTAGAAGGTATTTTTGGATATGTATATGCTTTAGTTAAGATTGCATATTTTTTGGTGATCAAATCAATGAGATACAGTGATTTGAAGGTATGTGAAGATAGACAATCAGTGTAATAGGGCACACAAATAGTTGTGATGATTGAGAGAAGGATAGTTGATATGGTATCGTGCTAAGTCAGATGGATGAAGTATATTGCCAACACTTTGGTAATATAAGATTGCCGACTCCATATTTATCATTTACATAATTTATTATTATGTTTTGTATGGTATTTGTGAAGTCGACTGGATGGCAAAATTTGTATAAGTATAAAGTGTTTTGTGGAAGCGATAAGTGTGTAAAAGTGATGATGATGTGATGGATGTGAATCTAAGAGCAGAGAACAGATGCGAGATCAGTGTTTGATAGAGCTACAACTGGAACTATCTAAGCAATGGAAGTGCTTGTATTGTTCATTTTTTAGGACTCTTTTGAGATAGTATTTTAATTGTAAGATTTGTATGCTCACCACCTTTAACCAAGTGTTTGTATCCTCTAATAGGGTTTTGTATTCCTCTAACAAGGAAATGTATTATGTAACAATCATCTCCTAACAGAGCTAGATCTCCTAACAAGGATATAATATTTTAGTACATAGTTGTTGGTACCATCCCCATCGGGGTTTTCCCTTGGCCAGGGTTTCCTCAAGAACAAATCATGGTTTCATGAGTTATGTGTTGTGCTTATATGTTCTTTTCATTTCAGCATTATTATGGTTTATTTATAATTGGTTAATGTTTAAATTAAAGTGCAGTAATATTGATTCACCCCCCCCCCCCCCTCAGTATTACCCACTAAGGGAGCGCAACTGCAATGGAAGAACCACTCTTCATTATGCAGTGCAAGCAAAAGCTGAAGGCAAACAGTAATTGGCGGAAATGCTTTTGTGGCGATGTGAGTCAAAGGAAGAGAAATCGCTCCTATTATGGGCCTCTGCAGCAGGCTTAGGCACTATTGACCAATATCTAACTACAGATGATCCACTTCACAAATTTCTTGATGATGAAAAGAAAGGATTTAAAGACCATAATTTGTTGAGAATGGCTACTTCTCTCGGAAACATTGAAATGGTGAAGGAACTGATTAGCAGAGGTTATCAAACTAGTGACATTCACGATTCAAAATGGAAGAAAGAATTACCAGAAGAAAAGCAAAAGAATGTAGAGAAAGGTGATTTTTAATCCTACCGATGTATTTAGATCATAACTTAGGGCCCGTTTGGTTCTTGGTATTAAACTGTAATAGTCATTATTTAATGCGAGAATTAATTAATTCACCGTTTGTGGCCAGTTTTTGAATTTTCAAATTAGAAAATCAATCCCCATTTTTGGGCCAATGTTTGGATTAATTAATTCCAAAAAAATATGGAATTGGTTTTTTATTCCTAAATAAGTTTTTCATGGATTCAAAATTACAACAATATGTATAAGTCGTCGGGTTCGTGCGTGAACGGTTAAGAGATTATAATCTTATTTTTTTATAATTTTTTTTTATAATCTTATTTTTTTTAAGTTAATAATATATATTTTAATTTAAAAATATATAAGTTAAAAATACATATATATTTTAATTAAAAAACCAACAACAAAAATGATAAGTTCAAAAATTAAAATTTGTAAGAAAATATTTTTTTTTATAATTATAATTTTTTAATAAGTTAAAAATACATATTGTTCAAATTAATTAAAAAAATGAAAAATAATCCTTATTCCAATTCCACATTATGGGATCCAAACACAGAATAGATTATTCCAGCTTTCATTTTTAGGATTAATTAATCCGAGAATAGGTTTTTATTCTAAAATAGGCCTATTCTGGATAAATTAATTCCATGCACCAAACATCTCACTCCTTAGCCCATTTACGTCTCACTCATGTATTTATATTAAGTAAAATTTGTTGGTGTTCAGTTTATAATATATCTTCTATTGAATATTTTTTACAGATTTTAGCAGTTGTTAATCTTATATTAGTAGAGTGCAATATCAGGGTTGTGATAGGAATGGACAAAAAATTAATAAAAAGAGCAATAATAAAGAAATATAGAGATACAAATGCTAGTAAATCTCCCAAAAGTAATCAAGAACTGGCAGAGATATATCTAGAAAAAATTATACAACTGCCACTGGACCTCCCTGATCCTGGTGATGAGGAATCAAGGAAGTTTTTGAGAGGAGTGTTGGGTGTATTGAATAATGAAAATATAGCTTCTAAGAAGGGTAAGAACACTCATTAAAAAGTTACTAATAACATACTTCCTTTTAAATCCTTTGAGTATGTTTGCCTCTTATTACCCCGAAGGGGTTCTATATGAAAGAGGTTCGCCTCGGTTAAGCCAATCGATAGCCATCTAGCATGTCATACGCATGCAAGATGATTGAACTCATCTCGATTGTCCATGGCATTTCAAAAAACTTTCTTTTCTAAAACTTTATAAATGTGAATGCAGATGCATGGCTATTTATTAACTCCCGTCAACCAGGGTTAGCTCTGCAGTGGAGCTATTTTCGTATGAAAAGATGTGCATCTAACCCTGTGGTATATATTTTATCGTGACGTGTCGTGCAGCAATTAAAGTAAAAAATGGTAATAAGGGACAACGCAGACATGGAATGGAATTAAACCGTATGCTGCACACTGCCCGGAATGCAAGTTGAAATATAATATTAGATTCGTCAGCGCTACAGTTCACGGCAAGACAATAGATATGCATGATCCAGTCCACAATTTCTGGTTATGTATGGCATATTCATTACAAATAAATGTGAAACATGCATTTTTCTTATATGATAGCCCATTATTCATGTACGGCTTCTAATATTCACACACTTTAAAAAAAAATTTACTATAGAAAATCTCCTCTCACATGCACTCCTAAAATATTGTTGTCATTCTTATATAAACAGAAAAAGTTAAAGATAATATGTATAATTTTTATTTTAATTGTAATAAGTAATAATTGATTACATTTTGAAAGTTAATAATCTATTTGTATTATGTGAGGAAGTGAGGTTAAACAAAACAAATAAGAATTTTTTTTAGCAAAATTTATAATTTAAAAAATGAAAAGACTAATGACCAATTTATATGTTGATGTCATAAATTACTTGGTCTTTTAATATATATTTAAATAGTTATTTTATTTGATAGCTAAAAAAAATTCATTGTCCTTTTAGGTGGAGGGAGCTTTAGGCTGAGGGAGCTTTAGGGCATAGTGGCCGAGATGCAAGGGTGCCGAGAATGCTGGTGATGGAGTAGCCACCGATGATAATGATGATGTAGTTGATGAATTCTTTGGGCTCTGCAATGGCGGAGATGCATCTCAGCCAGAAATGGAGGCGTTGCTACAACAATTAGTGGAGAATGACCCCAACCATTACGGCACTCCACCAACGGCCAAAGAGGCATGAATGCCATTGGATGCTTTGCAGCCTTTGCGACTCCTTCACTAAATCACCCTAGGTTGGAATCATTTGCATCATTTCCCCACAAAGTAGGATCATGGTGGATTTCCAGGATTGGAAGCTCAATTTTGTAATGGCTATAAGCAGTCTGTGAAGCCCAAACGTTTCACCTACTGTTGTAACTGCAAACTCTTGGACTTCCGCATATGCTATGTAATATAGATGAAAATAGCTAAAGAGTTGTTGTACATTGTAACAGACATTGATTTTCAATAGAGATATATGCCCTACTTGAAAGTGGACGTAATCCAGAATAGCTGGATGAACCACTATAAACACTGTGTCTCTTGTCTGTGTTTTTTGATCTTTTATATTCTGTTTTGTTTTTCAGTTCTTTAATTGTTTTTGGGTCTGCAATTTACTTTCAACAATTAGTATCAGAGCTGGTTAAGCTTGTTCGATTTTTTGGAAATCGGTGAGGTTTTGCACACGCCATGGATGAAGCAGATAAATGGAAGATTGAAAAGTTTTCAGGGCATAACTTTGGATTATGGAAAGTACAGATTGAATCTCTACTTATCAAGCAAGATTTGCAACTAGTATTACTTGGAAAAACAAAAGGAAAGGGTTCGATGTTAGATGAAGATTGGGAGAAGATTGATTAGAAAGCAAAGGCAACAATTTTCTTATCTTTATCAAGTAATGTGCTCTTCAATGTTTCGACAAAGAAGACCACGAAAGAACTGTGGGATAAGTTATCTTCATTATATGAGACAGCTTCAGCATTGAACAAAGTATTTATCATCAAGAAATTATACAATCTGAAAATGAAAGAAGGAGGAGTGCTATTGAATCATCTCAACGAGTTCAATACTTTAGTTACTCAGCTGATTTTGGTTGGCATCTCTTTAGATGATGAAATAAAGGCAATATTACTATTATGTTCTCTTCCAAACAAGTGGGAAGGAGTTGTAATGGTTATAAGCACTTCTGTTGCAGCCAAGAGCAAACTAAAATTTGATGAAGTCGCAGCCACATTACTTAGTGAAGACATGCGAAGGAAACATCAAGAACCCTCTTCCGATGATGCTCTAACAGCTGTGAGCACAAGCAATAGAGATAGAAGTCATGAGAGAGGAAGAAATAATAATAATAATGGTAGAGGTAGATCGAGTCATCACTTGAAATCGAGAGGAAGAAATGGCACATGCTAGTTTTGTG
Source organism: Chamaecyparis obtusa (assembly GCA_027943335.1). NCBI lineage: Eukaryota > Viridiplantae > Streptophyta > Pinopsida > Cupressales > Cupressaceae > Chamaecyparis > Chamaecyparis obtusa. The sequence continues at coordinate 1,425,186 of BSBK01000135.1, read as the reverse complement.
AAAAATCTGGGCACACAAAGAAGCAATGTTGGAACTACAAAAGAGCTCAAAATAATGTTATTAATGCCGGCGTTAATGCTGCAACTGATGGAGCTTTGGTACTTGCAGCCGGTGACATAGATTCAAGCTCGTGGGTTCTCGATTTCGGTGCCTCATTTCATGCAACTCCATGCCGGAGTGCTTTCACAAATTACCACGAAGGTATGTTTGGCAAAAATTTTCTTAGGGATAACAAAAAATGTGATATTGTCGGCAAAAGAGATATTTTATTGTCGCTGAAAAATGGAAGCAAATAGATTTTAAAAGATGTTAGGCATGTTCCTACACTTAAGCGTAATCTGATTTCAGTTAGTCGGTTATATACACAAGGTTGCAATGTTAGCTTTGATATAGCTTCTTGAAAAGTGTCTAACTATTCTTGTTAGCTTTGATATACCCAGTTCACATATTCTTGTTAGAGAGATGTTATGTGTGAGGTATAGCAGAGGAGAGGAGAACGCTTTTTTGTACTTTCAGGAGTTAGCTACGGGCTGCAGGAAACATCCTCGCGAGTGGAAGCGCCTTCTCAATTACCACAGATTGGTGTGGTACATTTTCTCTGTCAGCAACGAAGCAAAGAATTTTTATGGATGGCAAGTAGAGTTGATCACGTGGATTTTTATTTGCTGGGAATGGCAGGGATGCATGAATATCATCATAAAGGTACGCCACTATGCAATTTATCTCATTAGTTCTATGCGCAATTGAGATTTATCATTTGGAAAATAATATAGATGTTGATAGAAAAAAATTGTACCATGTTTTGTAGAATTGGAAAGAAATTGGCGATCTTAAAAAGGATGCACCTTCACTGCTGGTGATCGTTGAGCATTTAATGAATAGAAAGGCTACCATTGAGTACAGGGAGAATGTTAGTTCAGAGCAATTGTCCGATTCCATGGAAAATAAACTAGATGCATTAGAGAAATCATTGGCTGAGTTGAAGAGAGAAATGAAAGAATTTAAAGAGTTGGTCTCTGATGACTTGAAGAAAGATATAAAAGAATTACAGAAACAATTGTCCGATGAATTGAAAGAAGCCACAAAAGAAGTTAAAGAACAAAATGCCAAAAAGGAAAGTAGGAAGAATGAAGAGATAATAGAAGTTCAAGAGCAGAATGCCAAGAAGGAAATCGGGAAGATTGAGAACATAAAAGAAATAAAAGTGCATATCGTCAATAAGGAAAGCAGGAAGAATGGAGAAAAATGGAATTTAAAAAATAGAAAGATGCAGGAAAACTGGGAGAGAATGAAGTCAACATTGGAGAAGTACGACGTGTCAATGCAAGGTATTCAGGCTTTTCAAAAGTTCAGGTTCTATTGTATAGCCGGATATCTCCCACGCCTTGGCAAAGACAGTGAAAATGGTCGGATTTGAAAAAGTTGGTGTTTATGTAGCTAACGTTTGCTAGAAAGAAGTATGGTTCATTTCCATGTTCAAATTATAGGTGCAAAGACACTCCTTATTAAAACTTTATATAAAATATTATTTCATTGACATTAACAAATATACTTTTTCTATTTTACTCTATTTTTATATGCATAATTTGTTTTTGAAGTGTTCAAAAAAAAACTTTAATATTTAGTGGAGTTAACCATGAAAAATATGGAATTTTTTATACACTATTGATAGATTTAATTGATATTTATGTTATAGAAAAAATATTAGTTTGATTTTTTAAAAATATAAAAAGGATTGAATAATATTATGTATAGGATTTAAATGTGTAAATATCTTATACATTTCTAGATTGGTCTAATTAGTATTTTACAAAAAGTAAATTAAGATCTTATATTTTGTAAAGTTTAAAAAAGAATTGTAACTTGATTATTTATCATAAAACAAAAACATTCTTCAATTTTTTTAGATTTTTATAGTTTCACTTAAAATATTAAATTATTAATGAGATCTATTTTTTATATTTTCTGAAAATATATATTTAGTTATTTTGAATTTTAACAATTTATCTATAAAGAAACTTCTAATTGAGAATTGAGTTGTGTGTATTTTTTTATAAAACATAATCTAAATCATTCATTTTTGCTATTGGATATGTAGATAACATAGAATAATAGATCTATGAAAAAATTCATCTATTTTTTTTCAACCTAATATATTGTCTAATTTCTAGTTCTAAACTAAAAAACTAAATTGAACATTAAATTGAAATGTGAAAGTAGAAAATTATTTAATAGGGATAAATGAATAACTTTGAGGAAAAATGGATTAGTAAAATGGATGGTGCCGTATATTAAAAAATAGATGTGTGGTTATTGCACTTGTGCCATGTTTTAAAAATATTAGTTTTATGTTAGTTGAATCAATGTTCTATTTTTTTTTATTGTTGTAAATTATGAATATATTACTCATGAAAGTTTGTTAATACTATATATTCAAGTTGAATATTTTTGTCATGCCCAATTTACACACACATATGCATATGCATATGTATATACATATACATTTACACTTGTAACAAAATTTACATTTATATATTTAGATTAAAGATAATTATTATTAATTTAAGATTATACCAATATTAAGTATATGGGATAAAACTCTAAGTTCTTTCTTTAATATTAATAATACAACACTAAAGTTAGGTTTGCATTTCAACCCTTCTCTGATCCAATGAGATTGATATGTCATTCTCTTCTTTAGTTTATATACTTCTCTTATTCATATGAAGGTTGTTTGTGTTAATGTTTTAAACTAGAATAGCATCAAGAAATAATAGATAAAAAACAAAATCATCATAACACCAAAGATACCCTAGGAAAACCCTCCTACTCAAGGAAAAAAGTCAAGCACACCAAACAGTACTCCTTTATTAAAAAATAATAATAAGTATTAGTACAAAGCTCACAAATTTGAGCATTCATATACAAGAAGATTTAGTTTACACTCTCTTTACAATAATATATACTTATTAGATGCTTCTCTCATAGACTGATAAAATGTCTTCATACAAGACTTGCAATACACTTAAACAATAATCACAATAATCACACATATGGATAACAATCTGTATCAGATATGCATTAAACTAAACAACAGACTACAATCATAAGTTGCCTATTCAACAATGATATGCTTTGTAGAAAGTATATAAAAACAAAATAAGTTGTATCATCAAGACCAATTACCAATACTCAAAATAATTTGACATGCAAATGCATGTTGCACAGAAAATTAAAAGGCCCAATGCTATAGGATCACACCATAATTATGAGTACTAACTCTATAGATATACAAACCTAAGTCTCTCCAATGATCAATCGTTAGGCATGGGTGGATGCCTAGAATACCAAAATGATATGAGCATTAGAAAGTTGACTTGAATGAAGGATGATGTTGTTGTTACCAATAATAAAACCTTTCATTTTCACTAACGATCTCTATTGGCACCATAAGAGAAGAAAACATCCAGACAATTAAGGATATGAATCGCTCAGGCAAGACAAAGGGTTTGACCAACAATAGAGAATAAGAAAAAATATCAGAAGAATAAAGACAACTCACAAGAGAGCCACCGCCATAAGGAAGTATTAAACATCGCAGACAATAGGCATCGTATACAATGTTGAAGAAGTCATTGCATGTAAAAATGATTTCTCCTACAACTATAAAACATTAACACTCCCTCTTAGAAAAGGAGAAATTATTTATAGATTTCATGTCATGGAGTCTCTCGACATGACAAAGACAATAGCTACACCTATATGTGTCAACAACAAAACCTTATCATGGATTCTCTCAAAGTGATATCGTCATCTCAATATGACGTTCACCATGGCTACTCCTAGAGGGTGATAAACACAAGTGCTAAGTCATGGAGACTCTCACATGACATCTACCATGGCTACTCCTAGAGGGTGGAACAAGGGCTTTCACCTCAAACTTCTCTCTCACAAAGAAGAATGCATTAACAAGGGCTTACACCTCAAACTTCTTTCATAGAGAAGAATGCTTAACAAGGTCTTGCACCTCAAACTTATCTCACAAAGAAAAATGCATTAACAAGGGCTTGCACCTCAAACTTATCTCGTAGAGAAGAATACATTAACAAGGGCTTTCACCTCAAATTTCTTCATCTCAGAGAAAAAATGCATTATAACACATAATAGGAATAATTGAGTGTGACAATAGCAGTAACAATGAAGCTTCGATGGAGAAAATGGAGTCTAATGCTACTCCTATTTTGGAGGAGGGTGAAATAACTGAACCGGTATCACATGTGTCGGTCTCAGTCGCTATCTCTAATAAGGAGGCTGTATCAAATGGGAATATCCAAAAGATCCTTGATTCTTCAGAAACCCCTGAGAAATTAGTGAGTGCAAGTCCTTCTAATGAGGAATCAGTTCCAATGGTGGTGCTGGTTCCTATTCTGGAAGAGGTTTCTAGTATTGGACCATTGGAGGACAAATTTTTTGTTGAAGATCTAAAAACTGATGAAGATGACTCATCCTATGTTCCTGATACCTTTTCAGGTTGCAGTGATGAAGATCTTGTAGCTAGAGAAGAACCCATTGATAGGACTGGGATCTAGACTATTCAAAAAGGGAAGAAGCAAAAAAATAAAGAGAAGAATAAGGAACCTGCCACTCCAGGCTCCAAGGGAGTCACTACTCGAAGTAAAGCAGATGGAGGACTCAAGCTAAAAGCGAATGTTGGATCTGACAAAAAGACCCAAGGTAGATACACCAACAAAGAAATTAGAGATAGGGAAAGCAAAAAGGACATTGCGGATGGTAAGCAACTTACTATTCAGGGAGCTTGTACTCCGGTTAAAAAATGAAGTTCATTTCATGGAATATAAGAGGGTTGAATGCCCCTCATAAACAAGAGATTCTCAGGAATCTAGTTAAAGATCACAAACCTGACATAATTTTTGTTCAAGAAACTAAGATGGATAAAGAGAAGGTGGAAAAAATTAGAATCTTTAAAAATAATGGGGTTGCTGGCTTTAGCTCTGAAGGGGCCTTGGGAGGGGTTGTTGTTTTCTGGAATCAGAATCATGTTAGGGGTTATGTGGTTTTAGAAGATCTGAATTGCCTCAGTATTAACTTTGTTCATCTAAAGCTAGATTTTGAATGGGTTGCTACCACCATTTATGTCCCCAATACCAAAGCTGGTAGATCTCATTTTTGGAGGAAAATTGATAACCATAAAAAAGTTTTCCAAGCGTTGCCTTGGCTGATCATTGGGGACTTCAATTTCCCATTAAAAGACAATGAAAAGTCTGGTGGAGCTGGTAATCAGAGTATTTTGGATGGGATAATTGAGCTCATGGAATTCATTAACAAACAAGCTCTTTTTGATATGCACCTTCAAGGTGTTAACTTCACTTGGTCAAATAGAAGGGTTGGCCAAGACCTCATTCAAGTTAGATTAAATCGTGCTTTGATCACTGGTTGTTGGTTAAAAAAATTTGGGTGTATGATGTCTTCTCTTTCAAAGATTGGATCTGATCATTTCCCTATTTGCTTCAATGCGGATCCGATTACTATGCAAGTTCATCTGCCCTTCAGGTTTGAAAAAATGTGGGTGGACCATCCGAAGATGGAGCAGAATATCAAAGATTGGTGGAATGTTAAAATTCAAGGTACTGCTATGTTTAGAGTGGTTAAGAAACTTCTCAGCGTGAAACAACATGTGAAGATATGGAGCAAAACTATTTTCAATGATATCTTTAAAACCAAAAGTCAACTTAAAAAGGATCTTGACATTATTCAAAATACTATACAACAAGTTGGGCTGATAGTGGAGCTGAGGGACAAGGAGGAAAGCATCCTTGCTAAGACTCATAATGTTATTTCTAAGGAAGAAGATTATTGGAGGCAAAGATCAAGGTCTATTTGGCTCAAAGCTGGAGATAAGAATACCAGATTCTTTCATTTATCTACCTCTAAACACAAAGCCTCTAATAGAATATCCAAACTCAAAGTGGAGGAAGGGGAAATTTCAAATGATAAAGATATTTCTAAGGCTATGATTAAGTTTTTCTCTTCCTTGCTTTCAAAAGATTCTAATCTTGATTTGGTGAATCAAAATATCCTTCTCGATAACATTCCTTCCATTATCAATGATTCTACTAACCATGCTCTTATTGCCATTCCTTCTTAGGAAGAAATCAAGGCGGTGGTCTTTTCTTTTGAAGGTGATAAATCCCCCAGTCCGAATGGGTTCCCTATGTTCTTCTTTCAAAAATTTTGGCATATTTTTGAAGTGGACATCAGCAATTTTGTCAAAGAATTCTTTGGAACCAAATCTCTACTCAAAGAGATTAATACGATCTTTCTTGCTCTGATCCCTAAGAAGCCTGGAGCTGATTCGGTGGATTCCTTTAGACCTATTAGTCTATGCAACTTGGTGTAAAAAATTATCTCTAAAGTTCTGACTTCTCGTTTGCTGGCTATTTACCCTTAGATTATTTCCCCACAACAAAGTGGCTTTGTGCCTGGTAGGAAGATTCTTGATTCGATTATAAAGGTTCATGAGGTTATACACTCTACCTAGGTCTCTCTTAATTCTGGATTCCTTCTTAAGTTGGATCTTTTGAAGGACTATGATCAGGTGGATTGGGATTTGTTGATCAAATTTTTAAGATCCTTTGGATTTGGAGATAAATTCCTTCAATTGATTTATCAACTTATTAGTACTTCTACTATTGTTATTTTGATCAATGGATCTCCTACTAGGTTTTTCAAACCTTCCAGGGGATTAAGGCAAGGAGATCCTCTTTCTCCTATCCTTTTCTCTATTTTGGCTGAATGTCTGGGGTGCCTTTTTCAGAAGATTGCTTCCAATGGGTCTTTTAAAGGCCTCTCCCCTTCCTTGACTTCTAGTCCTTGCTCGCATGAACAGTTTGTGGATGATACTATCATTATGGGTTTCTCTTCTATCCAAGAAGCCAAGACTATTAAAATGGCTCTTACTACCTATTCTCTTGGCTTGGGTCAATATATTAATTAGGAGAAGAGTTCTTTATATTTCATAAATACCCTTGAGGAAAGGCAGCACAAAATTGCGAGAATCATAGGCTGCAGAATTGAGTCTCTTCCTGCTACCTATCTGGGTCTTCCTCTTGGTCTTAAACCTCCAGACTCTTTCTGGGCTAGTATTGTGGACAAATTTAACAAGAAGCTAGTTGGGTGGAAAGGAGCCATCCTGGGTCAAGCTGGAAAACTTTAGCTCTTAAAGGCGTCTTTGCAAAGTCTCCCTGTATATGCTCTCAGTCTTTTCAAGATTCCTGGAAAATATGTAGATATCATTTAAAAAATCCAGAGAAATTTTTTGTGGTCGGGAGTGGAAGAAAAAAAGAGATTAGCTTTAGTTGCTTGGGACAGGGTCTGCACTCCTAAAAAGTGGGGGGGGCTGGGTATCCGCCCTCTTAGAGTCACTAACATGGCCCTGCTGGCTAAATAGATTTGGAGAATTTTTGGGGAAAAAGAGAATGGAATGATATCATCCATAGAAAATACCTCTTTTATTTTTCTCATATTTTGGAATTTTGGAAAACTAACTTGAAAGTGCAAGGTTCTTTTATCTGGAATAGTATTCAGAATGCAAAGGATGTGGCTTTTAAAGGGGCCAAGTGGTTTTTAGGAAATGACAAAAAAAATTAATTTTTGAGGACTGCTGGATTAAAGACTATCCCCTAAGATTTGTTGTTGCTTTTCAACCCTTAATCAACTAGTGTATTCAGAGATATGGAGCTATGGTCAGGAACTACTGGAGGAATGGCTCATGGATAGATCTCTCCCTTTTTAATGAAATGTTAAAACCTCTTATGCTGGATCTTATGATCTGGAAGGTTAAGAATTCTAGAGAAGACAAGCTCCTTTGGGAATCCTTCCTTCTGGAATCTTCATGGTCGCCTTCTATTCTGAGCTCTTATTAAAACAACTGAATCCTCTCCCCTTTTGGGCTCAGGTGTGGGAAAAATCTTTAATTCCTAAAATTAACATCTTTTTTTTGGCTGGTTTTGCATAATAAAATCCTCACTATTGACAATCTCCAAAAATGGGGAATGATGTTGAGTAATAGATGCTTCTTATGTAAAAAAGATGAGGAAATAGTTTTTCATTTGGCCATTGACTGTAGTTATACTTGGGAGGTTTGGAACCTGTTATTACAATGCTGAGAGATTAAGTGGTTTTTTCCCAATAACATGGAAAGTTTTTGTAATCAGTGGAGAAAAGCTAAAACCCCCATTGATCAACATCTGTGGAATATCATTCCTCCCCATATGATGTGGAGATTATTGAGAGAACGCAATGACAGAGTCTTCAAGAACATTGATCTTCCTCCAAAGGTGATAGTTGAGAAGATAAAGAGAAGCATTAAGGAAAACTTCAAGATGTCATCTGGAAGGACGCTAGATTTCAATGCTGGTGATTTGGGTGTGGGGATAACTAATTAAAACCCTCATCCTAGGGAGAATGCCATCTAGCTTTCTCCTCCACTTGGATGGATAAAAATAAATTTTGATAGCGCCGCTAAGGGAAACTCGGGCCCAGCTAGCAGTGGGGGCCTCATTTGTGATGACATGGCTAATTGTCTAGCTGCGGTGGCAATGCGTATTGGGGTGAAAAGAAACCATGTGGCGGAGGCTATGGCCATTCTTCATATGCTCAAACTCATCAAGGAAAACATGGCCTAGAATGTGTGGATCGAGGGTGACTCACTGAATATTTTAAAATGTATCAGTGACAAGAAAAAGCCATCATGGACCATTAAGGAGATTATCAAGGAGGCCAGGATCATTATTAATTCCTTTAAACATGTCATTATATCTCATGTCTACCAAGAAGCGAATGGTACCACTGATGAGCTAGCCAATTTTGTGGTTAAATCCAAGGATTTCATGATTTGGCATGATTATGAAAATTTGATTGTCAATATGAAAGCCAAGTTGGCCTTCGACAGGTCCCAAAGCAAGAGGGTGGATTGGGCATATCTTGAGAAGTTATGATGATTAGACACATTTCAAAAAAATAGAGGAAAATGATTACGGAAAGTGGTGTCTTTCCCAAGGATACTAATTGCAAACACGAGTTAACCCTTGTTAAATTCAAAGTTTCCTATTATCGTAACATTTGGTATTTCTCTACAATTACTATGGTCTTTGGTAGCTGTGAAATCATGGGAGGTGGGCTTAATTGCAAAGAGTCGAAGGACTGTGCTAAATGGAAAAAAATGTCAGAATCCTGGGATATTCTCACGAAGGGGGGTCTTACCATCTACATGGAAAGATTGCATGGGGAGAAAGACAGTGCTACCAAATTATTTATTGATTCCTGGAAAGATGGGGCTATCACTATAGCGGGCATCACTGTGAACATCACAGAGGATTTCATTGCTGAGATTTCTGAGCTTAGCATGAAGGGCATCAAATTCTTCCATGACAGTAAGGTTTCACGAAAGGCCATTCAGCGCTTTCCCAAGAGTAAGGAGGAGAAAAAAAGCCTAGTTAAAGAGTCTGGAGGGTGTTATGAAGTGGCTTCGTTCAAAGAAATTTGGGTGACTGTTATGATGGCAATCATGGAGTATGTCACTCTAGACGGTAGGTTCAAACGGGTCCATTCCTACCACTTTGTTTTGCTTTTTCATTTTCAGCATAAAATGAGGGTGTCCCTACCTTTCTACATTATTCAATCCCTCTGCTTAAGCATTTCCCAGCATAAGAAGGAGAAGAAACCCATTCTTCATGAAGGGTTGATTCTCTTAATTATTGAACACATAAAGAAGATAGCTAGTGTTAGCCCTATTATTACCCCATCTAAATCTGGTTTAGGTAAAAAAAGAATTAGGGATGTGATTGTTAAACAGGAGAGTTCTACTAGTAAAAAATTAAGGAAGGATAAGGAGGTTTCCATGGATACGGACACCTCTGCTGAAAGTGTGGAAGGCTATGATGATATGGCCGATTCCACTGAGGAAGATAGTTACTCTTCTTCCTTGGTCTCAAATTCAGCTTCAGAGGAGAATGAAAACATTGATGAAGAGGTTACAGGCACTATGGACAAGGGTAAAACATATGGTAGCAAGATGAACAAAGAGGATAAAAAGAATGAGGAGGATGTGGGTGGTCAGAAGGTGCCAATTCTAGTTGATTATGATAGTTCTGAAGACCATGATGTGCCTATATCCCTGAAACTTGAAGTGGTTATGGATGTTGGTTTGGATACTCAAAGGGATGCAATGGAGGTGGAGAAAAATTTCCCTACCAAGGAGTTGACTTTACCAGGGATGGAGAGAGACAATGCCCCTGGAAGTTCTCAGAACATTCTTTTCATCAAAATAGTGGACATGCAGGAAAGGAATGTTCAATTACTGAGGGAGGACATGGATGATAAGATCGATCCCCCCTTTGGGGTTCTCCAAATGGCCAAAGCTGCTTCCATGTACTCCTTCCGTTTAATTAAATGGGTGTTCCAAGAGATCAAGAATTTAAACCTTAAGCACCGCTCCATATCTACTAAGGTGGATTCTCTATAGAATTTGCTAGAGTCTGGCCCAAAAACTATGGTGGACAAGGTTACCAATGAAGATGATAAAAAAGTGTAGTATTTTCAAGCTAGAATGGAAACTATGGAGAAAACCATGAAAAAACACATGCAAGACTACAACAAATTTATGGGATCGGCTATGGATTGTTTTATGACCATTAAGGCTGAGCTGGATGTTGGCTCCCCCAATAAAAAACTAGAGGAAATCACTGAGAACCTGGAAGAGGATGGCCCTAGAAAATGCACTAGATCAGTGAGAAAGAAGAAAATTCAAGAAAGGATCTAGGAACTCTTGGAGTTCAATGCAGCGATAAAGAAGGTATCTGAATTGAATCAGGAAGCCGACGAGGCTTGCAAGGAGTTTGTCTAGGGCTCGGGTTCCTGGTACTAGCTGTCTATTTTTTGCTGGTCTTTGGCTTTTAGTTTTTTTTTGGTTTTTTGTTGGTTATGGCTTTAGCGGACTGGTCTCCAATCCTATCTCTTTTTAGTGTGCTTTAACATCTAAACTTTTATTTTAGCTTGTAAGGGGTTTCGAGTCCCCATTAAAACCTATTTTTTTCCTACAATAAAAAACAATTGAGTGTTGAGACTCCCTCTCAATAGGGGAAACATTCTCACTATTATGATTATCACAATAAATTAAATCTAACTTCAATGATTGACCAAACAAGTAGCTTTAGAAATTATAATGTTACACAAGCTTGTTGATCCTCTGCAAAGTATTTGACACTTTCCATATACCGCTCAAGCTCCCTCTGAATATTCAAGCACTTGCATCAACCTTATGACCTCCTTGTTCAAATATTTCCTACAATGCTTGCCACAAAGTAATGATTTTTCAACATGCACCTCTGAACTTCTGACATACTCGAGTCCAGTATTGTCCTTCTTTATCTCATTCCAGATCACCTCATTTTGGAGCTACCAATGTCAAATTTTGATTGACTGTACAAATCTAATTTTTGCAGCTGAAGGGACTCCCTCTAAATGTCATTTCTTCCTGTTCGAGGAAACTAATCAAAATGACAATCTATATAGTTTATTCCTCTTTAATGAAGTTATGTGCCACCAATTCAGTCACATGGTTGCAAATAGTGTCACCATGTTTGTTTAATTCTACAGCCTGCATGAATTTCCTTATGTAATCTCCCATCATCTGGTTGATTCTTGATTCATCTTGGAAGCATTTTAGAGAGATTAGTAACAAACTCAATCTATGTCCCAAAAAGAAATATTTAGACTAATGCTAGAAGTATACATGATTCACTATTCCCTATGTTATTGCATGCATTAACTACATAAAATTCATGATCAATATTCAAAGGTATAATCATAAAATACTTATCTCTTTATTGTTTATCAATTTAGCAATGCCCTTTCAGATTTTGATCTTCATAAAATTTTCTTGCCAGGGAGCTCAAATCTGAGGCTTTGGATCTCCTTGAAATTTTTCAACACATCTTCCTTTCAGCAATAACAAAATAGTCAAATTAACTTCAACTCCTTCACTAACACACCCAATCACAATGAAATAAATTATCGTCCAGCTACTCCACAGTCAAAAAATGTATCTGCTCTTTCCCCTTCTTTTATAGAGGAGCATGATAATCTGATTCAACATACATGTGTATGTTTTCTAATTTCAACACATGCATACAAATCTCCCTTCAAAATTTTCGTATGTATGACAGGAAAACATGTACACACCTAGACAAATAAGATAAATATATATATAAGATCTAAGCAATTGAACTTCTCTAGTAGAGAGTGTCGAGGGTGACTAAATCTTCTAGCCATGGTAACCTAGATAACTCCATCCAATACAAAGAAATGGACACCTAGTATTTAGTCCAATAGACTTTGATTATTTTCTAGGTTTAATGACATCGACCATGGTTCTCCAGTTTGTGTTTGGCCTCATCACATGATAATTAATACTCTCTTGCTCTCAAAATAAAATTTCACAAATATGAAAACAACTAAAGAAAACCATTCATAATTGATGATGGATTCTGGTTCATGATCTTTCATAACCTAGCTTTGATACCATGTTAATATTTTGAACCAAAATAGTATCAAAAATAATAGATCAAAAAACAAAATCATCATAATACCAAAGATACCTTGAAAAAATGCTCCTACTCGAAAGAAAACCCAACCACACCAAATAGTACTCCTTTATTAGAAAAAAATAATAATTAATCTCAGTACAAAGCTTGCAAATTTAATTTATACTCTCTTTACAATAATATATACTTATATGCTTCTCTCATAGATTGATAAAATATCCTCATAAAAGACTTGCAATACACTTAAACAATACTCACAATAATCACACATACATATAACAATCTATATCAGATATGCATTAAGATAAACAACAAACTCCAATCATAAATTGCCTATTAAACAATGATAAGCTCTGCAAAAAGTATATTAAAAATAACATCAGTTGTATCATCAAGACTAGATACCAATACTCAAAAGAACTTGACACGTGAATGCATGTTGCACAAAAAATTAAAAGGCCCGATGCTATAGGATCACACCACAGTTCGAGTGGTGACTCTACAAATATACAAACATGAATCTCTCCAATGATCAACCATTACACATGGGTGCAACGCTTAGAATACCAAAATGATATAAGCTCTAGAAAGTTGACTTGAATGAAGGATGATGTCGTCGTTACAAATAATTGGAAACCTTTTATTTTCATTGATGAGTTGTCTTGGAACCATAAGAGAAAATGAAATGTTAAGACAGTAAAGGATATGAATTGCTTGGGCAAAACAAAGAGTTTGACCAACGGTAGAGAATAAGAACAAATACTAGAAGAATAAATATATGCCTTTATTAATATCAAATATTATGATATTATATTTGTCCGAATAACCATTGTACACATATATGTATTTGGAAGTAATAGAAAAGTTTATGTATAATGGAGCAAAACTATGAAAGATGGTCAAAGTCCATGGTTTATTTGTACTTCAACGTTATTCTTCTGTGTCCAAAAATCTGTTTGGTTTTGACATTCGTAGAATAGTAACATGGTGTTTAGGTTGCAGTTATCAATGTACATTTACAAACAAAGATTATATTCTTAAACCTACAAGTTTGTATGGTCTAGATAATAATTGTTCAGTGATAAATAAAGTCTATTGAAGATGGAAATCGTATTATCTATACTTTAGTGTTATATTCTTTATCTAAAAGTCAATTGTTCATTCAGATGTTTGTCGATTTGTTGATGACAGTGCTATGTTTGTGGTTTCTAGAAGGTTTTCTCTCTAATTATTATGTTTGAAGATGTATAGATATGTTCTACAGTGCTACCTGGTATTTGTTATGGTTATGGTGTTCCTTGATATTTCAGGAGCTGCACTTTATGTTTCGAGAGTAGTGTTATTCTGTAATAGTGTTATGGTCATTCTGTGTTCTGGTCTAGAAGTATAATTTGATGTCTTATGACGAGATAGATGGTGACATGGATTCTATTATAGCAAGTGTAATGTGGCATGTGGATCATACCATAATGTGTGTTGATTAGGACCCAACTAACAAATGGCATGGTTCTTTGGATTGAGTGATGTTACATGTTTTTGTCAATCAGTGGCTTAGTTCTGGTGAGTGAGGATCTGGTATTGGAGTTTGTGAAATGTGTTTTTGGTCCCTCTTCATCTTGGAGTGGACTGTGAGTTCACATTTTGGTCCAGTTTCTATACTCAATTTTTGTATCTTATTTTAATAAATATATTTAATGTATAACCTTTATTTTGATCCAAGTAATATTGGCCTGAATGAATTCATTGTAACTTATTTTTTCCATGTCCTAATTGTAATATTTTTTTGTTAACACCAATTTATAATTAGTTTTTCAGTAGGTCAACCTTGTTGCTTTCTCCTATGATCTATGTCATATATAAGTACTCTTTGGAGTTAAGAAAAGGTGTGTGTAAAAAGAAGGCGAAGTATGTAAAGGAAGAAGATCTACTAGAAAAGTTTTAATAGCATATATTCTTATTACTCTGGCAGAATAGTGAAGACTATAATCAAATGTTGTTGTGTTAACTGTAGACACAACATTTCAGTAAAACATTAGAGGTTAGCAAAAATTGAAATCTAATTTAACCAAGCGATTTACTGCCTTCTAATAGGTGCGAGATTAATGTTCTCAGATTGTTATCGAGATCAGTGACTTAGACGACACCTAAACGAAGGATTTGAATGCAAAAGATGGATATGGAATGAATGCAATTAATCTATATTTTTGATATTTTCTATGCAATATGAATGATAAACTTGATATGGAATCTATGCTAATATAGAAATTGATATGCTAAAATGATCTAACAATTATATGAAAAAGAATCTAAATGAATGTAAAAAAAATAAATTGATCTCACAATAGCCTTGATTCGCAATAAGTTTTGATTCTTCAAATTCCAATTCTTCAAAATAGTTGTGCAATTCGTAGATGACTTTGGCAAAGTAAGCTTGCAAAATTATGAGATGATTTGAGATGAGCCGAAGCCTTGATTTTATAGAAATCCAGGGCTTTGGAGGTGCATGGGAAAAAAAAGCCATAAATTACTCAAATAACTCAGGTTGATTTTTGAGTTATTTTTAAATAAAAGATAATTAACTCACAAAAACATGCAAAAGCTAAGTTTTAACTCAAAATAGAGTTTAGCTTTAATTGATAATTGATAGTTGTCTGCTTTTATGATTGTGCATGTTTTATTTATGAATTAATTTAATAATAAAGTGATTTATTTCCAACTTAACTGCTTTTAAAAATAAAATAATTGATTTATGGGTTAATCAATTATTTAATCAAACTTTTATTAAAAACTATATTATTAAATAATGACAACTTGCTTTAATTAATTAAATAAGAATTTAATCAATTATTCATATGATATTAGATTTATTGTCAAAATTAAATAATACAATTAATAATAGATAAAATTAAATTTAATTACACAATTAAGTGGAAAATATTAAATCTAATTAATTAAATATGAAAATATTCAATTAATCAAACTTTAGGATAAATGTGATTTATTGCCCAATAATTATAAAATTAAAGATAATTATGATGATTAGGAATATTACTAGGAATATTCCCCAATGCAAAATTTAAGATAATCAATTATGATTCGATGATGTTTAGATGTGTCTTAGATTAGGACTTTGATGTCGATTTCGTTCGAATTGAAGATGTAAGAGATTAATGAACTTATAGCCCATTTTTGGGGTATTACATTAACAAGGTTGTGTAGAACAGCTGCATTATCAAGAGGATTTATTATTATCTACTTTGGAGAGATGTATGTATATTTGATAGTGAGTTTTAGGTATCTTACTACTAAAGAAAATTGGTGAATGAAATGAAAAATAAAGTTGATGAACTAGAGAAATCACTAGGTGATTTGTAGAGAGAAATAAATTGATTAAAACAGCTAGTCTATGGTGACTTCAAGAAAGAGGTAACATAATTAAAGAAACAATTTTATAGTGAGTTGAATGAAGACATAAAAATAGGAAAAGAGTATATCGCCAAAACAAAAGGTGCAAAGAATGAATAAAAAGAATTGAGAGTTGCATTAGAACTGTTAGGGAATGAAGCCAACATTAAAGAAGTATGATGTGTGAATGGATGCTATTCAATCTTTTCAAAGGTTTAGGTTTTATTGTATAGCTAGCTATCTCCCACACCTTGGTAAAGGCATGGAAAATAGTAGGATTTGAGGAAATTTGGTTCATGTTACGTGAATTTTGATGGAAAAAATTATGATCCATTTCAATGTTTTGAGTTTTAGGTACAAAGAAACTCATGTATTTGTATGTTATTATAGTTTTTACTTCATTGCATACTTTTATGAAGTAAATTAATCATCTAAAATTCTAATTATACAGTTTTATCCATACAATAGTTAAATTTAAATATATTAATATTTGTATTGTTTATATTAAATTTTATTTTATCAAACAACACAAATATATAATTTGTTTGGTTTTAATCAAATACTCTATATATATGAATGATTTATAAATGTTAGCGTATTTTAATTACACTTAATATTATTAAGCCTACTTAGTCATCCATATTCATTTGACACTTGTTCACACAAGTTCTCACCATAATTTAGGAGATGATTAGAGAGGTGTTGACTCCATTTCAACACCTCCTCCTAGTTTAGTGGGTAGAAACTTTCCACCACTCATTCAGTGTTGGGTTTAACTTCTAATTCAACCCAATCAGTCTTCATATATGTATCATGCTTCTACAACTTATCCTATGGTTGATTTTGGTCTCAATTTGTGTTGTTGTGCTTCTTTTTTATCTCTAATAGATTTAGGAATTTACATGATATCAAAGCCAAATAGATATATTTATAATATATATCCTACAAAATATTTTGTGTGTGTATTTCTTTGTGTCATAGATCATATGAAGACTAGTTGATTGTATCAAGAGTTTCTATTGTGGGCATATCTAGGCTCTATTATGGGTAAGTTTGGGCTTGGTTTTGAGCACATCAGTGTCAAGGCTCATAGTCATTAGCATTGTATCCTACTGCAACCCCATGGCTACCTCTCCTTTTCTTAGGCCCTCTATGATGGTTTGAAGGCCATGACAACCTACCTATCAGTGGTTTGAACAGTGAGCAATCTTGGGCCCTCTACGATAATTTGAAGGCCACAATGACCTGCCTATTGATGGTTTGAACAATGAGAGGATTATGGCTTCCTCTCTTATGTGGAATCAATGCCATCAACATTTGTACATTTGGTTTGAAAAAGATCATGTTCTTATCCACCTACAACAGGCTAAATTCTAATAATGGTTTGAAATCCCACCCTCATCTTGGTTGGAAATCAGTGATGGGTGTCATTTTTAATGTCAGACAGTGGAGGTTTCTTGAGAAATCTTTTTAAATCAAAAAATACCAAGGACTATCAATTTTAAGCCACCTCTTTATGTTACTATTCATCTCAAAAAGTGTCACATTTTTATGACATAAGAAACTTTGGGGTGATGTCATGGTGGAGGGGTCATCTTTTTTGTAATTGTTTTTTTTCTCATGAATACAAAGGACACTCACACACTCATTATAAAGTGTTATTTTTTATATTTTTTCTTGGCATTTGGTTACATAGCACTCCTTTTATAAAGTGCTAAAAAATAAGGGGGAAACAAAAGATAATCAAGGGGGTATTGGGTATTTTTATTTTATTTTTCACACTTCCTCTATAAGTGTTCTTCATTTCCACATTCTACAAGCACAATCTAAGTCTATTGGTATGGATTCTAATGTTACTATACAAGCCCTAACTCCTTTCAATTATCATTAAATGTTTCTACCAAGATCTAAGAGATAAATTAGAAGCACAATAACACAATAAGCACAAAGTCGACCATAGATTCATTGGAGAAGTCGAGTACATACAGGAAGAAAGTCCAACCATGAAAAGAGGGATGAAATTGAATGGTGGAAAAATCACCCAAGAAACTAGGATGATGTGTCAAAATGCAATCGACACATGTCTTTAGTAGAATCCTGAAGGATGATGACTTGTGTAGACAAGTGTCAAACATGTATGGATGACTAATTAGGATTAAAAGCCTAAGTGTAATTAAATAAATAAATTCACTAACAAAACCTATTGAGAATAACTTAGGAGGACAAGAAAAAAATGGGTCCCAACTACTAGCTTGGTGAGGTACCCATGTACAATGAAATCTCTCATAAAAGGAGAAAGATAGAAAACCCAATGGGAAGAAAAATATTTTCCAAAAAAGAGATAAGAAGAGAAGAATCCTATGTTGGAAAGTTGTCTATACTAAAGTATATGACTAGATATAATGTTGTCATTATGGCAACAAAGTCATATAGCAGTTTGGAGTCAGCACACTAAGTGGAAAGATCAGAAATGAGTTAAGTATTGAAGATTGGACAGTATACAGAGCACCAGAGACTCAGAGCATCAACGCATGTTTGTACGGATGAATTAAGGCATGTGCCCTGGAATTTAAGGTTTTTAGACTACACTCATGCTTAGTCTAAGAGCGCATAAGTAGATATGCAAAGATGTGAAAGTTACAGTCAGTTGAAGTTGCACAGCCAGTGTGTGCCAGTAGTGAATAGAGCATGGAGCCAACAGTGACTATTTTGGTTTGTGATTATAATGCAATGTTGTAGTGGCTATGCACCCATTTTTTTTAGGTTGCTGACATATGTACATGTATAATTGTAAGCACACAAGCCAATTCACTTGGAAGCATTGTCTATAATTAGTTATAGGGCCAACCTAATTGTATTGTTTGTATGAGCGTAAAAATTTAAGATGTGCCCATTGTAATTAGCATGGATGAGATGATAGAGTTGTGATAAGCAGAGCAGAGGTATGCAAAGTTAGCATATGATGTATTAGAGCTTTTCTAGAGGTCAAAGCATGAGCGCACCAAGGAACTGATCTGACAAGCAGTGTCACAGTGACAAATCACCCAGCAGATATAGTGTGTATCTAATAGCAAAAGGTTGTAGCCTTCATCATTTGAACAGTGAGCTCTAGGATAGTGAGTCCACTCCCCTAACAAGGATCATTGTAAAAGACTCTTAACAAGGTTTGACCCTTGACAAGGTCTACTGTACTTCATATATTGTAAAGCTACTCTTAACAGGGTAAAGGATCTTCTAGCAAGGATCATAATACACTAGTACAAAATATTAGTGGGTGGCAATTCCCATCGGGGATTTTACCTATTTGGGTTTCGCTGTAACCATATTGGTGTCATGTGTTATTCTTATGTTTCATGTTTTATGTGAATGTTTAATTCAGTACTTAAGCATCTAAGTTATGCATAAAGGTTAAAGAGAAACGTTAAAAGTTTAATGAACACTGATTCACCCCCCCCCCCCCCCCTCTCAGTGTTCCCATTCCTAACAATTGGTATCAGAGCCCTGGTCCTTAGCATAAAAGTTTAACCACTTGAGGAGATCATGGACAAAGCAGATATGAAACATTTGAAGAAGAATCTTGAAGTAGCTCTTGAAGACCTAGACGGTTCAAAAAGAGAAATTAAAGAACTAAAAGAAAAAGTCAGTGATGCTCAATTAGTTATCAAAAGACTAAGAAAGGATCTGAAAGGATGCTCTAACAGTGATCTTGAAGATAAAATCAAGAAGTTAAATGAAGAAAATGCATCCCTATTAAGTCAGATTGAAGAGTTTGATGACAAACTTATGAACAATCAAGATGTCTACAATGAACAAGTCAAGGAGAACCTATAACTCAATGAAGAACTAAGAGAAGCTAACCTAGAAATCTTGGAGCTAAGGAATATCAAGGAAAGCCTAGAATCTGAATTGAAAGAAGCAAAGAATCATATTGAAAAATTGCACACCAGTTCTTATCTAATAGAATCTCAGTTGTATACAAGAAGAGCCAAGCGAGACACTAGCTGTATTGGATACAATGAAGCACAAAACTAGATTGATAGTATGCGAGCAAGAAAGGACACACAGAAGGACACTACCAATACTGAGAAGAATGAAGATCAAAACAAAGACAATGGTAAACCTCACAAGAATGAGCACAAGCCTGGAGAACGCACTTGTTTTGCATGTAACAAGCCTGGACATATTGCAAGGAACTGTACAAAGGTAAGACCTTTCAATGGTTATTGTTATTCATGCAATAGATTTGGTCATAAAGCACCAAATTGCAAGACTAGCAAGAAGAACAAGATCCAGCATGATCAAAGAAATCAAAATCAGACCAATGTAAGAAGTTCTCAGAATGTTACATGTCAGAGATGTAACTATAATGGCCACTCAGCGAAACAATGCAAGATGGTGACTCATGTCAATGCGCCAAGGAATTTGAGACCCCCAGTCATTTGTCACTCCTATAACAAGGCTGGACATATCTCAAAGTTTTTTAGATCAAGGGCCCAAGGTCAGGAAAGCCCTAAAAAGGCCAAAGAACCAATATTGGATCCCG
This sequence comes from Chamaecyparis obtusa, assembly GCA_027943335.1. Lineage (NCBI taxonomy): Eukaryota > Viridiplantae > Streptophyta > Pinopsida > Cupressales > Cupressaceae > Chamaecyparis > Chamaecyparis obtusa. The sequence continues at coordinate 1,404,615 of BSBK01000135.1, read as the reverse complement.
AAGGAGAAGTCAATTTTGTGAAAGCCACAAATGATGCGAGCTTAATTTGGTCAGAAGGAAAAAAGGATAAGATTGATGGGAATGTATTGGATGCATCCCCAGTGGATGCACCCTCTACATCTACATGCCCTCAGGGTCATAGAGGGAGCTAATTTAGCTCTAGACCCCTGTGTGGCTGGTATACTCATCATCAGAGTATGTGCCTTTGGACTTAAGCTTTTGAAGTATATAAGAACCCTTGTGCAAGAGCGCACATGCTAATTGCTAGCGGAGCTCAAGTTTGAAATTTTGAAGTGACAGCCTGGTTTACGCGAGTTGCATTAATGGCAGAATTCTTACTTTAAGTACACAAAAGATTGTATGTTCACTCATTGCATTCATATTCAAAGAAATTGGAGAGAAGATTGAGCCTTGGAAGTTGTTGTGAAGATTTGGAGATTAAATTATCAATGTTTGCATTGTATCTGATCGGTTGCAAAAACCCTAGCTCATTGTGCTGATTTGAACTCCTTCAGAATATCTTAGAGATCATTTGGAAAGTGAATACAAACTAAGTCATGGCCACTCATATTGTCTTTGATGTTATTGAGAAGAAGAGGTATGTTTTCAGGAGGCACCTGTTTAAATCAACCCTAGATGATTTAAAGGGAGCATTCTCCCGCATGCCGATGGGTGTCATGCATGTAGAAGACATAAGGTCTTACATCTATTGTAAGAAGGAACCTGTTGGACTAGATAGGTTAAGGGTGCACATGGACACAATGTTGAAACTAGACAAAACATTCATGGATGAATACACCAAATGGAATGATCACCCTATTGTTGAATATGCCACAGCATATGAGTTCTATGAAGAAGAATGGATAAAAATCTTGTTGAGCAGAATCCATGATGACTTGTTTTAGATTGGAGATATACCAGTAAGAATCATAGGAGACTTGATTCATGAGATGACATGTCTCTCTAAGATAGGCATCATCCTTCCAGTGGGTAAGGATGTCAGGAAAATGGTGGAGCAAGTGTGTAAGTCAAGGAGCGATAAGTGTGGCATGACTATTGAGCTGATTGATCAAGCAGACATCAAATTGATGTCAATGTTACTTGGTTACAAATTTCATCATACCAGCAGGGTGAATAGTGTGTCTGCGGGCACTATTCTAGCAGCCATCCATCTTGTTCAAGAAGATGGAGAGTTCAACTTGCGCGCATAGTTGATTGACAACATCAAAGCTATCAAACATGAAAAAACTAAGGTATTCAGGTTTGGGACCCTAATCATCTATATGTATCTTCATATAGTTGGTAAAGAGTCAGACTTGTATCTAAACAAGTCCATTCTTACCATGCCACAGATATCAAACAAGGCATGCACTAAAAGCACCTTAAGAGATTATATAACCTTAGAATTGAAGACCTTCAGAGAAAAGATGTAGATGAGGTACAGGATTCCTGAGAGTACTGTTGAGAAGTATAAAGATGCAATATGCTTCATGGTGGAGATTGATACTACTTGTATGGAATTCGTTGACCCTAGAAATAAGTGGATTCATCCACTTGGGTATGAGGTTGAGGAAAAAGTTCTTAAAGCTTATGCATAGGTATTGCTATTAGCCCCTAAAGATGATAATGAACCTAGGTGGGCAACCTATGAAGAGAAAACTAGAGAAGTTGATGCTAAGTTGAACAGTGCTACAACAAAAAGAAAGGTTGCAAAGGTCACATCAAAGATCCTAAGAATACATGGTGTATCACAAGTAGACCTTGACAAGTCAAGGGAAGAGAAGATTGCTCTAGAATTGAAGAGCGTGACAGCAGAAGAACATGAAGATCCTAAGATGAAGAAAATAAAAGTTGAGAAAGATGACAGTCAGAAGGGTAAAGAAGACAATACTTCTTCTACACCCATAGAAATCAGTGATCCTATTGGTCCACCAGAGTATAAGCGTATAGCTAAGAGGAAGAAAGAAGCCAGCACCAGTCATCCATCCTCGCATGCTACAAGGAGTAGGAGAAACACTCAAGCACCTCCTAAGGTAGGATTCAGGCCTAGCCTTAAATTTTTGCAAACAAGAATTATTGATGAGGGAAGAATTGATCAAGTAGGGAAACACTACGAATCATACAGTGATATTGATAAATCAAAAATTCATAATATGATTATCAAACATATGATCAAGTTCAAGAAGACAGTCCTTGAATTGAAAACTTCTATTCCTGATAAAGTTTGGAATATTTTAGAACACCTAAAAAGACAAGAAAATGAAGAGGATCTTAGGATAAGAGAAAAAATGTTACAAGATACTCTACCAGTATGTTCCAAAGAAGAAGAAGCACTAATATTGAATTTGGTGAAGTCGCACTTGAGAACAAAGATGAGAACTCTTCATATCATGAACAAGGACTATGAGCTGATAACGAAGGAAATAGAAAAAGCATTTGAAAAGGTGTTGTTAGAACAACAGATCAAACCACCTACTGCACCCATCACTCATGCACCCATTAAGGAAGATAAAGTGGTAGAGCCCACTAATGTACATATGACAGGTCCTCGGGACTTAGCGCCCATAGTAGAAACTCAAATAGAAGCAAATCAGTCTATGCCCATGATAGAATCACCCAAAGACAACACAATTATCATAGATAATGTGGAAATATCCATGGCAGCTACTGATAAAGATTTAGATAAGTTTGAGGAAGCATTTGTTAGTACTAAGGAAGCAGAAATTCTATGCAGCAATACACCTCCCACTTAGCAAGAAGAAGTAATCATAGAAGATATATCTGATGAGAAAGTAGAAGAAAAGAAAGAAAGATGAATCTTCTATTGATTTGGACAAGGTGAAGAAAGAGGTGATGGACAGCACTCCCATCACTCCTTCCTCTACATTGTTGTCAAGTTTGACACCAGACACAAGCAGTTTGGACTCCTGGAAGGAAGAAAACTTGATTAAGTTCAGTGTCCTAGCTATGGAGAAGGCTAAGGAGAAGAAAGTAATGAGGAATCCCCTCCTGATGGAATCAGTAAATATCTTGAACAGTTTTCTACCAGAAGATAAGAAAGTAGTAAAGGTACATTCAATTGATGATGTAAGCACAGTCATCTCACAATTCAAATTCAATTTCTCAAGCCTAGAAGAATCTATGGCCATAATAGCAGAGGAGAAGTACCTAAAGAAGAGACTCAATGAGATGATGAGTAATTTTTCACTAGAATTAAACTCTCTTAAGTATGGTCAGGCATCCTTGAAGGAATTTGCAGATCAAGGAAGGAAAATCATTGTAGAATCCATGAATCAAGATAAGATATCTGATGCCCATCTTAAGAAGATTAAAGATGCAGAGGTAATGATTGAAAAGGTAAAGAATTCAATTCTAAACACATCTATTGATGTGAACATGTGCAACAATGTCTATCAAGGTCAGCTAGACATAATTGAGAAGCCAGAGAAAGAAATGGAAAAGATAAGGTCCAGAGGGACTCAATTGAGGAATGCTCTTGCGCCTTCCTTAGACATTCTCAGTCAGAACATAAAAGAGATTGATGCGACCATGATTACCTATGATCAAGGTCTGAGCTCAGAATTGGAGAATATGGAGAAGCTTCAATATGCATTATGTGCCCATCTACAGATAGTCAATTCTCTGATAACCTTTTGGAAGAAGGAGATCCAGAAACTCAAGATTGCATATCCGGATGTTTTCCCTTAGTAAGTGTATGTAGATAGATTTTTTGATGCACCTTTGTCATTAATGTCAAAGGGGGAGTTTTATATAATATGGGAGATATAATATGGAGTATATAAGATGTATAGGGAGATATAAGTTTATAAAAATGTATAGGAGACAAAAAAAATTTTTGTTAAGGACAGTTAGAGACTTGGCCATATTCCTTTGTTGCCATCAATGACAAAGGGGGAGATTGTTGGAAAGTTGTCTATACTAATTATATGACTAGATATAGTGTTTTCATTATGGCAACAAAGTCATATAGCATTTTGGAGTCAGCACACTAAGTGGAAAGATCAAAAATCGGTTAAGTATTGAAGACTGGACAGTATATAGAGCACCAGAGACTCAGAGAATCAGCGCACGTGTGTATGGATGAATTAAGGCATTCACCCTGGAATTTAAGGTTGTTAGACTACACTCATGCTTAGTTTAAGAGCGCATAAGTAGATATGCAAATATGTGAAAGTTACAGTCAGTTGAAGTTGCACAGCCAGTGTGTGCCAGTAGTGAACAGAGCATGGAGCCGACAGTGACTATTTTGGTTTGTGATTATAATGAAATGTTGTAGTGGCTATGCACCCATTTTTTTTAGGTTTCTGACATATGTACATGTATAATTGTAAGCATGCTTAAGACAATTCACTTGGAAGCATTGTCTGTAATTAGTTATAGGGCCAACCTAATTGTATTATCTGTATGAGCGTATAAATATAAGATGTGCCCATTGTAATTAGCATGGATGAGATGATAGAGTTGTGATAAGTAGGGCAGAGGTATGCAAAGTTAGCATATGATGTATTAGAGCTTTGCTAGAGGTCAAAGCATGAGCGCACCAAGGAACTGATCTGACAAGCAATGTCACAGTGATAGTTCACCCAGCAGATATAGTGTGTATCTAATAGAAGAAGGTTGTAGCCTTCATCATTTGAGCAATGAGCTCTAGGATAGTGAGTCCACTCCCCTAACAGGGATCATTGTAAAAGACTCCTAACAGGGTCTAACCCTTGACAAGGTCTATTGTACTTCATATATTGTAAAGCTACTCTTAACAAGGTAAAGGATCTTCTAGCAAGGATCATAATACACTAGTACAAAATATTAGTGGGTGTCAATTCCCATCGGGGTTTTTACCTATTTGGGTTTCCCCGTAACCACATTGGTGTCATGTGTTATTCTTATGTTTCATGTTTTATGTGAATGTTTAATTCAGTACTTAAGCATCTAAGTTATGCATAAAGGTTAAAAAGAAAAGTTAAAAGTCTAGTGAACACTGATCTACCCCCCCCCCCCCCCCTCTCAGTGTTCCCATTCCTAACAATTAAGGCCTCCCCAAAGGATGATGATGATGCTAATGAATTTTCTTGAATATGAATTCCATCATTGAATCATCAAAATTATGAGGACTCGAATCAGGATCTAGATGAGAGCCCATATGGTTTTTAGCACCATAATTTGTAATCGCTTGAGCAAATTAGACCATGGCTTTCAATTTCTCTTTGTCCTTAGTAATTTCCTGATTTAAATAAGATGCTTAAACAGAATCAATTACCTCAATATTATTCTTTTTAATTAGAAAAGTGAATTGCTCAATTTGTTTTTTCATGCATTGATGCTCTTCGTGACTAGTTTTGTTACAAAATGAATATTTAATTCCCTTAGTAATTGATTTACATTGTTGAGATGAGTTATCCTTTTTGAAGTTATCAATTTTATCTTCTTTCTTCCCTAATTTGTCCTTTTTAGTGTTCTTTTTCTCTCCTTTAGCATTTTGATGCTTTTCATTTTCTATAATTAGAGCTTGTGCCTTACTAGATTTCAAAGTACCCATTTGAATTAATTTTTCGTGTTCCCTTGTAAGCTCAACAATAAATTTATCAAGTGAGGGAATAGACCATGAGATACCAAGGTGTCTTTTTTTAGAATAGAAGCTAGAGACAAACACAGAAAATTCAGAACCCAGATTGCCGAAAAGTACAAAAATGATTAATTGATCCACTTTCTTGTCAATTCACAATCTTTTAAGTGCAACTTCAAAGATTTAAATTTAGTGAAATTCTCTAAAATTGAAAACTAGAAAGACTAAGACCTAGGAGTTGATTTTCTAACTCATGAGTTCTAAGTTCATCAATTGTCCCAAATAGTATTTTGAGAGTTTGCCAAACTTGGTTGGGTGTTTTCAAGTTTACAACATGAAAAATTAATTTAGGAGATAAATTTAAACATAGAAAGCCAAATGTTTGATCACACTTATTGAAAAAAATTTCTTTGTCCTTCGTTGCATTAGGTTATTTTCTATTCCCATTGTTACCCTATATAAGCCTTAATTCTTTTGTACAAGAATGAATTTTAACTTCCAATCATCATAATTGAAAGATGTTAGGGGTTGTATAGTTGCATTAAGATCCATGCTAGCTCATATCGTTGCTTGTAGAATGCAAAAATAAATAGTACTTCATGAGGAAGTTTGAAAAATAGATAACACACAAAATCCCCTTGATTATCTTTTTCCCATTTTTTGGCACTCTATACAAGGAGTTCTTAGCAACCAAACCCAAAAAAATGTCTAAAAATGGCACTTTATAATGATAGTATGTGAGTGTGTCCATTGGGTTCATGATGAAAAAATATGAACTTTTGCAAAAATCAAAACTCAATTTTGAGTTAAGGTGCAAAAGTTATGAGCAAAATAATTTTGTCACTTTACAAAATTAATCCTCCTCCAAATAATTTTATGGTGAAAAATTTAAACTCCACCAAAATATAATTTTCCAAAATTAAAAGAGAAGGGCCAAAGTTAAGCCCCCTAGGGTAAGAAAGAACTAGGGGCTAAAAATCTATATGACCAAGGGCTAAACTTTCAAAAAAGTGCACCCTTCCCCCATGACATCACCCGTATGTTTCTACCGAAGTCGCGGACACATGGAACAAGCGTCTTCCACGACTCAAGTACTCAGTATATGGGACAGATATGGGTCTAACGCTACCTCTACAAGAGATCAATACTATCAATGTGTAGATCGAAGATCGTTGAGGTGTGAAATATCCATTGATTTAATTTGTAATGTCATTCTCAAACCCTGAAGCAAATAGAGGAGATGAGGGATCCACAAGCATATAGACACGGGCCTAGAAATGACTACTACAAGAAAAGGTCTTCAAACTATCTCTAACTACTCTAATACTATGAAGATTTCTACCAAGATCTAAGAGATAAATTAGAAGCACATAACACAATGAGCACAAAGTCAACCATAGATTCATTGGAGAAGTCGAGTACATATAGGAAGAAATTTCAACCAAGTTCAACCACAAAAGGAGGGATGAACCTGAGTGGTGGCAAAATCATCTAAGAAACTAGGATGATGCATTGAAATAAAATTGACACATCTCTAGTAGACTCTTGAAGGATGACAACTTGTGTAGATAAGTGTGAAACATGTATGGACAACTAATTATGATTAAAATCCTAAGTGTAATTAAATAAATAAATATACTAACAATCATGATTGGAAGTTGAAAGTAATTCTTGTACTTAAGAACAAAGGCTTGTTTAGGGTTAAAATGGAATAGAAAAAGAACCTAATGCAATGAAGGATAAAGAATTTTTTTTCAATAAGTGTGACCGAGCATTTGAATTTCTATGTTTGAATTTATCTCCTAAATTAGTAGTTCATGTTCAGAACTTGAAAAAACCCAACCAAGTTTGAGAAGCTCTCAAAACACTATTTGGGACAATTGATGAACTTAGAAGTCATTAGTTGGAAAATCAACTCCTATGTCTTAGTCCTTCAATTTTTTCAACTTTAGAGAGCTTCAAGTTAAATTTAAATCTTTGACGTTGAAATTAAAAGTTTGTGGAATTGACAAGAAAGAGGATCTTTGTACATTACAAACTAGGGTCAAAAAATTTTATGTTTGTCTCTAGTTTAAAATATACTAAAAGAACCCTTGGTACCTCATGGACTATGCCCTAACTTGATAAATTTATTGATGATCTTAAAAGGGAGAAAGAAAAATTAGTTCAAAGGGGTACTTTGAAATCTACTAAGGCACTAGCTCTAATTATAGGAAATGAAAAGAAACACAATGTTAAAGGAGAGAAAAAGAACACGAAAAAGGACAAGGAAGGGAAGAAAGAAGATAAAATTGACAACTTCAAAAAGGATAACTCATCTCAACAAAGTAAATCAAATAGTGAGAGAGTTAAATGTTATTTTGTTAAAAAACATTGGCCATGAAGAACATCAATGCATGAAAAAACAAATTGAGCACCTCACTTTTCTACTCAAAAAGAATAATATTGAGGTAATTGATTATATCAAAGCATCTTCTTCAAATAAGGAAATTACTAAGGACAAAGATAAATTGAAAGGCAGAGTCTTATTTGCTAAAGTGATTATAGATTCTGGTGCTACACACCATGTGGATTCTCAACTTGATGTGGACTCTTTAAATCCTGATTCCAGTCATAATAATTCAGATGATTCAGTAGATGATAGTCATATTAAGGTAGATTTTCAAGAAGGCTCACAAGCTCTTCTTGGTGTGCGGTCTACATCAGCAACACCATCATCCATTGAGTGAGCCTTATAGGCTTCTTCTCATCTTATCTCTTTTTTAGAGGAGAGTTTTTTCCCACTAGGTTTTCTATATTCCTCCTTTTATGAGAGATTTCATTGTACATAGATACCTCACCAAGTTAGTAGTCGGACCCATTTTTTATCTTTTCCTCCTTAGTGATGCTTAAGGGGGGAGTGTTAATTTATTTTAATTACACTTGATCTTTTTAAGCCCACTTAGTCATCCATATTCATTTGACACTTGTTCACACAAGTTACATAACCATTTAGCCGATGATTAGAGAGGTGTTGAATCTATTTTGACACCTGATAGACTAGTTTAGTGGGAGGCAACTCACCACCACTCATTGAATGTTGGGTTTGACTTTTGATTTGACCCAATCACTCTTCCTATATGTATCTTACTTTTACCGCTTATTCTATGTTCATTTTTTCTCTCAATTTGTGTTGTGCTTCATTTTTATCTCTCATAGAAATTGGATTTTACAATAAATTCAATAATAACATATAGGATTATCATACAATTTTAACGTTTATTAAATTTATATTTGAGAAGAAATGTAAAAAAATATTTTGAAAATTTTCATATATATAAAGAAAATGTTTAATAAAGGTAGTCAGAAATTCATCACTACCTTCGAAATTGAAAAGATTTGGTGATGAAACTAATTTGAAAAATAATAAGGTACTATTTAGAATGTTCTTGTGTAAGACTCATTGATTAAATTTTATGTTAATGTGATATAATAGAACATTAGATATGTTCTCCATTGTGGGTTGAAATATGAAATTAATCTTCATATATACAAAAATAACCTTCATTGTTGGATTTGATTTGTATGTAAAGTAATTGTACAATTTTTTTATCTAGAGTTTTACTAATTATAGCATTAGAATTTTTATTTGAATAAAATATGATACTGGAAAACCCATTTGTAAGCTTGCTAAGTGATTCTATTCTAGTGTCCAATTGGATTTGAAATAAAAAAAGAATGAAAAAAAATTAAAACACAACCACACTTAAATTATACTATAGTCTATCACTAAATAACAATGCAATAAAAATCAATAATATTTTCTAAATGATAATGCAAGTAGTTAAATATGTGAATAAGGGTAAATAGATCATAAACCCTTAAAAGTAAAGAAATATTTTTTTCTTTTATACAACACTATAAGACACAAATTATTATATTTATGCTCAATTCCACAAATACTGGCCAATTGCAAGTTACATTACCTCTAATTAAAAGATGGATACACACATATTATCTTCAAACATTAGAAATGATATGAATATTTTAATACATATAAATCATGATATATATGTCATCTAGGAAATTATGTAGTGTGTTCTAGATCCGCAAAATTTTAACAAAGGGGTCCAAGTTTCCCAGCCAATCAGCTAAGATGCTCCCCACCTGATAGGTGTCAGATAAGTCATACTGCTCTAGGTAAGTTAAAATGTGGTGGTCAATTCATAGATGAGGTCACTCGTGGGCTAGCCTAGACAGGCCTAATCATTTAACACCTCGATGACATTTTTTGAGTCACCCTCAATAATGATTTTCTTAAAACCTCTTCTCCTTAGCCTGAAATATGTCATGGTACATCACAACCACCTCAATACAGTTAGATATTTGGTCACCTAGGTTCACTATGTAGGTAATAATTAACCTATCCTTTTCATCTATTATAATTGTGTCCCCTCTTGCCTGGCCCTGATCAATTTTAGAAGAGCCATCAAAATTTAGTTTTAGTCAGTCAATGTTGGAGATGAGGGAAGTAGAAAATAATATTTCTACTTTTAAACTATATAAATAGAGGAAAAATTAGAGATAGATTCCAAGATGTCCCAATTTTTTATTAATGTCAATATCAAGGGGAAGGGTAGTTTCCTAATACTGGAATTAAGGAAGCATTTTATATTGTACTTTCTTTTACTAACAATTCTCTAGACTAAGACTTCCCACAACATCTTTTTATCTCTAAACACCCTATCATTATGTTCTTTTTGGGAATCCCAACTATATCAAGTAAAGTCTGCCACCAGAGGTTGACAAAAAAAGAGTGGGGAAAGAAGGAGTCTAACAATCAGAAGTCAACTTTGGCTCTTTATGCCATGTACAAGATAGATAAGGATCCCATTTTGTCCCTTATGTTCCAATAGTAGTCACAATGGAATAGAGTTAATGTTTTCTCCATCCTTTTCACACAACAGCCATTTTCATACCTCTTCTTATTAGCTTATCCAGGTTAAGGATATTTTTGTGGTAGGTTGTCTACAAAAAAAAGTTTTAAGAATAGTTTCCTAATTCCATAACTACCTCCAATTGAAGAGTAGGCCAAGAAGGAGAGAGGGGGTTGAAACCCATTTTAACAATCTAATTCACATCCTTAGAAGCTATCCAAACAAGTAGATCATAAGACACAGGTATGAAAAATATCTATTTATATAAAATATAAAGGAGTTCAGTAGAAACAATCTATAGATGGTGGGATCAAACTAGATGGGTTCAATTTTATAGATGTAAGGAGGAGACCAAAAGCTACAATCTTTAGGATGTCAAAAAGAGAAGCCAACCATGAGAGAATGTCAATAAAAACTTGATTGGTTAGAAAATGTGTCCAATAGCCTACTTATAAAATATACATATAAGTTAAACATAAGCTAGTGTAAATTATATTTACTGTAACACCTCTCCCCTTTGTATGCACCCTAAAATGGTCGCCTGGACTTTGGGCCCCATTCTTCAATTTATTAATGTTGGATCAATTTATCAATTTTCTGAATCAATGATTTTTAATATTTTTAATTCAAATCAATTTATTTGATCAAATTGTAATTAATTCAAATATTTTAATATATTTCCCAAGTTTTATTTAATTGAGAGAACTTGCTCCCTTTTAATTAAATAAAAAATCCCTTTTAATTAAATAAAAATCATTTAATTAAATCATCAAGTCATTTATTTTAAATCTCATTTTAATTAAAAGAATAAATCTCTTTTAAATAAATAAAAAATCTTTTAATTAAATATTGGAACCCACTTTGCTAAAAATAATAAATAAAAAATAAAAAATAAAAATAATAAAGAAAAGTGCACTTTCTTATGAGATAGAATCTTTTGACTTTTTGAAAAAAGTTTTAGCCTCTTAATCTCTTCCACATATCTTTTTGCCTCTTAATCATGTCCATTGATTTTGCCTCTTGAGAATCTTGAGCACATGGATCAACCAAGATTTAATCTCCACCGTTTCTCATTTCTTTTTGCCTCTTAATCTTGACCGTCCAAGATTCTTTATAAGGAGCCCTCTCCTTCTCATTTTCATATATGTGCATTTTGTGAATTGTTATGTTACAAGTTTGAAGAGCAATTTTGGAGAAGATACTTGAGCACTTGAGCTTGGATATTGAAACTTCTCTTTTCTTGTCTTCTTCTCTCATGCCCCATGGCAATCCATTAGATTAATCTTTCATTTTCATATTAGATTAGATTCATCTTTTCTTTCATAGATTAATATTGCACAAGCATTTTCTTTCATAGATTAATTTGCATTGTTATCATATAGAATAGATCTCATTTATATTTGCATGCATCTTTGAATCTCTCATTTTATGGTGTACTTGCATGGGCACAAACATAGGTCAAATCTGAGGGCCTCTATTACAAACCCTTGCACTCCATGAATAGAGAGCTATGAGTCGCTATTTGAGATCTCATTCTTGAGAGATCTTGGATGTAATGATTCATAGAAGTGTGACAACATTTTAGCACACATTTTTGGCACCCACCGTGGGGGCATTATTGGCTCAACTTGATGAAAATGGAAAAGAAAGGGCTATCTACTACATCAGTCATACTCTTGTGTCGTATGAGGTCAATTATACTAGCATTGAAAAATCTTGCCTAGCGGTGGTGTTTGCTTCCCAAAATTTGCGACATTACATGCTTGCGCATACCATACACCTCATTGCAAAAATTGATCCTCTAAAATATTTGCTTGGTAAGGCTTCTCTCACAAGTAGACTTGCTAAGTGGATGATGATCCTATCGAAATTTGACATTGAGTATGTTGAGCATAAAGCCATAAAAGGACAAGCTATTGCAAATCAATTGGCTGATTTCCCAATACAAGATAGCATACCTATACGAGTTGAATTTCCAGATGAGCACATAATGTACATGACTACAAGAACATGGAAGATGTTCTTTGATGGATCTTTTATGCAAAATGGTTCAGGAGCTGGTGTGTTGTTTGTGTCTCCTCATGGGTACACGATTCCTAAGTCTTACAAGCTATTGTTCCCATGTACAAACAACATTGTTGAGTATGAAGCTTTAACAAATGGACTTAAGATGGCCATAGAATGGAGAATCATAGAGTTACATATTTATGGAGATTCACAACTAATAATCAACCAAGTTAATGAAGAATATCAAACCAAAGATGAAAAATTGGTACCTTATAAGAAAATGGTTGATTCCTTGAGATGATACTTCACATTTGTCACGTTTCAACAAATCCCTAGAGTAGAAAACAAAGCAGCTGATGCCATGGCTACACTTGCTTCACTCCTTCAGTTAGAGCAACACAAATCCAGATTTGAATTCCTAGTGGAAGAGCTACATTACCCTATCTTTGACTCCCAAGAAAGCCATGTTATTTGTACCCTCGTTGGTCATGATTCATCCCGTTATGGTGCCATTTACTCATATCTCCATGATGGCATTATTCCTAAATCCTTTAACCGATCTAAATGCATAAACCTTACCTAAAATGCCTCTCGCCACACCCTTATCTCTAGTGATTTGTATAGGAGGGGTATAGACGGAACACTCCTTAGGTGCTTAGAAAAGGAAGAATCCAATCAAGCGTTAGTTGACATTCATGAGGGCATCTATGGGGGACATTCCAATGGTCTTTCCATGGCCTAAAGGTTGCTTAGGGCTAGATACTATTGGCCTACTATGCAGATAGATGCAATAGCTTTTGCTAAGTCTTGTGAAAAGTGTCAGAAACATGGAAACCTGATTCATGCTCCAGGCAGGGAGCTTATTCCTTCTATATCTCATTGGTCATTTCAACGTTGGGCCTTTGATCTTGTTGGGCAGATTTATCCCAACTCATCAAGTGGACACAATTTTATCATCACTACTACTGATTACTTTACTAAATGGGTAGAAGTTGTCCCACTTTCTGTTGCTTCAGGCAAGACAGTTTCTTTATTTATCTTAAACCATATCATCTATCGGTTTGAAGTGCCTTCAGAGATAATCACTGATAATGGAGGTCAATTTAAAAATAAGGATCTTACACATCTCTGCAAGAAATTCAAGATAAAATAGCATTGGTCCTCCATTTACTTCCCTCAAGGAAATGGACAAGTAGAGGCTTCGAATAAAACCATTCTCAAGATTCTCCATAGAACAATTCACAAGAATGGTAGATATTGGCACCTACAGATCAATCCGGCCTTGTGGGCTTATAGAACGAGTATTTGTACTCCAACTAGGGCTACTCCTTTTGCCCTTACTTATGGTGTTGAAGCAGTGTTACCTTTGGAGGTTGAGATTCCTTCACTTAGAGTTTCCCTCAAAGGTCTAGTTACAAATGAAGACTACCGCGCCATGAGACTTCAAGAGTTAGAACTTCTAGATGAGAAACGTAAAACATCATTTGACCATATGAGGGTTTATCAAAAGTGCATGTCTAAAGCCTTCAACAAAAAGGTTCACCCTAGAGAATTCCAAGTGGGAGATCTTGTCCTACGTGAAAATCCTAAAAATCAATAGCATAGAGATCAAAAGGGTAAATTTGAACCTAATTGGCTTGGACCCTACATCATTACAGCAGCTTTTGGTACAGGTTTTTATTTGTTATCTACTGAAGAGGGAGAGCAACTCCCTGATCCTATCAATGTCTTGCACCTGAAGAAGTTCTATCCATGATGCCTATTCTATCTAGGGGCATCTTTTGTACATACTTATTGGTCCTGAAAAAAATTTTTAAAAAAAATTCATATATGATGCTGAAAAAATTCTAAAAAGCATATAATGTCCTGAAAAAATGATCATCTTAGTGAAAATCTAGTAATAGACGCTTTGATGTATCTCAAAAAAATTATATATTCCAAAAATGCAAAAAAAATTTAAAATTCAAAAATTCAAAAAAAAATAGAAAAAGTGCCTTGGTGAAAACCTGGAAATAGGCGCCTTGATAGCAAAAATACAAAAAAATTATAAAAAGTCTTTAAAAAAAAAAAAAATGGAAAAAATTGCAATAAAATCCAAGTGGTGAAAACTTGGAAATAGGCACTACTTGAGGCCTTTGCACCCCTGTTTCTTAGAACTCACCCTCGACACTTAGCATTTTCTCCATCATGCCTTGTCTTTGTTGTCTTGGTTTAGAATTGGTCTTTGTCTTTGTCTAGGGGGCATAACTGTGTTAGCTTTGGTTTCTTGGATGCGTTAGTCTTTAGGACACCTCGCAAACAGTGTTTTTTAACACCTCCCCAATTGTGTTTTTCAACATACCCCCCAGCGTCGAGTGTTTTTCAACACTTATTGGTTTGGTCTTCCCTAGTTTTGTCATGTGATCTTACCTATTTGCAAGCATTCGATCCTTATCCTCGAAACTCAGTATCAGTTAACACACTTAAATTTTTAAACACAACACTTAATGCTTGAGCTATGTCATGATCTTTTCTTTGTGTGCTGATTGTTATTGATTTTCATTGAGTGTCCTTGTCTAATAAGTCTCTCTGTGATGCATAGCTAGAGGATGTGGGGCATGGGACATGTTTTTATTTGCTTTCTGCTTGTGGGTGTGGTCTTGAATCTCTTGAGTGTCTCTTGTTGTTCCCTTGAAACACTTAGGAGATTTGAGCCATTATCCTTGACTATTTTGTTGCACAACAGTTCTTATAGTCATCCTGGCATCTATGCCTTGATGCAAGTGTGATTTTTCTACATTAAATTGGGTAAGCTAACATCGAATTCATCTTGACCTTGATGTCTTTGATGCTTATGTTAGAATCTTTCCACATTGCAATCTGATATAAATCGCATTCATATCTTCACAGTTACGCTCCTGACTGGTGATGGTTGTGTGATTTTTCGATGTCTGTTAATAATGGCCCAATGATGAAAATAAGTTCTTTGACATTCTCTAATGAATGATGAACACAAGATCCTATAGTTTCTCTATTGCAAGAACACCTTTGCATTTTCATGTAGCTTACATTGTTAGACTTCATATTAATTTGTATTTATAGGCTGCGTTAAGAGTTTGAGAGGGTTTTCCTTCATCTTTCTTTTGGACACTTAATCAGCTATGATCACGTTTCGATCTTCATTTCCTTATCTTCTTTCATGATCTCAATCAAAATTTCCTATCTTAAATAGTTGATTGATTTTGAGGTGTTCTCTATCTTGAGGCAGATTCTCTTTCTTCTCTCCATTTCTTTCCACCTCTTCCAACCTTCGATCTTCCATTCGCTTTCAAACTTATTTTCTTTTAATTCAACCTTGGGGCATAATCTTTCATGATCTACCTTGGTTCTATGATTCTTATATCTTTCATCTTGCATCAAAAACCTTATCTTTAGTTCGATTTGATCAAATTTATCGATTTATTGTTTCTCCTCTATCTCATTTCGATTTCGATCATGAGGGGGCAATACCTATCAAACTTCAATCTTTGATTCAGTTTTATCAATTCAATTCTTGCTTGAGATTCTTATCTCTTATTTGAGACTTGACAATTACCTATTTACAACAGCGTTGGCCTTGTCTTTTTCAATCAGCTTATCTTTGTCCTGGCATGTTCCCAAAATTATCACACGTCTGGATTGTTTTGTGATCCCAAATCGACCTCACATTTCAATTTTTCTTTGGCCACATGTGTTCCCAGAATTATCACACATTACCCAAAGAGGGGCAAATGTATACACCCTAAAATGGTCGCCTAGACTTTGGGCCCCATTCTTCAATTTATCAATGTTGGATCAATTTATCAATTTTCTGAATCAATGATTTTTAATATTTTTAGTTCAAATCAATTTATTTGATCAAATTGTAATTAATTCAAATATTTTAATATATTTCCCAAGTTTTATTTAATTGAGAGAACTTGCTCCCTTTTAATTAAATAAAAATCCCTTTTAATTAAATAAAAATCATTTAATTAAATCATCAAGTCATTTATTTTAAATCTCATTTTAATTAAAAGAATAAATCTCTTTTAAATAAATAAAAAAATCTTTTAATTAAATATTGGAACCCACTTTGCTAAAAATAATAAATAAATAATAAAAAATAAAAATAATAAAGAAAAGTGCACTTTCTTATGAGATAGAATCTTTTGACTTTTTGAAAAAGGTTTTTGCCTCTTAATCATGTCCATTGATTTTGCCTCTTGAGAATCTTGAGCACATGGATCAACCAAGATTTAATCTCCACCGTTGCTCATTTCTTTTTGCCTCTTAATCTTGACCGTCCAAGATTCTTTATAAGGAGCCCTCTCCTTCTCATTTTCATATATGTGCATTTTGTGAATTGTTATGTTACAGGTTTGAAGAGCAATTTTGGAGAAGATACTTGAGCACTTGAGCTTGGATATTGAAACTTCTCTTTTCTTGTCTTCTTCTCTCATGCCCCATGGTAATCCATTAGATTAATCTTTCATTTTCATATTAGACTAGATTCATCTTTTCTTTCATAGATTAATATTGCACAAGCATTTTCTTTCATAGATTAATTTGCATTGTTATCATATAGAATAGATCTCATTTCTATTTGCATGCATCTTTGAATCTCTCATTTTATGGTGTACTTGCATGGGCACAAACATAAGTCAAATCTGAGGGCCTCTATTACAAACCCTTGCACTCCATGAATAGAGAGCTATGAGTCGCTATTTGAGATCTCATTCTTGAGAGATCTTGGATGTAATGATTCATAGAAGTGTGAAAACATTTTAGCACACACCCTTAAATACAACTTAGAGAAAAAAATACAATATGTGATTTAAGAAGATACAATATGGGGTTTGGCAAGTAGGCCAAATTAAGTACCCATGTGCAATGCAATGCAACTAATCTATTGTAAATGGGCCTAAAAGGTGAAAACATCATGGGACAAAAATCCTCTCTAAAAAAGAGATATACAAATCATGTAGTGATGAATGAATTGATTAATGGAGGTTTCTACAATACCCCCAAGAATGGCATCCATCATGGGAATACAATAAAATTACCCCTCCAATAAAAGAAACAATGGAGACAACATTGTCCCTCATAATGAAGTATCTTCAGACTATTGAAGCATGTTAGAAATCAAAAGAAGTATGTATGATGACTAACAATATGTCTCCCCTTGGAAAGATGAAGAACTTAAGGTGTATGTAGAAGAAACTCAATATCCATGAGAAAAGGACAAGGACGAAGTCTCACCAAAGAAAGTGTGGAAGAAGAATCAAGTTCCTCCAAAGGTGTCTCATCAAGATGAGGAAAATTCACCATCAAGGAAGAAAAAATGGATGTAGAAAACTCAAGATCATCCTCTAATGAGTAATCTAAAAACAAAAGTGAAGCCTTCTCAAGAATCTCCTCCAAATATTTAGTAGAAGAATGAGAATCTAATTCAAATAGAATTGGAATTAAACCATCCTAAAACTACAAATATGAAAGACCAATAATTTTCTACAATATTCAAGTCCCTAATTACATGTTAATAGTAAGATCAGATGTAGCATAAGATGGGAGAATCATGATAAGACCTACAAATCCATCAGAATTATTCTCCTCATTGGATAGAGGAGTCAATGGAACATACAAACCATTATCATCAACAAAGTGATCAAAGTTAAACACCTAAGACTGATAATCAACCCTACTAGCTACAAAAATCTATCTTCTAGGATGATGAATGAACATCAAATTGGCAGTGAACTCAATTGTTTTTCCATTTTATGTAATCTAATATAATGATGAGGGATTATGAGAGATTTCAAGAATCAAATGAGCATTATTCACTGTACCTATATTCAAAAAACTCTCACCAATAGAAACAACATGAGAAAAATAATTGTTTTTTGTCAAGAGTTTGTCCTAAAATGGTACTCTGAGAGAATCTGGAAATAAGGAATCATTCGAATAGTTTATGTAAATTGAATATCCTAAATTAATGATCCATCCAACATCCCTAGGTACATTACTTGTATTCAAGTTTTGTCCCTTTCCAAATTTCCTCTAGGCTATGTATCCTTGTGTTTGGTCAAAGTAGAAGAGGGTGAACCAGATGAACTACTCCCATACACAACAAATAAAATGTGTGCCTTTTCAAAATGATTAGTTAATAAATTTAGTCTAATATGATAATCTTATCCTTGATCTCTTACTTGTCTCATAATCACTCAAATATGCTTTAAGGAAGGTGTGAACTCCTTTCAAATGGGCGTATCTATGTGAAAGGAGGCGTATATCCATTTAATCATAGTCACTTCTATAAATATATAATTTGTGTTGAATTACACTAAATCTTATTTGTAAGTTTCTATAGGAAACCAGAATTCTTCCTTCGATTATGCTATAGGTTTATTTACTTTGATATAATTATTCGTCTTAAATGGATTAACTTACTATTACAAATAATCCACTTAAGCATATAATGCTTCTATATTTTATAAAATATATATGTATAAAATGTTTGTCAAGAGAAATTATGAATGACTTAAATATTTTTATTCATACCAACTTAAGCATAGGCTTATGTTTAGATTGTCATAAGTCTAACATAGACGCAACTAACAATTTACTAAAAGATGAATGGTTAAGTTACCAAAATGGGTCCTTGTTGAGTTAGAACTAGATGGGCACTACATGAATAGAGGGAAGTAGAAAAATAGGAAAAGACACTTAAACAAAATTGAGATTATGCATTCCTTATCTATTTTCTCTTTCCCACAATATTTGTTTAATATAATTATAATTGTTACCTAATTACTTAATTTTTACGAGTTGGCATCTACTCCTTTGCATTGTACAATTCTACTTTTATTCACTATTTAATATCATCACCTATTTTTTGTTTATCTACTCTCTCTATCATATGGTATCAAAGAAAGATATAGATCAGTGTTTGTAGTAACTTAGAAAACCTTAAAAAGGAATATCATGAAGAAGAGATAAAATAAAGAAATCAAGGTGAGACAACTTTTGAATGGCTTTGCAAGGTTGATGTTGTTCATAGGTAGAATCAGTTTTCAAATTTATTCCATGTCATCACTATAAAATAAATTTTACGTATGTAGAGAAGAAGATAAGCATTCTATTGGTCAAAAATTGGTGTGGTCTATTCTATGAATTTAGCAACTGTGTAAAAACAACGAAATCGAGCGTTTGATTACATAATTTGGTCACTATCCTCTTTATGCATGTGTAAGCATTAACGAAACAACCATGAGTATATTTGAGTTCCTACACCAAATAAAAAGGTTTAAAACCACATTCTAGAGGAAGACTCATGGGATATCTTGTTGTGGTGGTTAGAACAGGGCTTCATCTACATATATATCTTCATGTGTTATCCTTCAGGTGTGAGAAGATAGTGGTGTATCACATGTGCAACTAAATTTTTGTATCTATTGTTATATAGAAATAGTTACATCGTTGGATTCCCCTTTGGAGTACTTGTTATATTTTGTACCTATTGGTTAATTCTATCACCCTCCAAAAGCTTCTAAGTTTCTCATGGAAGAAAAATGGTGTGTTTGTTGATGTGTTTCTTATTGTAGAGAGTGGTGACTCCACTATTTATGAAGCCGAGTGAAATGAAAAGTATAGAGTGGAATAATGGAAAAATTGTTAGCATTTTATTTTCACAATGTGATCTTATTTGAATACAACATAACATATTTTAGTATAATGGATCATTTATTTCTAAAATGATTGAAAATGGAAAAAAATGCCACTCTAATATTCTTAATAATGTGAAAACATTCCAATAGATATTTTATTTTTCTTTTGAGATGGAACAAGGAGATACCTCAAAGTCTGATTTCAATTGTTATAAGGAATTTAGCAATATTACTTCTCAGTGTTCTCTTGCAATTTTACATCTTAGTTTACCATGTTCATGAACATGACATAATGACTATTTGACAAAATGGCTTAGACAAATTGATTACAGATATGAAGATAGTTGATGTCCTTGAGATGGGTCCAATTCATTTTCATAAATTTGTCACATTTTATTCAGTGCTAGAAAGAGAAAAAAATTATAAATATTATTTCCTAGTATGTTGTACTAACCCTTGTATATGATTCTTGGATTAGGTGATAGTGAAGTGGTGCTTTAAAGCACCTTGGTGTAAAGAAAAATGACATAATTGTTACACATTTTTCACCACAAGGTTCAATTGATGCAGGAATGAAGTTTACAAGAAAAAGTAACATTATCGGACAAACATATACTGATGGAGGAATAAAACATATCAGCGAGAGTTAGTCCAACAACAGCAAATAAGAAAGAGAAAGTAATATTATCGGCCATACATACACTGATGAATCCCATTGGTGAAGAAGACACTAGCAACAAAGCGTAATTCTTGTCTTTCCAATAGCTGATGAGTTTATCGGTAAGACCCACTCTGATGGAGACAATGGAAGAAGGTTCTATCAGTAGGTGTTACAACAAGGAGGGCTCATCGATGTAGCAATAGTGGTCAGGGTATGTTATTTTGGGTTTTCCCGATGTCCAATGAAGACATCGGTAAAGCCTATAATGATCAAAGGTGACCAAGGCCGATATAAGAAAGATGATCGGGAGAACTAATGCTAATGGTCTAGGATGAAGGCATTGGGGGAGTTATACCGATAGACTCATCGATGTAGCTATGTCCATCGCCATAACACAGTTTGAGATATTCTGATACCTGATGAGATCAACAGGTTAACTTATACCAATCAAAGGAGAAAGAGGTCGTCGACTTGTATTATCCCGGTGGGTAAACTGAAACTAATTTTCCACATTGTCATCGGATGAAAATATGTTGATATTACCAGTCTGAGTTAACATTTGATTCTTTTCATAAGAGGGAGTTTTGGATATCATGTTTATATCATGAGTTCTATTTGCTTCATCAGGCTTAAAGAACGGTAATGAAAAAGAGTGCATAAGTGACAAAAGTTTATATTTCATAAAAAATGCTTTGTTGAATCATAATGGTAAGGAGGTATGCACATGAGAGATACAATTTTCAAAATGCTTTATTCCTATTGAAATTTGAAAGAAGTAACAGGATGTCCACACAAGTTGTGGACATAGCCAATCAAATATAACACAATAGGTATGATAAGGTTTAGATGACATGAAATGAAAATACAAATGGAAGAGTGCATATCCATCATTTCCTGGAATGGTTGATGACTTGATCCTCGCTGCAGTTGTTCCATCCCATTCCCAAGCTCTAAAGGTGCCTACAAGAAATTGAGAAATTTTGTTAGAGCTCTGGATATGGATCTTTCAAAATCCCTGTCACTAGAACATTAGCATACTCCTCATGGCATAAATAATTGGCTATGACATGAATGTGTAGAATTCAAAATCATGAATCAGAAGTGCCACAAATGGAAAAAGAGACCCATACTTTTTATTCTAACATTGTTTGTATCATGTGCAGATTCAGGAATGGAGATTCTAATCTATTTAAGGGACATGCCCATATGCATGAAATATTATAGCTTAAGTTGCAGACCTTTAAAGGCCAATCATACTATTAAAGGGACAGTTTTATTCGGTGAGACCTTTTAGTTTATCATCTACCAAGTTGCAGAGGTACAAGATAGTGAGCCATGAAAGGGACATAGACTTGTTGTATGAAACCTTTTGGTTCAATAAGATAAACATCAAAAAAGGAGAAATTTGTTTTCCTATGTGAAACATTTGAGAGATGTACATCAAAGAACATATGCATGCTATAGAACAAAGCAAAATGCAGACACAGCCACCATGGAGATCATTTTTATTGTAGAAAGGACTCGGGAGAAGAAACAACATGGCGTCATATGGAGATCGAGCTAATTAAAAGACAATGAGAAACTTCAAAAGGTGCACATACTTAGCGGATATAGAAGCCCTTGTCCTTGCATTAAAGGCAAAGAGCCAAAAATTGTAGAGGAAAGGCCATGCAAGTCACAGAAACCCTGGCGTGGGTGACGCTATAATAGAGAGACATAATGTAGATGTAAATGCAGTTTAGGGTTTTCATAACCCTATTTACCATGGGCTGCACATTATTTCCCTTTACACATTTTAATGCATTTTCAAGTATGTTGTATGATATGTTATTGCTATAGGTCAAGTTTTACTCCCCATTTTTAGTCATTTCATGTGTGTGGAGGTTATTCCTGACTACATTATCAACTCACCCTATTATTTAGGGAGTTATTTTTGGTGATCCATATTGACCAAGGGAGAGTTTGACCCTATTTTTGCCTCCACTTCCTATATTCTCGGGATGTTCTTGATGAGATGTCAATTTTGATGGCTTAGTGGGTTGCATGGGATTTTGAATTTAAAGGAAGATTGTAATTCGAAAATAGTTTATTTCTTTCTTTTCCTTCAACTACATTCTTCTTGTTGAGGAGTGATGTAACTCAGTGGTAGTAATATAGTATTTTGTAGATTGGATCCTTCTTCAGAGAATTGAAGTGTTAAGATTCAACTATCTTGTCTAGTTTAATGAAGTAATATGTGTATTGGCATGAATTTGTTTTGATTCCATCTAAGTCCTTCATTTCTCATTTGATGCAAGTGTTGTTTATCAAACAAATATGTTTTAGTACAGATCATAAGTTATGTATGATTCAACTTTATCTAGTTGTGAAGGTATTTTATTCTTCCTTCTAGATTAACTACATCACCTTCATTCAAATTGTTTATGCACTACATGCATTTAGATAGGTGGTGAGGTCTAGCTTCCACTTTTAGTCTATTGTAAGTATAGATTTACGAAATGAAGATTTGAATCTTTGGTGGATCATTATGTTAGCTTAGTTTCAGTTTCATGTACTTTCTTTCCCTTTCCCCTCTCAACGTTCAAGTTAAGTTTCAAATAGAACAAGCTCTCTCTAGAGGTCTATCCTTGTAATGCCCCTCCAACCCTATCAAGTACTGGTTATGCTTTCTAGAAATTAGGAAGAGTTATATGCGAGAATGGTCCTTCTTGAGATGGTTTCTTAAACTGAACCTCTTTCAACTCACCATAACTTCATACATTAAATGTGCAAAATAATAATAGTGCATATGTATGTTCCTATACATCTACTTGCGTGTCAACGATAGTTTAGGACCTTAATGCTAAAAGGATCACCTGATAGACTTATATGCTTCTGTGTGAAATGCTCCTTATTAATATTCATGTTTAACTTAGGTTAACCGATTATAATTACTTGAAGGTTAGATGTGTTACCTTCTCTAATAATGTTACTTGGGATTAGACATGATTAATTCATTTAGGGTTGTATGATTTGTTTATCTTGATTCGATATGGGACATTTTGAGTGCATGCCTGATGGTTAAATGGGTTTTTAAAAGTTAATAGATGATTTATATTTACATGATTATGTTGTGATGCATTATTTACAATATGGAAAATAGATTATTCTGATACTAACCATACTAATCCAATTATGCTTTGTTGATGTCATTTTCTGGTGCGAGTGTAGGATGAGGGGAGGCAGTCGTAGTTACTCCTATAGGAGGTCCACACGATGTCGCACTCTCCCTCCTTGTTTGCCATTGTCTATTTATATATATGTATATATGCATGTCGATTGGTGTTGCAGGATGTAGGTACTAGGCATCGACACCACCTAGCTACACAGGTCTGAGTGTGCCTTAAAAATCTTCAAACTGTTGTTGTGTGGAGATATTACCAAGATTACTCTCAAGGTTATCGTGGACTTAGAATTTTGTTTAGGAAGTTATCCTAGTTGGGAAAGTGGAATGCAGTTTA
Source organism: Chamaecyparis obtusa (assembly GCA_027943335.1). Lineage (NCBI taxonomy): Eukaryota > Viridiplantae > Streptophyta > Pinopsida > Cupressales > Cupressaceae > Chamaecyparis > Chamaecyparis obtusa. Next base: position 1,380,283 of record BSBK01000135.1, on the reverse strand, counting down.
TGTTATGGAATTGATTTGATGTTGGTCTGAGTTTATGTTATGAGTTAGAATTAATCTATTTTATACGTATACTAATTATGTTATAAATATGTTAGAATTGTTTGTATGTTATATAGGTGTGTGTGTATATGGGTGCACACGCATATGTCCATGCTTATATAAATAATAATAATTGTATGTTTTTTCATTAATTGCGTAAATGGTACGTTATTTATTATAAGTAAATAAAGTGAGTTAAATAAAGTATATTTAATAAATGTATTAAATAAAAAGTAAAAATAATAATAATAAAAGGAAAATGCCCTTTGTAGTAAAATTGGCTATCTAGGAAGGAGTTGAACTCAAGACCTCCTAGAAGTTAGGCTACTTGGTTTCCTATTGTGCTATGTGATTTTCTTGAAAGGTATTTCTATATTATTCTTATTATGCTTTCATTTAAAGGACATTTTAACTAATTTTATTAAAACCTTGATTAAGTCCTTACGGGAATTTATTTGGTTGTTCCTCCAACCAACTATGGAAGCTGGAGAAGTTGCTTCCCGTAAAGCAACTCCTACAACCACATAGTTGGGGGATAAATATTTGAAGATTTTTGTGTGTGGAAGGAGGATAATTTTGGGAAGATTGGTTTTCTTTTGGGTTGTCTGTAATTGGTTTCTCCAAAAAAAATTAATTGAAGTTTATGTGAGTTTGGGAGTTTTTGGATTTCTTGGAGTTGATTGCCGGAAGAATATTTTTAGGAGAATATCTACTCAAGGCTGGAAATTTTGCAAAGAGTCTCCAACCAAGGGAAGATGATTCTCCGCAGGACCCTAGGTAGGGTCTAAACTGGGATGAATCTCCATTCCTTCCATGTGCCTAATTATGTATATGAATGATATGTTACTCAATGAGAATATGATTGCTTACTTTTATTTGAAAATGAGAACTATATATATGTTTTGTTTTTCTGTGTATGGAAACATGTTTCGGGGAAGTGAATTTTATAAATGCTTGTATGTTCACTGTGGTGAAATCTTCCTGGGAGAGTAGAAGTGGGTTTGATCATGTAGGATAGTGGATTATATCGTTATTGAATGTATTATGAATGTTCCAGAATGTGCATGAGTTCTTTGAGGCTTTAGAACTTCTATTTCAAACCTACAGTTTCATGTCTATTTTTGCACCACTTTTATTTGCCCAGATCTAGAACAGATTTATTAGTTAGATAGGATGGATTGATGAGCCGTTTCTAAAGGGAAACTGGGAGATCTCAAATGGGTCATGCTCAGATTAGGCAGCCATAGTTCCCATAATGCCCAGTTTTACCCACAAGCCAAAGTTGACAATTGTATTTTGTAGTTTCTGGCAATCGATTTAGCGATGACCGAGTAAGGTAGTGATGACCGAGTAATGTAGTGATGACCAAGTAAGCTAGTGATGACCGAGTAAGTTAGTGATGATTGAGCAAGTTAGTGGTGACTGAGCAAAGTAGTGTCAGCTGAGCAGATTAGTGTCAATCGAGGAAAAATAGGCTTTATACAATTATAACATTTAAGTATAAGAAATTAAAGTACTTAAACTTATACAAGTATATAAAGGGTTTAGGTACCTTCTGAGATGGTTGGGATAGGTTTCATCTTCATAGGAGTTAAGATGCAAATTATAGTTTTTGGTTTTTTGGAAATTTCAGACTTAGCCAAAATTCAGGCACGTGAGATTTTGCAGAGCATTGTGTTTTGGCTTATGAGATTTTGTGTAAACTTTAAATATGTTCGTGGCTTGTTTTGTTGGGATTATATGGTGCATTTAGATGCTTGAATAAGGGTTAGGATGTGTTTTAGGAATCAGAATTAGGGTTAGGGTTGTCCAATGGACTAGTACTTCTAAGGCCTCCTAAATGTTTCCCAAACGTTCATAAATTTTCCTATTCTTTTCTACGCTTTGATTCTAGTTCTTGAAAGTGTTTATGATGTGTTTTATTTCATGTATGATGTATTTGTGATGTGTGAAGTTTGTATCACCTTTGTACATTTGCTACTTGTTTTGTTGAGGTTATATGGTTTACTTATGATGATTTTTCACTTGTCATATATTTGAGTTTAGTTTATGAGGCTAGGACTTGTCTCGGTGGCCTGTGTGCACGGGAGGGTGCCTTTGACCTATAAATGAGCCTTGGGAAGTTTTACTTGTGCATGTGAAAGGTTTTATGTTTCTCTTTGAGATGTCTTGTGATAGACATTCTTTCAATGGATCCTATTATGTATATGGCTAAGGTTAGGACTCGTTCTGAGGGCCTGAGTGCATAGGGGAGTTCTTAAACCTATGAATCAAGACTTGGAAGTGCCATTTTGTATTTGTGGCTTGTGATGGGGTAAGGGAATAGGAACCTTAAGTGAGTGGCTCACCATAGGTGCTGGAACCCTAAAGTGGTTGCCAGAGGATCCTATGGGTGGGTTTGTAAAAAGTGGTAACCTTAAAAAAATTAACCTAGGAAGGAGGGATTCAAAAGATAATGAAAGAAAACATAATAATGGCCACACAAACCTAATTGGAGTATCGGGACTAGGGATAACTGTCAGGATGGATCCCTATTCATAAAGGGGGGACCGAGGTTACATGGTTGCCAGGAAGGATCCCAATATACAGGTTGTGTGATGACACTCACTTAGGTGGTCCCCTAGAACCTTAACCTCGATGTTACAATATGATGATACCTTATGTGATTTATTCTTGTTCTTTTGAGTCTTGGATTTATTGGTATTTGAGACTTAGATTGCCTTAAGGTCTTGAGAGTACAATGGTTCTATCTCCTAGCACGGGGGATGGAACTTTATTAGTTTCACATGGTTGAGTGGCAAATCTCTTTCAAGGTATTGTTCGTGGTTCATGTCATGGCTTGGATTCTGAGTTATTCAGTGGTGAAGATTATGTTATTGTATCATGTATCTCTATCTTTTGAAATCAAGGTGTAAAGATGTAATGTAAGCCTTTGGGCAACTTGATGTAATTATCTTTCTTTATGCATTGCCCAATCAATGAGAAATTTCCTACCTTATATCTCTTGTGAATTTTAAATGAGATTGAAAGTAATGGTTCTATGCAAATCTTTGTAATGTAAGTACTTGTGGATGTAAACTTCTTTTGGTATATGGTTAGTGAAAAGGTATGCTTAGGGTTCAAGGGTATCTCCAGGGGAAATAATAAGGGAAAAAAAAAAAAAAAAAAACATGTATGTTATTGAAAGAAGTAATGGGATGTGATTTATTAAATGTATATTTCAATGTGAGTGATGTTGGGTTATCCAAATTAGGTTTTAATATAAATCCTTTACTAGATGTTTACAAGGTTATAGTTGATAATTTGTGGAAGTTGAACTTGTGGCAAACATGATTCATTAAATGGTTTGTGTTGGTTATCAATATATGGTTAGTTACTTTACGCTCTTTCTATTATTATCTTGAAATGAATATAGAAAGTGAGGACTCTTATTGAAAAGGTTTAATTGAGTTTTGATGGTACAATTGAGTTGAGCATAGATAATGTTAAGGAAAATTAATTCCACTAGTTCATTAATGTAATTGGCTTTGATGTGAAATGCAATTAATGTAAATTGAAGTTGTAATGGAAATAGAATTTGTTAGATTAAGTAATAAAATGAAATACGTGATAATGGTAATTGAATTCATTAAGGGAACCTTAAGGAATGTACTTGTGAATGGTAATGATGATATGTTAGAATGTAAAAAAAAAAATTGTTAGTTGTAATTTTAGGTCATAGACCTGATTCCTTATGGGTTCCCTGGTGGGGACATTACAATCCTTGCAATAGATTTTTGGATTACTAGAGGGGGGTGAATAAGTAATCAATGATTCTTTAAACCTTAAAAACTTTAAATATGATTCAACTCGGTAAGATAAACTTTAGTAGTAACTAATAACAATAGTAAATTATTTTTTTCAACAACCTTAAGTAATCAACAAATAACACGCACAATAAATATTCAACACATTTGACACTAGTATTTAACATGGAAAATCAATTTGGGAAAAACCATTGTGGGAATTGTAATCCACCAATCAAAATACTCTTCTAAAGTATGCTCGTTTAAGAGCCAATCTTGTTAAAGATTACGATGCACATTGTTAAATGTGACCCTGTTAGGGGATTTGCCTTAGATCTGTTAGGATCTTCACCCTATTAGGAGTGGCATGCTTAACGGGCTTTGAACACTCTTCTATAATGTCATCTCTCTCAAGGATTTACAATAAGATTGTTAATTCCACTCGGTTAAGAGATTTTCCTACTACAAATGTTAATAAGCAATAGTATAAAATTTGATCTATAAATTTGCAACTACCTCTTGCTTAGTCAGATCCCTTGTGCACTCTTTTTCTTCACTTCATTCCTTCACAATTCACTCGCCTCAACACTTGATCAATCTCTATTGTAGGCTCAGATTTCCACCTTTTTATTCTTCACTACATCACTCGACAACACATCAACTAGCCAGCTTTGTTTTCATTCAATTTCATCATTTATATAGACTGTTTTTCCTCTTAATATGCTTGATTAGTGTAAGAATTTTCCTAAGAAAAATAATAAAATGCCAAGATCTAGAAGCTCAATAGATAGAACAACAAGAGAGACAAAATGATATGATCCTCAAATGACTGGATTCAATAATGATAAATAATCAAATGATAATGAATCAATACAAAGTAGATGTGCCTGAATATATAGGCAATGCGATAAGACTACATGATAATGAGATGATAAGATATCAACCACACTAGGTGGAATCACATTTCCACCAAAGGTGGATCATCCTCCATTGTATATCAAAGTATGTGTAACATGTGCAACAATGAGAAGATGATAATGTGATAAGAGCACTAAAGGTGGATCTCACACACAAAGAGGTATGAGATAAAAACTATCACCACCTAAAGTAGAATTTCTCCTACACCATGTGCTAAAATGAAATGCAAACTCCTAGGTGTCTCAATGAAAACTAATATGAAAATTCATTATCCTAAGTAAACTTAAGTAAAGTGTAATTAGTGAATATTTAATTACACCAACAACCCCCCTTAAATGCAACTTAGGGGAATGCACTTAAGCTCACAATGCTAGATGGCAATGCATGATGGGTCCCAGCTACTAGGCCATGTTAGGTACCCATGTACAATATGCAAGAGCAATGTAATGAAATCTCTCATAAATTGAAGAAAGCAGGAAAACCTCATGGGAAAAACCCTCCCCCAAAAAGAGAGATGAAAAACAAGATGCATGGATGGATGGAGTAATCAAGACCCCCCCTTTATGACATACATCATGTATATACAATAGAGAAATATGAGGAGGATGTAACCTCATAAGAGGAAACACCCCCCCCCCCCCCAATAAGAGACAAATAGTAGAAGAAGAGAGACACGGTATCCCCCCTCAATGTAGAATGCCCATCAGTGATAGCTTCTCCAGGATGAGTGTAGAAGTCAGTCCATGAATGTCGAACAATGTTCCTCCCTTAGGAAGAAACAATGTCATAAGTGTATATGATGTCTTTGAAAAATTTCTCAATTATCCCTGTGTCAATGTTGAAGGCTTCCCCTTCCAAAACTGTTGAAAATATCAAGTCAAGATCAAACAAGGATGGATGAATAATATGTCCAAAAGAACCAAGTGTCTTCCCTAATGATAAAGAGACCTCCTGTAGCTGTTGTACATAATGGTCCACAATCACATCAATCTTGAAATACTGATCATGTAGAAAATGGACAAGATGGTCGGAGTGATCCCTTGCAACAACTGAAGAAGGATCTTCCCCATCAAAGAGAAGATGTATATATAATCAATGATGTCTCTCATATTTGCAGTGTAGGACTCCGCAAAAAAACCTACAATGTCTGTCAATTATTCATTCCCTGATGTTGTAATTGGAAGGCAAGGTGTACCTTGTTGTGTTGAATCATATGGACCTATCATTGTAGCAATGTATGCATGTGGAATGTGTTGATGTTGTGACCTTATCTTGTGACTGTTTGAAGGATCTCCCACAAGTGAACTTGTTGAATCAAGAGTTTGTCTAACCCAACAAGGTCTAGTGGAAGATGATGATGAAGGAGTATCCTCAACCTTAAGTGTACCAAGTAAAGGTGTAATCCTGCATGTAGGGGTTGAGGTAGATGAACCATCTGAATCACTTGCACTACTTTAACTATCAGTTTCCACAATGTCTACAGTATGGAAAGGAGTAGAGGATAAGCTAGGTGAACTTTCCTCAAAGTGAACATTCCTCTCTATGAAGTTCTCATGAGTCTTGAGATCCATAAATCCATAGGTCTTAACACCTTCTTCATATCCAATGAATGTACAAGGCCTTGGTGGAGGTGCCTTGCATTTTTGTGAAGATATGTGTGCCTATGTTGGACAACCAAATACTCTAAAGTGTTTCACAATCGGTTTTCTTCTACACCATGCCTCAAAAGGAGTCATTCCATCTAAGGCATTATGAGGAGATATATTAAGGATGTGATTGGCACAACTTATAACTTCTACTGCAAGTGATGTATCAAGAGACTTAGCTTCAATCATGCAAATTTCCTATTGTCACTAAGGATTGCACCCAATTTGCTAAGTGTTGAACCCAGCAATCCTGTGAAACATGGGACTATTCTCAGGCTGTGGGTAACCTATCTGAGAATAGACCTCCGGATTAAGGGTCGGCTTCCCTTTGGATCACTTGAAACTTATCTAAACTTTTAGGAGGAAAGGGAAAGAGTACATAAGACAAACAACTACAAATAAACTAAAACAAAGGTGATCTGCCAATTTTGAAGAAGATCCACAACTGAAAAATATGTTTACTCCAACAGCGAAACAAACTTAACTCACAATTCAATCTCACTTCCTTAACTCTTAGTGAAACAAGGTACTTAGAATGTAGAAAAGGAAGAAAACTTCACAAATCTGATATTCTTGATTGCACATAAATCACACTACTGAATTAAGATAAAATCCTAAACACCAACTTGGATTCAAGATGCAGATTAAGGATATGGAAACATCACAGTAACCCTGCATATGACTTCAAAGGCAACCCCAGAATTATCGAAGACAAGAAGGATTAATTTTATTGCTAAAAAGAAACTAAGTACAATTGTGTCTCTTAGAGCTACAACACTCCTATCAAAGAGAAAGAAATGGAGAGCTAACCTCAATCACCAAAAGTGAGAGGTATAAAAGCTAAATCTAGGAATCTGCATTCAAACTCCACTACCTCCTAAGAATAGAAAAAGGTCAAAAAAAGGACCCATGAGGCTACATCATGGTTTGAATGTCAGATTCCTGAATTCCTAGGGGCAAGGAAAGTGGGACCCTAAAATAGAAGGTCAAAAGACCACTCTAACCACTAAGTCATGCATCATAAATGATATTCTAACAAGGGTTTATAAAAACACCACTTGTTGATATCTTACAATAAGAAATGAGCCATGACTTAACATTAAAAACCTATCCCACTATACTAAATAATGTGGATTTAAATTACATTAACAAATAGTTCTCAACCCCAAAAGCTAGGGGAAAATATATTTGAAATGTTCACACTTCTTAAACATCCACCTAACATGAAAAAGCACCCAATATTAAAATAACAAAACTCTCAACCCAATATAAAAGAGGGGAAAGTATGCTGATAAATCAATACATCCCTAAATTAAAACCACCCCACACATAGCATATGCCCTAGCATCATTTAACTCCAACCTAATGGCCTATCAAAAATCTTCACCATGTTACATAACAAAATAAAATGATTAATAGATTCTCAACCCTATGAAAGGGGGAAATTGATTAAATGACCATTTTGCCAAAACCCTCCTTCACAAAAAGAAGGAAACTGTCGACATAGTGGGTTTTCTCCTTTGACATTTGGCAAGTTTCCCCTTCACTGGCACTTCTCTGCACTGGATTTGGAAACATCAATATTCTTCCTCTCGGCATATGATTGAGGTATGATTCATGATTTTCTTCCACATTTCATTTCTTTTTTTGAGCTAGGGCACGGTACTGGCATTGTGCATTTGAAATTATCTGTATTTGATTCAATGTCTTTCATTCTGAGCATCACGGTATCTCTGTTATTTACACTTGAGGGTTTCATGTATTCATGGAGGGCACAGTGATATACTCTCCTCTGTACCGTGGTTACATTCTCTGCTAATGGCACTGTATTATGGCTCCATCCTTCTATCATTGAGATGTCTGCTTGTTATGTTCATGGTACTCCATTAATTTTGAATCTATTCCAAAGGCACTATGTTGTGATTGGTTCATGTGGTTTTCATGATATCCATGAACTAGGGCACAGTTTCTTTGTAGTTTACTATTGATTGTATTTGAGAAAGTTTGAACATCATTATGCTCATGGTCTAGAACTGTATTGCATAATCCCTGCATTATTATTTGTTCTCTCTGAATCCGTGAGGGTACTGTACCCATATCCATTGTTTACATGATAGCCTATGAAAGAATCAATGTACTATTCATTATTATTGAGATTGTATTCATATTTCTGCATTTCGATTTCACTTCATTGCATTTGGTGTTACTAGTATCGTGCTCTATATTATAACTGGTAGTGTTCATGCCCGTGAATTCACATATGAGGCACCTTTCTATTGATGCTATTTGTAATTACCATAGTCTATTTTGACTCTTCATCCTCACTGCAACATTTGAAATGTGGTGCCGTGCAAGGCCATACCACTACTTTAGACCTGGTGTAGCCCGTGAAATATGTACCATCTCTACTTGGCATTTGAAGACCCTAGCCTGTCGCATCTCTATTTACTAGCATTTGATACATCTGTGAATGATGTGTATTATGATCAGTCATTTGGCTATTCAGAGAGCTATTGCATCATGTTTGAATTCATGCACCGTTGTTTCCATACACATTTTATGCTTAGGAGTGTCACTGCTATCTTATCTCGCATAAGGCCATGCACAGCCCGTGAGTTGGTCTCTGTCATCTGCTGCTAGAGGCCCGAGAGCTAGGCATCATTGCTTGTGGTCCATGCTTCTAGATCTTTTTGCTGCTAGTATTTGCACCATCATGTTCATTAATATACACAAAGACATTAACAAATCTACAAGTCTGCTAACATATAAACCATCAAATTCTTTATAATCACTTATCAATGGCCCATGAAATATGTACCATCTCACGTAGACTGTTATTGATTATGGATCAACAGGATGTATTGTTGTCATCTATAAGACACATAGACTGTTGTGAATGATGAAGCCACTATTATCTTAGTTTATGTTATCAACGGGCTTTGTACTAACATCTTGTACATCCCTCTCTTTAATACTAAGCGTCACTACTCTTAATATAATCATTGTGTTAGCCCCTGTACAATCCCCTAGCCACTACTAGATTGATGCCTCATCTAAGAGTTGTAGTTCCCTTCATGAACCATTTCACGATCATGATTTCTTTGATAATGACACCTTTTTATTTTTTGACATTAACAACAACTTTTAAACAGTCTTACAATCTCACCTTTGATAACTATGGAGCTTGTTCAAAAATCAGTTTCCATTGTTCCTTGTTTGTCACCTTCATTTGTGATTGAGCGTGTAATTGATCTGTAGTATTATTGTCAGAAAAATCTTCATGAAGCACTACTGCTTTTGAAAATTCATGCTTGTGGCCTGTTGTTGATTTGATGTGTTCTGCAAGCCTTCTAATTTATCTTTGTAGTCCTTGAGTGTCCAACATTATGATGATTGTATCCCTCTCGATAGCACCATTAAAACTTCCTTTGAAGCAATGTTACACTATGTATCATACAGTTGTTGTTCTATTTGCAGCTTCTTCCCTTAGCCCAAGATTCAGAATTAAACACACTTCCATCATGAATGTACCCTATTTCTCTGTCATGTTGATGAAGTATACCTCCTAACACTGCTAGTGTTCTACTTTAGAATACATTCATGCCATCTGAGGATGATATTGTGTAGATTTGAGTATTTATTTCTCTTCTTTGATATTGATTTTATGTGCCTTGTAAACTCTCCTTTGCTAGTGTTTGATCATGCTTCATTGATTCCATTGATGCTGCTTCATATGGATGTACCTTGCTTATGTACGATGGGTGCTCTTGGCCCTTGATGCAATCATCGATAGAAAACTTGAGGTTTTTCTATCTTGATCTGCATCAAGGGCCCAGGTCATTCATTAGATTTATTATTGGGTCAGCTCCTCCTGTATCTACACATGAAACAAACACGTTAGTGAAAATATGGTGCCTCTTTTGCTTTGGGAGCCCTATGTACATGCCCTAAGCACAGCCTTTGTTAGAGGTGCACGGCTGAGTGTACATATGCATTCTGTAGCTATTGTGATACTAGCCATTGCATAGATCCATTGGATCTAACCCATCTCCCCTCATTTCTTCTTGCAGGTTCTGGATCTCAAGAGCTCACTGGACAGGACCAGATCCGGACACCAATACCAGGCAATGTCTGGTACCCCAGTATTTAACCATTTTCTTTTATGTATATGTATACTCATTTGTTCAATTCTGATAACGGCTATGCTCATGGCCTGTGTGAGCTCAGATAGATGCTTCTTTCTTTCATTTCTTTCCCTTTTGTATAGTATACATACATGCATGTGTAGCTTTAGATGCAGTTCATTTCCTTCTATTTTCATGTACTTTGCAAAGAAATGAACACAAACTTTAAAAGAGATCACCTAATAACACAAACTAGGTTATTGTAGCATCATTTAGTAATTAGGTTTCCAGTCTAAGAATGAGTAAAAATATGATAACATTTCCATTGTCTTAAGAGTTCAAATCTTCATTTATGCAACTCTTGTCTATTATGGACTAAATGCAATTGGATTATGAAGATCAATACCCTCAAGTTCAAAAAATTATAAGTCTTGAGTTCACATATCCTCTTTCATCGTCTAAATGAAGTACATTGATGGCTTTACTTGTTTGCTTCTCAACATGACTCTTGAAGGTTAGAAACTTATCAAACACTTCATTGTTGTGACCAAGAAAGTAGACCCATGTGTAGTGGGAAAGTCATCAATGAAAGTGAGGACATAGAGACCCTTGTTGACCGATGTCATTAGAAAGGGGTTTTTTAGAACACTATGAACCAACTCAAGAACAATTGACGCTCTACCAAACTTCCCCTTTTCAAACTTCTCTTCAAGATGCATATCCATGGAACAAGTTGAACATTCACCATTAGAAAAGTTGATTGTGGGTAGACCTTTGACCATATGTTTTGAGCTAAGTTGTTGAAGATAGCGGAAATCAAGATGTCCAAACCGCTCATCCTATAATTTACTTTGTGATTATGTATGTATCAACAAGGCATGTGAAGGATACTTAGGCACAAAGTGGGAGAAAGAATAAAGCCTTGTGTCATTATTAGCTTTACCCACTACAACCAATGAGTCATCCTTAAGATTTTGCACCATTACTTAATCAAGAAGGAACTCAAATTTATTTTCACCTTCATAGTGAGTGATTTGGTAAATTGAAAGGAGATTGGTGCTAAGGTTAGGAACATAGAGAACTTCTTTGAACTCTACATTTTCCATCTCAACTTGCCCTTTCCTTTCAACTTCCACTTATGTATAAAGATGTGAGGTACCTTAGATGGATCCAATGAAGAAAATTTCCCCTTTGAAGAACCCATATGATGTGTGGCACCTGAGTCAAGAATAAAATCCTTTGAAGAACTTGAACTTGCCATAAATGCTTTCCCTTTTCCCTTTGAAGTAGATGGAGTTGAATCCTTGGAAGCATTTGGCGCATTGATTTTATTCTTCTTGAGTAACTGATCCAACTCATCAATCATCTTAGTATTGCAATGATGCCTATCATGATTTGGTTTCTTGCAATATGCACAAAATAGTTTATCCTTCTTCTTGTTGTTCCCCTTCTTGTTGAAAGAAGAATTGCCTTGTTGTGAGGAGGAAGATTGTTGTGTCTCTGATTGTGATTTTGGCTTCCACTTCTTGAAAAATTTTCCACCTTGATTTCTTTGGTTCTCATTATTAGCCACCAATGCCATAGACTTTGAAGACTTGAGAATACCCATATCCATCAACGTTGATTGTTCCAACATCAATATTTCTACAAATGCATCAAATGAAGGCTTAGTGAAGGCATTTCCCATAGTCAACTTGTGAGTATTATAACTCAAGATAAAATTTGCATATTCTGAAGGTAGCCTCTTCAAGATGTGATAAATCAACCTATCATCCTTCATGGGATTACCACAATCCTTAAGTAGTGTTCTCAATTCATTGGCTTTGTTGACATATTCTTGAATTGTGTCAAAATTTCTAGGATCTAAGAGAAGTAGATCACCCTCAATTAAGAATCCATTTTCCTCATCCACTTTACCATACAAGTCTTCAAGTGTGTCCCAAGCACCCTCGGAATCCTTAAAGATGGAAATGTGGAAGAAGACATATTCATGAACACAACTCCTTATAATTCCTAAAGACATTGTCTTTGATTTGCCAATCAATTTTTGCATTATCATCCATACTAAGACCAACGTGTTCTTTAATTGTTCCATTTACATAAATATTTAATCCTTTTTCCATTAGTTTACTCCGCACTTTATCTTTCCATGTAGCATAGTTATGTGAAGTTAACAATGGACATCTAGGTGAACCCATGATGCAAAATTGAAAGAGTACAAGAGAGAAAGAGACACAAGAACACAAGACACCCCCACCAAATTCACTCAATCAAAGAACCCCCCCCCCCCCCCCCAAATGATATTTTTGGCACTTTATATGTAGTGTGTGTACAATTTCCACTTTCCAAAATGGGCCAAAGTGGACTTCTGATTTTGTTGTTTACAACTACCTCCATGAGGCCAAATCAGACTCATATCAATATTTCTCAGAATAAAAACAAGATCCAAGCATTACAATGATCATATAAGGCCAAAAATGGACCTTTGATTTGAAAGTGATATTTTTTCCCAAATAAGGCTACAATATTATAGAAAATATGGAAATTACTCGAAAAAATTATACACTTCCAAAAAAAAACACCTCAAAATTTGTTTGTATGAGCCCGAACGAAACCTCTAAAGTTGCAAAAATAGGGATCAAACAGGTACAATCACCAAAATCTACAATTTATGTCAAATCCATGTACCAAAACCATAAAATAACACCACCACTAAAAAGTTCAAGAAATTTTAGCCAAAAAAAAATTGCACTCAATTTGGAGCCCGGATGACCAAGTTATGGTCTCCCAAAGTCAAACTGCAAAATTGAAATTACAAATGGTGAGGGTTGCAAATTTTCAAACCTCATTGATGTCATAAAAACACAAGGTTAAATTTGATGCCCAAACGGTCGTCACTACAGTGCAAAATCACCCAAAAATGACGGTCAAATGATCATCAATTTTAAGACAACAATCTGGTGATGCAAGCACGTGCTTAAAATTGATGACTAAATGCACGTCAAAGAAAAAAAGAAAACCACCATCGTGACAACCAGATGGCCATCAAATTTAAGATAATGAAGCCTACAAAAACCAAAAAAAAAATTATAAAATTATCAGATGCTTGCGCATCACCCCATGAATAAGATACTACCACGTGGCATTATGTGTTAGGTGGCCCTATTTTGATTCTTGTCATGGAGTAGTAAGGTGGGAGGTTTTGTAACTACCATGTGTCTTGTGTTTGAGTGGCTGGCTCCACATGGTGTCGAGAGGAGCTCAGTGTCGAAAGGAGACATGGCAGTGTGGTGGCATGTGGGAGGAACACGGGCTTGGGCAGTGGTTGAGAACAAGTCGATGTGGTGGTGGATGTTAGAATTTAGTCCAACATTCACTATAATAGATAAGTTTTGGTTTTTAAAACCAAAGAATCGCAAAATCCAAAGCGAAGAAGATTCTCAGCTTACGTTGAACTGCCAGAATTATGGGATTGTGCAGCCATAAGTTTGTCACATCAGGTGGGTATGTTGTCAGAAGGTTGTAGTCTACTCGGTGGGACCAGGATCTGACAGCTTGATCCCCTCTATGTACAAATTCTAAGATATTCTCTAATGTTGTGTCATCAATTCAAATCTGACAAAAAATAGGGGTGGGGACCCTGACAAAAACCCCAATTTTTGTAGATAATAAAATTGAATTAACTGCAATAAAAAAATGTTAGATCTGAGAAAGTGATTAAAAAAACTCAGATTCGTACCTTCAAATTGCAAATCGGGCTTCCCAAGTCCAATTTGCAAAAAAAATTTGCCTCATATTTGACTTTTGCCCAAGGTAGGCAAATTTATAGTCAAAATTTGTCAAAATGGTCATCTAGACACAATGGTGAGGTCAGATCTTGCTCTAGATGCTCCTACAAGTTGTTGATTGTATAGATATCAATTGTGGCCCTCCAAATGTTCAAGCAAAAAGCTCTCCAATGGCTATGCAATGAATCTTCTATGGCTCTAATACCATGTAAGAATTTGCCTAAAGAAAAGAATAAAATGTCAAGATCTAGAAGCTCAATAGATAGCACAACAAGAGAGAGAAAAATGATATGATCCTCAAATGACTAGATTCAATGATGATCAATAATCAAATGATAATGAGTCAATACAAAGTAGATGTGTCTAAATATATAGGCAATGCAATAAGACTACATGATAAGGAGATGATAAGCTATCAACCACACTAGGTGGAATCACATGTCCAGTAAAGGTGGATCATCCTCCATTGTATATCAAAGTATGTGCAACATGTGCAACAATGAGAGGATGATAATGTGATAAGATCACTAAAGGTGGATCTCACACACAAAGAGGTATGAGATGAGAACTATCACCACCTAAAGTGGAATTTCTCCTACACCATGTGCTGAAATGAAATGCAAACTCCTAGGTGTCTCAATGACAACTAATATACAAATGCATTATCTTAAGTACACTTACGTAAAGTGTAATTAGTAAATATTTAATTATACCAAAAATTAGGTTTTCCTCTATTTATTCTATACTATCAAATCATCCTCTTGAATTGATTCAATGAACTTGGCACTCAATAAAACTTGTTATCATCATCTCGGAACTTAAATTTTTCTTAGAACTTGTACCTTCACTTTTTGTCGCTTAAATCTTTACCATAGATCATCACCTTGAATTTTCTTGATCGTAGATCTCTTTAACTAACTCTTCTTCATCCTTGGAATCTTCCAGATCAATGTGTCTCTTCATTAAATGTCATTCTAGAATCCTTGTATAAAATTTGTGTTCCATGCTTGATGCCCTTCCTTTTCCTTCAACAGAAATTTTGTTTGCTTCGCTCGGTAACTAACTCCTTGCACTCGGTGTCTTGGCTTCCTTTCTCTTTACCAGGAATTAATTTCCTTTTACCAAATGACTTCTTACTACTCAGTAACTAAACTATTTTCTTTGCCTTGTTAACTTTCTAACCTTGCTCACTTGTCCAATCTCCTTTACTAACTCAATATCATCAAATGTAAAGTAGAAAAAAACTAAACCATTATCACCTCATTATTGTTGATCTGTATTAGCTTCCCAATTAAGTTCTTCAACTTCACTAACTCCTCCATGACTTTTCACTTCTTCTTTTTCCTTAACTCACTCAACTTATATCATACTCCTAATGATATGACAACTCAATATAAACAAGAAATCAATTACTTGACATCAATGACAAAATAACAACTGATCTAATCCTTCTACAATCTTGTATACCTTTGATCTCAATCTTCATCATCATCACCATAATTTGGGGTTAACATAGGCTACCCATAACATGAGAATAGTCCCATTGTGTCAAAGGGTGAGTTGAGTTATATTTAACTCTTAGGCGCAACCCGCTTGACAACAATAACAAAAGGCAGTATATTTTTAGTAGGTGAAATGGGTACGTGCATGAGATATTCTCTTAATGCTTTGATGATTTATACTACTAATTAAAAAAAGATATTTAAAATATTTTCATACAATAATCATAAGGACATGACACCAAAGAACATTATTGAAATGTTGAAACTTCCCCAACTGGGAAATAGAATCTAGATTGTGCCAATTCAGGTTTAATTATTGCCAAGAAAACTTTTATTTTTTAATCAAAGTATCTCTCTTATCATGACATTGATGCTTGATGATATCATTTTCTCCATTATCTAAAGTTAGCTTCTCACTTTGAGATGATTTTCTACATGAGAAGCATTTTTAGTAATTTTGGTTTATGTTTTATGTTTTGCTTTCTTTGTTAATGTTGATAAATCTCAGGTGTATTCATATATGGTGAAGGTTATATCTTGGACACAAGTTAAATATTTGGTTTGAGGGATGAGGAAACATTAGGTGTTAAAAATTTCATTAACCATTCTTATTCTCCCCTAAATCACAAGTTTGTACATTGAGTCTTCATGTTTAGAGGCTAGTAGCACTAAATGATAGAGGAATTTCCATAATCTGAAGTCACCCAAGTTTAATTAAAAATGCAAGGACTTTAATTTGACAAAATAGGCCTCTTGGGAAGGAAAAAGTATCAATAAAAGGAGATGCAATTTCTTCTTCTAGCTGGATAGCTCTGATTTCACTAACTAAATTAAAATACCCTTGAGTTTATCCCATACCTCTTTTTTTGTAGTGCAATCTTTGATGAGGAAGAATAAGGATTGTAAAATATGGAGTGCAATCAAAACCATCACCTCATCACACTTACTTTTCAAACTCCCTTGAGATATTAGGTTGAGTCTCACTCAATGTTGACCACAACCCTTTGGACCAAAGTAAGTGTTGCATGTTCACTTTCTAAGTGTGATAGTTGTGTGGTGTGAGGATATTGACTCTTGAGTCAACCATGTGAGCCAAAGCCAAAAAATTGGAACTTCCAAGATGAAATGAGAAACTAGAATAGAAGACCCCCATAAATTGTACTCCAAATCCTTAGAAATCAAGGGAATAAGGAGATAGTTTAAGCTACAAATATTGCTAACAAACAATAAATTTAGTCAAATTAACTTGAATGAAAATTTAGTCAACAAAATCATGATTGCAAAAGTATATGGAGTGTAAAAAATTGATATGCAAGGTTCAAGATATTATATGTTGAATAATAGAATAGGTTGTAGCACCTCTCTAACCCTAATCCAATCAAGTAAGTATTAAAATCTTGGGTTTGTATTTAGATGCTATTGGGTGAGCTTATTTGACAGTGTAAGTTCTTTACATATTTCCCTTGCTTCTTATGGGAGTATTATTTTTCATTAGGTGTTTTTAGAGAGGTACTTATCCAATATATTTTGGTAGCTTAATTGTAATGACTTCATATTTTAATACCTGATGATGCTAGTAATGATAGACATGTTGAATTTTGTAGAGTTACCAATCTAATCTCTCTTGGTGGACTATACATAATGACTTTACATTTCAATATTTGATGATTTTATTATCTTATATATATAATGATTATAATAGGTGTATTGGTTATATTTTAATGGTACCCTTACGTGTGTATTCATCTCTACTTATATGTTGAGAATATTTTAGGATCTTGGCAGTATGGTTAGGGTTGTTACTACTAGAAGACACTGAGAGGGGGGTGAAATAGTGTAACCAAAACTCTACTTATTTTCACCACCAATTTCCACAAGATATAACATGCAGTGTAAACAACAAAAATGAAACAAACACCAAAATCATGCAACACTTTGACACAAATATTTTTCTCGTGGAAATCCTTGCTACAGGGAAAAACCATGTGTGGGAATCAGCACCCACAAATTCTCACTACTGCGGTAATAAGTTTCCTAGGAGCATTACATTCACCCAATTAAGGTTATACTCGGTTAAGAGTACTTAGCCCTATTAGGAGATGAAAAAAAATACCTATTAGGATCTACCCTATTAAGAAATTTAGAACTCCAGTTAAGAAGTCACCTTGTTAGAGGATTTAATCTTCAAACCTATTAGGATCTTTCTCACCCTATTAGGAGTGACCCGGTTAAGGGATTTCACTTTTCAACCTATTAAAATCAACAAGTAAATAATGATTTGATAGTTGCACTCAATAAATGACATATCCAGTGTAATCTTGATCAATGGTTTTCTTTGAAACACTTTCTCACTAACACCTTTGATCACCATAAGAAACTGCAACAACAATAGAAACACCACATATTGATCTCTCTCTCTCTCTCTCTCTCTCTCTCTCTCTCTCTCTCTCTCTCTAAACATCTCTAAACATAATACATCATAAGTGATATATATAAATTTTTACTAGTTAGGTCATCCAAGACCTAAATACATCATTACAATTAATTATTGCTCATTCTTGAAACCCTAAAATGTAATACCAACTAACAATTACAATCACAACTCCATGTCGGCCTCCAAATCCACCATATAAATGATTTGACAAAGAAGAAAGTCAAACCATATCACACTCTCCAATGCACTTGCACAACTCTAGGAAATATGATCATCGCAATCACAAGAATGCCAACTCATCATTCCTCATCGATCTAACACATCACCACAACATGACTAACACTCACTGTCACTTCCATACTGGTCACCAATTCAATATCTACCGTCGGTAGCACAAGAACATAAGCTCATTATCCTGAAACCACTTATGTAACTATAATACCTTCCCAATTGTCATCCAAATAAGTTGTGGTCACAACCATCTTCTACACACTATCAAAAACCTTTACTTATGACCATGCCACATAACTTGTTATAGATTTGACAAACCAATAAAATCATATATCACTTATCACTTACTATTCTGGCAGTTGCACAGTCAACCTTCATCTGATCAGAAATTGCTTACCGATATACACCAACAGTAGCGGTCAAACATTTGATATTCAAAGACATATCCAAATCTCTCATAAGGATCGCTACAATTGAAACACATCACAACTCTTGAATCTACACTGATTTGACACAGTAATCAAATCATCACTCCTTGGCTTAAACCTTAAAACAATCATAACTCACTGCATGCATAAGATAAACTTATGTGGTCATGGATATACCATCTAGAGACATTGCATATGCTTCATTTATGATCGCACACTCAACTCTTACCATAACGTGGGATTCAACCTCTTGAACATATCACATCATAACAAGAACATTGTCAACTCACAACCACTAAGTGGACATCAATCACAAACTCATAACTGGTCATCCTATCATCATACCTGCATCAAACATATGACATATCATGCTCATATGATCTTTGCATTGGTAAAATTGATTATAGCAACAAGCTCCCCCTTTTGCATTAATGGAAACACCAAGTACAACACCAACAATACCATGAAAATAAATCTTGTTTTTTCATGATCTCTCTATCCTTTATACCCATTCTAATCAGACTCATCTTCATTTATTGATACTTCTCATATATTTGGTCTTACCACTTCTTAGTACATCTCTCCCCCTTTCTCATGTCTCAACTCTTAGCTTCTATCCCCCTTTGACAACAATTCCAAAGACACAACATGTCATAGTCTTCATTTGTTGTGCCTATCTTTATCACATTTTGACTGCACTCATTTCTCTCCAACTGCTCCTCCTAACTTGATTACTCACTATCAATTCAAGTGTACAGGAGCTACTACTCCTTCAAAAAAATTGTCTTCAATGCTTGAGGATCATCCTTCTAGTTCATTAATAGCTTTACCAGTGAAATAATATGTCCTTTCAACAAAAATGGTTAATCTAATCCATCAAATGTACACATATCCAATAGAACTAAATCTACCTCAGCAGTCACCATGATTACTTCTTATGTCTCATCTTTTCTTTTTTCAAAAATATCAACAAACTTTTTAAACATTCACAAATAATGACAAGAATCTTGCTATCTCCCTCTAAGACCTTGTGACTTGATTCACACTCACTGATAAAATGACTCCTTTCAATGCAATGGATATCAATTGACCTAATTTATTTTATGAGCATTGCCTCTTTAACTCTACACTTATGCATCCTTTTATACATTTCATTTGATCTCCTGCAACAATCACCAATCGATTCTACAGAGACCAAACAATTTCTGACATTGTTGTCAAAAAGTTTGCGAGGAATGACAAGGAGACGAACACCATAGTCAAGTCAGGCACCTAATACCTTCCTGGGAGCTTGAAGATGCCTTGGCAGTATGTTCTGAAGGCCCTCATCTTCTATGTCACCCTGGATACCAGGTTTGACAGAATCCACACCTATCATTTCATCTTGCTAAATCATTTTAGGCATGGTTTTAAGATTTCCATTCCTTTTTATCTCTTCTCTTCTATGAACAAGAATATCACTGGTTTTAGAGATAAGAAAATTGCTAATCCTGCCCTACATGAAGGATTGCTTCTATTGTTATATGAATTCTTTAAAACCCAAATCTTGGGCAAGGAAATCAGGGATAGCAAGGCTATTAGCAAGGACTCTGGGTCAGATTATGTTCCTTCGGGCACTTCTGTGGGCAAACTTTCGGATGATAATGAGGAAGTCAAAAAAAAGAAACAAAACAAGGGATCCCCTTCCAAGAAGCGACCCCTGAAAGTCGTCAAAATTGAAAAACCCTCTAAAAAATAGGATAGGAAGGAGGTTAACTCAGAGGAGGAGTACAATGACAAGGAGGAAGAAATGGATATGGAAGACGATGAGGGAAATCCTAATATGGAAGCTGCAGATATGCAGGAACTGGTCAAAGAGGAAATCCCCAAACCCATGCAGGACCTCTTGGGCCACCTGTTGGTTGATCTTACTATCAATGAGGATAAAACCCATCCTCCTCAGTCCCCTACTGGCACCAATATTAAGAATCATGACCCTGTAACTGAAGATAATGAAGAGTAGGGCACTAACCAGTCACCTATAAGGATAGATGAAACTAAAGATGCCTATGGGGGGGAGTATAACAGTCAAGATACCGGGAAAGGTAAAAAGGTCTAGAGAAATTTTAACATCAACACAGTGCGCATGGGAATAATTAGGGAGGTCGTCTACCCTCAGATTCTGGAGGACAATGCAGGAAAAGTCCACAAGGAAGAGTTGATAGACCCTGCTCTAGTTGTTCTAAGTGACAAAGCCAGGGAAATGGACATGGATTTCCTCAACAACACCAAGAATAGCATGTTGGATCAGTTTAGATCTTTTAGATGGCTCTACCACGAGATAGAGGACCTTAAAGAAAAAATTCAGAGCTCAGACAACAAGGAACACACCATAGAGAAAAAGCTAAGCCTGGAAACCAGGGTCCAGAACCTAGAATCCAAAATGATAAGCCTTGAAAAAACCCTTAAGGGTGTTTCCGAGCAAAATTTTAATATTCTCAAAATGTCCAACAAGAACTTGAAGCTGTTAATCAAAAAGATGGAAGAAAAAATGGAAACTACGATTATTCAGAGGACTAGGGAGGATGAGAAGGAGCCCACTGAAGGATCGGGAAAAAGAACCAGGGCACGAATCAAGAAAAACAAGGAGAAAATTGATCCCCAAGGATACCAAGTTAAGAACATGAAAGACATTGTTCAACTGATGGAGGCCCTCGAAAGCAATGTGGTTGTCATGCTCAGGATCTTGGCATAACTTGTTATGGTGCCCTTCCTTTTTTCCTTGTTTTGACTTTCTTTGTTTTTTCTTGTTCGACCATGTAGTGGCATGTTCCTTGGTACTCTGAACTGCTATACTCTGCTTGGCTTTCATGCTTTTCTTTTGTTCATACACTGTTGTGGGTTTCAGGATCCCTATAAAACATGTTTTACTTAATCAAAAACAATCACCAATCTATTAGAATTAACAATAAATGTTGCATATTGATCACAATCAACCTCTGGAAACAAATCTGCCAAAATATCTCTTTCTAAATTGAGCTTCATTCCTTTATTCCTCTAATCACTTGTTTCTTAGCCTTATAATTCAAGACACTATAAATATCTATCATCTCACTTGAGCTCTAAACTTACATATGAATAGGTCCTTGAGTGACCAATTTATCATTACCATCATTAATACCTTCGAAATATGCACTACTAATTCATGCTCTTCATCATTGTCAAAAGTACCTTCTTCTTGTATGTGCATTTACCTTTTCACTTTCAATTTGCACAACATCGATTATGCACCTATTCATCTTTTCGCATCTCTTCTAGTTACAACAACTACCAATACCTGCAATGATTCCTCAGGAGCATAAGAAATAGAAATTTCACCAAATGTGATCTTATCATCTCAAATTTTATGTCCTTTCTTAGTGTATGAATTTAGGTTCCAACTCTATCTTTGTTCCTTCAATCCCAAACATTTTCTCTTCAACATTGCTTCAGTCATATCATGTCCTGATTGAGTCTCACCAGTTGACAGACTTATCAACCTCTTCTTGATCTTAAACACTGATATGGTCTTATAAATATAGAGACATAAGAATTTGACCATGTAACTCAATTAAATATTTACTTCTCCATGCCAAAAAAAAACACCCCTTTTAACTTGTCTCATCCATACTGAATTTTACATAATATATGTTGACACCAACTAGAATACTTCATTTACTAATCTAATTTTAGAATCTTGTCAATAGAAACAAACTTACTCAAATCAGGTGTCTCATTCTTCTCAATAGGGGAACTAACAACTTTAGAATTCTTTCCCTATGACCTTCATCTTATCGATCTTCATGTGATTCAATTCACTCTTGTACTCATCCTTTTCTCTTTGTGCTTCTCCCTTCTTCCTTTTTCCATTGTCCTTCACCAGTTCAGATGCTTTTGGAAAAACTCAAGTGTATCAACCTTAATAATCTTTCTTTTGTTCTTCACTGGCAACTTCACTGATAAAGTGACCTTTTCCTATTTAACTCGTGTGCTTCCTTCTTGTCTATCTATCGGTAAGAGATTTAACCGGTTATTGAAGAAATCGCTTCAACCTCTTCATATTATCATCTGAAGTGCTAGATGTGTCTACATGCTATGATGTATAATTATTCATTTCCTTTTCAACTTTGCTTCTTTTGTAAATCCTTTAGCAGGGTGAATTCCTTCACTTCTTTTCTAATTTTTCTTCCACTTACCGATTGAGCATAACTATGCACCACTTATCATTTCAAATCTTATTACTGATAGGTAACCCTATATAATGCAACCAAACTTTACAACACATCACAATTCTTCATTATGCATCAAGTATGCAGATAAAAATTACCACACATTTTTTTCTAGGGGGTCTCAAATTGATTTAACCTTAATTATTCCCCCTAAGACAAAACGGGCTTAGCTTATAAATTCTCCACACCTGATGTTGTGAGTTGTCAATCAATTTAGAAGAATTGAGTTCACCTTCCTTAGCTCATATAATCTTCTCTCGATTCCTAATTTCTTTGAAATTTGTAGTCTTCTTACCTTTATCATTCGCAGACCTATTCATTGATTTATTTCCAATGTTTTCCTTCTTAGCTCTGCATGATCTAGCAAGATGCTCGATATTGCTGCAATAGTGACACACCATACTTTTTTTCCTCCTTCTAGTTCAACATTGCCTCTATTTGTCTACAATCTGCAGTTAACAACTATGTGTCCATAATTGTGGCAATATGAGCATTGAATATTCCATCGATTCTAATTCTAATAAAGATTCTGCCAGTTCACAAATGATCCCTAATCGTTCATCTTAGTCCTGCACTCACTTGTTCTATGACCATACCTCTTGCAATTATAACAATGATCATTAAACATGTTAGGTTTATTCCTACAAAGCCTAGCAATATAGCCTTCTTCATGACAAATTGAACATGTAGGTGTAATAGGTCTAAACTTGCATTCTCTTGCAACATGTCCTACTTTATGAAAAATTAAAACAAATTGGCTTATAAACTTTCTTACCAAGATTTTTCTTGTTCACCTTGGGTGGAGACTTGTCATCTTGATTGGGATTCTTGGATTCAGATGATTTACCAATCTCAAAAGTAGTCTGACCAACATAGCCTAGACTAGTTGTGTCTTTGCTTATTCTTTGACTTTTCAGCTACTCATCAAGTTTCTTTGAACTCTCATTAAATTTCTTCAATAACTTTTTTGCATCATCAAGTTCTTTGTGTAATCTCTCATTCTGATTGCATAGGCATTCATTCTCTCTTCCCAAATCTTCATTACTCATCATTAGATTGTTGAGATCTCCTCTTAGATCTTGTATTTGATCTCTAGTCTCCTAAATATATATTTGTGAGGTACCAACCTCTTCTTCAGATCTAGAAAGTTCATCCACTTTTTCTTTTAGGGTATCTTCTACCATCTTTTTAGCTTCTTCTGCAACTTTTCTAGCTTCCATTTCTTGACACAACTTAATGGACAAAACTTCTAACTCCCTCTTGATATTCTTCTTGTCCTTTGTTAGTTGTTCAATCTCTTGAGACAAGGCTTCTAGGGTTGCTTCAAATTCCTCAGATTTCTCAATGTAATCTTGTCTCTCATTTAGCTGTTCAACAAGATCTCTTCTTTTATCCCTTGAGATCCTCAGATGCTCTTTAAGATTTTTAACCATATCTTCAGCTTCTTCAAGTTGTCTTCTATATCTCAAACCTTCCATATCTTCCTTAAGGATCTTCCCAAGGGGTTAGGCTTCTTTAAGGGAACTCATCTTTGATTCCAATTGTTAATACTAGAAGACATGGAGAGGGGGGGTGAATCAATGTAACCAAAATTCTACTTATTTTCACCACCAATTTCCATAAGATATAACATTCAATGTAAAGGGAAAAAATGAAACAAACACCAAAAGCATGCAACACTATGACACATATTTTTCTAAGCTATCTCTTATAATTAGAGAGAGATAAAAGGGATGAGGATTACTAATTTTTCTTGAAATTTATTCCTTCTTGGGTTGAACCAATCCAGTTGATGTTGATGTATGGCTTGTTGTTGTAGGGTTAGGTTGATGGAAGTTCCTTAATGCTTCTTGAAGTAAATCTCTCCAAGAGGGAATAGATAGGCCATCACACATGGAGACATTGAGGCTAGTCTTTTCCATTTGTTTCACAATGTTGAAGGGAACATTTTCTAATTTTATAGGACCCTTAGGAACAATAAGGCCTAATTTTTATATTGGAGCAACTCTTAGTTCCTCTTGCTTCTTGCTCCTCTAATTTATATTTGGATTTGGATTTTGAATAACTACTTTATCTGGTGTTCTTGAGACGGTAGTATGTGCGACCACTTGTGAAGTTGAAGCTTAAGCTATTATGGAGGGTGAAACACTCTCTACTGCTCTCCTTTTTTTTATCTTGTATTATGTGCCACAACATCATTGTTCTCTTGATCCACACCATAAAATTTTGACTTGTGCCAATTGACAAAAGAATATTCTCCTTGTGTGTGTTATATTGTCAACACTCAACTCATTTTAATCATATTGATGTATAGAAGCTGTTGGATCATCTTGAACAACTAGAGTTTGAGAAAACTCTCCATTTTGACATGCAATATAATTATGAGGTTGATTGCATTGGGAGCACCAAGCTTGCTCCTAAGCTAGATTATTTTTCACTGGAATAAGTTCCTTTGAACTATTTGTAGTCATAGAGTGTACACTATTGATATGAATCCAATGGTTTTGTCCTTGAAAAGGTTTCCTATTTTGTTGATAATTTGACTTTGTGCTTGGCAGGGTCTGCTACCTTGACATTGTCGTCCTTCTAGTGTCACAACTTTATTGCCAAGGTTCCACAACAAAGAAATTTTCTTTTGCATCATAGTTTTTAGCTCTTGCAACTCATTGAAAAGTTGAGAAGATGTAAATGGTTAACTTGTGGGTGCAATCATGGTATGAGCCAATGATGGTCGTTGAATAGGGATTTATGATAATAAAGGTATTGGAGGCCTTGGAGCTATTTTCCTTTCTTGTATCAGACAATTTTATTCCAGGGTCCGTTTGGTTGCTGGAATTAAATAATGTTGGAATTCTCAAATTCCAGTATTTGACAATTCTAGAAGTTTTAAATCCAGAAAATAGTTTTTGGAATATGGATGGAACTGTTTGGTTCACCTGGAATTCATAATGAGAAGATGGAAAATTTTGTTTGCATATGAATTTCAAAATATTAATTTACCCCCAATTCCCATTTAAGTAGAATTGGAATTGATTTTCCAATTCCACCTATTTAGATGGAAGATTCAAATGTTGGTTTTGGGGGTAAATGGAAATTAACAAATCCCTATTCCAGTTTCATGTTTTGAACACAAAATAAAAAATGTCAATTCTAGGATTTGACAATCCCAACTCTAGTCTAATTCCAACAAACAAATGAGCCCTATCATATGCATCTAGTAGAGTATCCCTACCCATCAATTACATTATAGATTCAGGTGCTACTAGCTTGTTCATGCCTAAGAAGATTGTTGACCTTCTTGACATAGAATATGAACTAGTAACTAAGGGAGTTGTCCAATTAGATGGAAATGATATTAAGATAGTAGGGGTGATAAAAGATTTGAATTTAACCTTGCATGCTTTCCCTAGTTGCACCATCTTGCAAGGCATATATTTTATAGATATCCTTACTTTCTTCGCCATCTCTTTATCTAGGGACTTCACAACAATAATAGGTGGGTACTTATCCTTAAATTGGAGTCACAATATCTTTCAAACAAGATATGGCACAAGAGTTACCATAAAAGAAGAACCTATTACTACAAACCACATAGAGACATACACTCCTAGTCCCATAAATATGAATTGCACCTTACGTGAAGAAGTAGATGAATGTATAATCCATTAGCTTTCTTGAATGCTTATGAGATCAATGGAAAAATGTTTTTCAATTTGATCCATTGTGTGAAGCTGAAGAAACCAACCTTGGCACCTATTGCATTCATGAGGAGAATACCCCTATTCCTAATTTCATGAAGAATCGCAAAGATCCAAATGGATTATGGGGTATGTTTTTTGATGCTTCAAATAACAAAAATGGTGCAGGTGTTGGTATAATGATAGTTTCTCCTAATGAGGAGAAATACTTCTCCGTTGGGTCCCATTTTAGCTGCATTAACAATGTGGCTTAGTATGAAGCTTTAATCCAAGGTCTTCAACTAGCACAAAAGAGAAAAATCAAAGTTTTATCATTTTTTGGAGATGGTGAGTTGGTTTTAATCAAGTCCAGAATAATATTATACCAACAAATAACTTCCTCAAATCATACAAACATATATTTTGGGACTTAATTGAAGGATTTAAGGCCTTCAATATTCTAGGTGTTCCTATGAATTAGAACAAACATGTTGATAGACTTGCAGCAATAGGTGCTCGATATGACATACCAACACATGTTGCAGACAAAAGGGAACAACTATCAGACTTGTAGTGAGGCTTAAAGTCCCAAATAATCAAGAAAATTGGTAGGTTTTTGAATAAGATCAACAAGTTGTCAATTTCTTACAAATTGAAGCAACATTTTCTCCAAAAAATTAATCTATGTTACAAGACCAATACAAAAGTCAAATCATGTAGCTCAATTCCAATAAGTTGCCAAAAGGTCTAGTCATCTTGGAGGGCATTTTCAATTCAGGTGATCAAGTAAGAAGAAAATCTTTAAACTTAGCTACAAATAGGCTGATTACAACTCAATCACAATTATTGAAGGCGGGACATTGAATTTGGGAAAGGTATGCTCTACAACAAAACAAAAAAACTTATGTTAATCAATGTCAAGAATACAATGATGTAATTGATTGGACCTATGAAGATCTAAAAGGGTTTGAACCTAGTTTAGTTCAACATACCATAGATTAAGATCCTAATGCAAATCATGTTATACAAAAGTAGAGACCCATCACACCCAAGATAGAATCCTTAATGAGAAAAGAGCTATCCAAGCTCATAGAGGCTAACATTATCTTCCCTATTAAGAATCTCCTCATTAGTAGCTAGTTGTGTCCAGATAGAAAGAATATTCGGGAAATCAGATTATGTGTAGACTTTAGGGATTTCAATAGAACCTTTCTCAAGGATCACTATACCCTTCCTTCTATTGAACAAATCTTGTCCAAGGTTAGTGGCTCAAAAATAATTTATTTCTTGGATAGTTATTTAGGCTATAATTAGATTTTAGTCCAAGAATAAGATCAATACAAGACTTTGTTCCACCTTCCAGAAAGCTATAGATGTGCCTTTTATGGGTGTAATAGAAGAATTTGTACTCATATACCTCGTAGATATAATTGTTTATTCAAAGTGTGTAGAAGACCATTTTGATCATCTTGAACAAGTGTTTACAAAATGCGGAGAATATGGTGTCCCTATATCCAAGCAAATGTGTGTTTGCTATTGATCAAGGGAATTGTTGGGACACATTGTATCAAACAATGGCTTGGCCATAGATCTGGAAAGAGTGGAAGCAATTCTTTCTCTTCCACTCCATATTTACAAAAAAGGATTACAGAGTTTCTTTGGTAGGATCAACTTTGTGTGGAGGTTCATTCCCAATCTTGCTACTATAGTGAAGCCTCTAACATCTATGTTAAAGGAAAAATTGGTTTTGTGTTGGACCAAGGAGGGGAAAGCTAGCTTTGAAGAAATAAAGCAATCAATTGCTCAAGCTCCTACTATTGTCAATCTTGATTATGAAAAGGATTTCATCTTCTATACCTTTGGAGTGGAATCAATAATTTTGTAAGTCTTGATACAGCTAAATGATAATAATTTTGAGCAGCTCATTTCTTTCTTCAGTGAAGGACTAAAATATTATGAGCTCAAGTATAGCTATGTAGAGAAACGAGTCCTTGTTATTAGAGCATTGAAGAAGCTTAGACACATGTCTAATAATAGGATCCAACTCTTAGTTACACATGCAACTATAAAGAACTTCCTTTTGAATAAGGATATCAACGAGAAGAGAGTTAGATGAATAACCAAAGTCATGGAATATAAAATTGGCATGAGAATCACAAAGCTTGTAAGAGGCAAGGGCATGTGTGAGTAGATGATCTCATCTTTTGAAACACCTTCGAATAATTCCCTTGTATTACAAGATCAACAATCATCTAATGATGAAAATCAAATTAGTTAAGATGTGCGACATGACCACCTTCTTGAGAGAAAGTAGATATCTTGAAGGCCTTGGCCCTTAATGGAATAAAAGGAGACACCTAAGATTGCAATCTATTCTTTGTGTCTTGGTGAATGTCATACTTTTCAAAAAAGACTCTAATGGAGTCCCAGTAAGATGTATAAGTGAAGATCAGGTCAGCATACTAGTAGGAGAGTTTCATGATGGTCATTTAGGTGGCCACTTCTCTACAAGGACCACAACCATTAAGATAATTAGGGTTGGTTATTATTGGCCAACCCTATTCAAAGACTCGCATCAATGGGTGAGGAAATGAAATAAATGTGCCTTCTTTTCAGACAGGAAAAGATTGGTTGTCCTTCCTCTTCACCCTATTCATTTATACCATCTATTTTTCAAAATGGGATCTAGATTTCATTGGTCCAATCAACCCACCTTCTAGTGTTGGTCACAAATAAATCCTTGCAACCATGGATTATTTCATAAGATGGACAAAGGCAGTAGCATTGATGGAATTGTAACTAGGTCTAGCACCCCTTCCACCATTATATCAGAAAATGCCAAATATTTTATTGGAGCCCAAATCAATTTTTGGGTAGCCTAGTATGGCATTTATTTGAAAACATAATCAAATCATTACCCATAGGGTAATGGATTGGTTGAGTCCTCCAATAAGAACCTCATTAGGATAATCGAAAGGATAATTGAAGATAAACAAAGGTCTTGGCATATCAAATTGAGGTTAGCCTTATGGTCTAACATGATTACACCTAAGAGGGCAATTGGCAACTCACCATGCATGCTAGTAAATGTAAGAGAAGCAAGACTTTCATTATCACTTGACTCGCCTTCTCATGACATAGCACATAAGCTAGAGCTAATGGAAGGTGATGCCATAATAGTCAAGCTAGTTTAGCCAATGGAGCTTGAAGAAGTTAGAAATCTAGCTATGTGTACACTTAAGACTCGTCAACAATAGGTCAAGAAGAGTTTTGATAAAAATGATACTCAGAGAGTTTTCAAAGAAGGAGATCTTGTTCTCAAGTGGGATGTAGACAAAGCCTAACTAGGTAGGCACTCTAAGTTTGATGCCATCTGGAGTAACCCTTATATCATCACTAGTTGTAATGAGGCCAATACATTCAAATTATCAAGGCTTGATGGTGAAGTTGTTTCAATTTAAATGAATGGAATCTACCTCAAACCCTACTTCTATATGAGGGTTTGATGATATTGAACATAGTAGAGTAGTTGTTCTCTTTCTTTCCAATAAGTGTCTATGCACAAGTTGTCTCCCGCCTGGAGATAGCGAGCTTTTGTATTTTTTTACTTAGTTGCAAGCTCCAGGATGTTGTTACAAGTGATTCCATGCCCAATGGATACTTTAAGGCCACTTATCATCATGCTTAGCAAGAAAGCATCCCCTTTGAGTCACCAAAACTATTGGCATTCATGTCACCCTTAGGTCACCATTTATATTGATCAAAAATATCAAAATTCAATCTATAGCCCTTGCAATATTTGCTAAAGCTCTAAAGCTTCTTCCTTGCCTTAGTTGTTTTTGCCAAAATTCTAATCCTACATTGACTGACTAGCCTAGTCAAATCACTTAAGCATCATCAGCTTGACCCCTTTGTTCCATCCACTAACTAACCCCTTATCCTGAGCTATTGGTTGAAGCCTTTATACTTCATCCGCACCTCCACAAAGGTTAGACAACAATCAAGAGTTAACCTGCAGAGATGCATATAACATTTCACATTGATCGCTACCAGTTAGGTCTTCATTTGCACCTCTGCAAGGGGTTATGACATGTTTTGATGTGAGAGTGTGAGTTCACAAAATCAACCACATCACTTTGGTAGGTCCATTTGTGACTAAGGAAGCCTTCCTCTGCACCTTTGTAAGCATCGAAACATGTCTAGTTGTTAGTTGGCAAAGATGCAGATATGCGACACATGGATGACTAGGCCTAATGTTTTGAGGCAAGTGCAGGTAGGGCTGATTTGACATTTCAAAGGGCAAATCTAGGGTTGCTCAGGCCTCTGTAAGGATATTCTCTAACATCTTGCCAATATCATGATTGCACGCGAATTTTCCAATCAATCATGTTTGGGTCAAGATTCCTTTCAATTACCAATGCAATTTGAGGATTCAATAGATGCATCAACAACTACTCACACCTTTGCGAAAATTTTCCTTGGCATCCTATCAGTGTCACAGAGATGTGCAAGTTGTCCAATCTAAAAGGGAAACATAATTAACATTCATGTTTTAATATTGCATTAAGTAGTTTCTAGCAGTTTTTGGTCATTGATTTACGTGCAAGGATCTTCATCGACAATCATATTCAAACTATGCAGGCCTGAATTCAATTTCCAATGACAATGGCACCAGATGGACAGACAAAGAAACCAAATTCAATTTCTAAGCTACACCAAATATTTTTTGTAGAATCTATCAACTTTGAATGACATCATTAATCTCCTTAGACCTTGTGCATGCAATCTTGAGATTCTGTCCATGCCTCTTAATGATCTGCATAAGACTTTTGTTCTGACAGGGGGAACAATCCACCATATCTTGTTGCAGAGTTGTCCTGAGTCATGGGTATCCTCTTCGTCGACTATAGGGGGGTTTATTGTGGTCTTTCTCTGTCAACTTCAGAGATCGATTTGTATGTCAAAGATCTTATTTGTCTGATTAGTTTGTCCTGCAACCAAACCCTAGTGGGTTTAGGGAGTCATTTTAAATTGATCTAAGTTATGCCTGAACTATAAAGGAGACTTTGTAAATTATATTTCAAAATCTTTTTCTCATTCATTTATAGAATTTCATTTTTTCAATAATTGTAAACATTGTCTTGCCTTAACATTCTTAAAATACTATTTTTTACCTCTATTTTAATTCAATTAAGTTGTGTAGAGTTATACCTTTGTATTTGAATGTATCTTTCTTTGTTTCTAGATTACATGATTGTATTAACATCCTATAGGTGTTGTTTGTGATTACATTCTTTCCTTTAGCATTGTTATAGAGCCTAATCTTCAGGTGTATCCTTGGGGCTGATAAAGATATAAACCTGCGTAATTTTGGGTGGCTTTGTTGATGTCTTGTGCAATTATAGACATGGAAGATAAATATTCTAATCTAGTGCATCATCTCCATTTATGTTTTTCCCACTCCTTCCCTTTTCCTTTGCAAGTTGGTTAGATTAGATTAGAAGTGGGTCTTCAAAGTGTTGGGTTGGTTCAACATTGCACCCTAATTGGAAAGGAAGTCGGCCTTCTATGGAGACTCAACCTCACTTGTCAATGTCCCACACTTGGAGGTTATTTCCATGTTTCAAAAGATTGCTTGGGGATGAAATGTCAAACAAGGGTGCAAACTTTTGTGACAACAAACGAGACTGCCATTAATAGTTTGGTAAGTAGAAAATCAACTCCTATGTAGACACACATGATTAGAAGCACGAGAATCAAATAACCTTTCCTTTTGATTTTGTAAGATATTACAAACTGATAAAATATCATCAAACATACCTTAAGTTGTCTCAACCAAATTTGCTTCCTTCTTCGATTCATTATTATCTTATTTCCACTTCCAACAATCTTTTTTGAAATACCCTAATTTATTGCAATAATAACATATTCCCATGCTGCTATTTTTCGTTTTAGGGGCTTCTGGCCCTCGCTCTCTGATTTGCATGCTTGGATCTCCAAGCATTGGGAGCCCATTCTATCTGATGTGGTTCAAATACACCCCATGGCTAGGGGGTTTTTTATTGTTAAGTTTGAAAATGTGGAAGATAGAAAAATGATTTTGTGTGACAGGTGCTTCACTTGGGATGAGCGTTTTCCCCTGATTACCAAACCTTGGTATCACGGGTTTGATCCTCTCTCAGAGGCATTCAATAAAATACCCTTATGGGTTAGGTTGTCGAATCTTCCCCTCCACCTTTGGCTGGATTCGGTTTTGGAAACTGTGGGTGAGGCTTTAGGGGACTTCCAAATGGTGGATTCGGACTCCTCTAAAAATTTTAAGACTACTTATGCTCGTATTCTAGTGGATATTGATGTTTCTAAGGGTCTCCCTAAGCAAATTGCTTTGGATTCTCCTGTGGGCTCTTGGATTCAAAATTTGGATTATGAGAATATTTCGTTCAGATGTAGGAAGTGTCACATAACTGGACATCTGGCTGCACGGTGCTTATCTAACAAGATCAAATCAAATAAATTGCTCTCTTGGTGGGCGGGGGCCTCTGACCACCATTATACAATTCGGAAAACCTCTAAGGAAGGGGGCTCGAGTTCGAGCCCAACTCAAGATGATCATGCTTTGGTAGGTGCTTCAACTGTCGTTGTGGTTGCTTCTGATGTTGTCTTTGTTGTTGTTGGTGATGGCTCTGATGTGGCTCTGTCTCATGAGGTTGTTGTTGTCCCTTCTGGTGCTGCTCCTCCTTCCCATGTCCAGACTGCTGATGTTGCCCCTGTCCAGTCCATTGGTGTTGTCTCTGTTTCAGCAGCCTTGTCCACAAACATTGTTGTCTCTGGTTCTGTCGATGTTGTCTTTGGTCCAGCTGCTGCTTTGGGGGATGGAGTTGCGAGCTCTTCTATGACCTGCCCTTTAGTGGGCTTGTCTAGCTCTTCTTTGGCTTGGCAGAAGGATGCCAGAAAGGTGGAGGATGGATGAACAATAGTGAAGGGGAAAAAATTTAAACCTTCCACTCCTTTTGATATGAACTTACATTCACATAAGGATGGGCAAAAATGTAAATCTTGATCACCCTTGTTCATTTTTGGTGTGGGATTTTGTCTACTTGGTAGGAACCCTGGTATGTTCCTATGGTTTGTTTGGTGGGGCACCACAGTTGTTTTGGTCTTTATTTGCAAAATTTGTTTATGCTCTTGTATAAGGTTTCAGTTCCTTTCAAAACCTGTGTTTACTTAATCAAAACATCTTCCCCTACCCTTTTTGTCTTTTTCTATGGATTGTCCTCTAGCCACCATTACTTCTAGTGTAGAGATTTCTATATTAGAGATCATTTGCACCTCTTCAGACAACAAATCTCCCACAAAAAATCAAATCCAAGGGTGTCAATTGTGCTAAAGCTAATAGAAGTGACTAAATGATTCCACGATTCAGGGACCGAACACAAAAGTGTAACTTTATTGTCTTCTTCAATTCGTACACCCATACTAGCTAATTGGCAAGTAAGAGCATTGAAAACACTTAAATGATTAAGAATTTTTATGCCTTCCCTCATTCGCAAACTATACAGCTACATCTTCAAATAGATTTGGTTTGTCAAGGATTTCATCATGTAAACACTCTCGATTCTACTCCATAAGCTTGTTGTTGTTTCCTCTCCAGCAATATTGAAAATAACCTCATCTACCAAACACAATTGAATTGTGCTAAGAGCTCTCATATCCAAATCTTCCTAGTCTTCATCTGACATATCTCCAAGTTTCTTTAGCTTTTCTACCAATGCCTTGTGCAACCCTTGCTACACTAACAAATCATGCATCTTGACTTTCCACAACTCAAAGCTATTATTTCCATTAGATTTCTCCACCTCGAACCTTGCATTTGAAACCTTTTTCTATTTGATGATTGACAAAATCAATACAAAATCCTAACACAGACATTACAAAAATAATTGTTCTAATACTACTTGTTGTGGAAGGGGAAGCACAAACCCAGATAATAAAATATTGCAACACAAATTATTTGTAAAGAAATAACGCAGAGAATAAAATTGAATAACAAAATATCACATAAGATGTTGATTTACATGATAAACCTTGACAAAACATCAAGGAAACATCCACGGGGCAAGGTATTGGTACTTGTTGATGAATGCTTTATGACCACACAAACACAGAATAAAGTGTCAAATGACACACTATCCTATCTTGGGCTTGTATGCTAAGATTGCAAAAAGATCATAGAGGCAACTCCAAGGTTTTGATTGTATACTTGCTACTTTAGTGTCAATATGAGCTCATTTGACCTAATATACGTCGGTTATACAAGGGGACTTGTGTTATTCCCTCTAAGTTTATCAACTTTTTTTTAGTAAGATTTAGCAATGGAAGTACTTGATCCTAATTCTAACAAGACTTTGAAATAAATTGCAAGGAGAGTAAGGGTTAGAGATTCTATTATAATACTAGAACGCAAAAGATAATGAATGGTTTTATGAACTATACTAGACTTATCTTTCTCATCAACTTCCACCAAACTAGTGCAATCTTCTAAGGTAGATAATAGATGTTCAAATAATCATCAACATCATGAATAGGATGCATACCAATGAGTGAGCAACAATTGAAGTTAAGCTTATATTCATATTCCAATTGACTACGTAAAGCAATTTGCAATTAGCAAATTACCAGTATGGATTGAGTGAGTTTCACAAAGTTTCATTCAACTAAAACACTTAAAGAAAATTCTAAAATATGTTTGAGAAATCAAAGAAACCAACAACACTCCAAAATCTTGACCAAATCAGCCAACTTCATTGATTTATTTCAATTTTTGCAGCATCAAGTTGACAAGTCTCCAAAGACTCGCTTTACAAATGAGAGGATGGTTTATATAGGAGTCTCAATTACACTCAATGGCCCAGATTGACTTGAACTCAATGGCCAAGATCATCCCAACACAAGCCTAATTAGGGTTTCTACAAACATAAAATACAATGCAGTAAAATGGAATATTCTCCAAGAGCCAATAAGAAAATTGGAGCATGCCTAGTCATCCAACAAGTCATCATCTAGGATGTGGATTTATCCTTCTCCCTTCTAGCATATCACTTCATTAAACTCTTCATTTGCAATGTTTGGCAAGCTATTATGTTGCAACTCAATTACCTCTAATCCCTCCATGCAAGTATTAAGAATGTTGTCCTAATATGATGTATGATTCTGCAAATTGTTGATGGAGACAATGAGAGAAACAAGACCATCCAATTAACCTTTTCTTGATGAATTGCATCCCCTGAAAGTAAACTAATTTCAATTCTTCTAAGTTCAATTCACTAGAAACATGAACATCTTGACCCAATAGCTCCTTGGCTAATATGAGGATCTTTGAATGTATGTTAAGGATAGGTCCTTCAATCTAAAGGCAATCCCCTTGTGCCTGATCAAATGTGGATTTCCTCACAGCCAAAGAACACTACCAATGATTGAAAGCATATGCACTTTCTTCTTCAATTATTCCTTCTCGAATGAGTGTTGATGTAGAATCTTTCCTTAATACTTTGAGGTGTGGAAATATATTCTTTTGAAGTGGTTGAGATTCCTCAAATACTCCTTCCAAGCTTTGAACCTTGTCCATGAAAACCATAGCCCTATCATGAGCTTGAACCATTCTAGTAAAGAAATCCTCCACTTCTCTTGAAATTCCCTCAATCCACTCTTTCACCTCTTGATGTGTATTCTTCATTCCATTGTAGATGTCAAAGGATTCATGTGGAATAAGGATAGTTGGAGCAAGTGTACCACCTTCCTACATCATCAAGTTCATTAGCCTCTGAATATACTCCTTTAACCTTTTGTTCTCCAACTCTTAACATTTATTTTCTTCAATCCTATCCATCATTTCTTCAATTGCACCTGAAGCATCCTTAAGCTCTTGGAACTCCTACCTCTTTCTAGATGGTCCAAGATTAAATGTTGAAATCTAATAGTCCATAGGAGTGATCTCTTCTCTACTTTTAACAATTGTAGGGACAACCACCTGTAGAATGCAAGCTCTTGAATTATCTCTAATGATTTGGGAGAACTTCTTAGCTTTATTATATTCCTTAGTCTTAGCAATTTGAACTAAGAATGCATCAATGTCTTCAATTGGTTGAACTTCTTCTACCTTCTTCTTTTTCAAACTATCCTTCAACCAATCAAGGACTATGGACAACTCCATCCCATCCTCAAGTTGAGTATCTTCATTTATTCCCCTTGATGGTAAAATGATCACTTTATCAATCTCATATTCATTAGGAATTAAATTTCCCAAGTCTCCTCCAAATTAATGTCAAGTTAGGTTGTAAGTGATGCTAGTTGCTCTTCTTCCACCTCACACTACACTTATTGTGATGATGAAGACTCCTAGGGTAGTATTTTATCATTGTCTTGTCCTAATTCATCCTCTTGATCTTGCATATCGATCTACCTGACAAATGAGGAACTTGTGGTTGACTAGGTTGTAGTAGACTTGTGTTTCTTATGCCTAGATTCTACACTAGTAACTTGCTTGTGATCTCCCAATTGTTCCTACCCTTTTCTATGGAGCTTGGCCATCCTCATTGTTATTCAATCCTAGAATGCTAATTGTCCTTTCACCTGCTCTAGAAGAAGACTCTTCACTTTGCATCTTTCCATAGGTGAAGGTAACACATTGCTTCCTTAACTTATTTATCTGTTTGTCTATCCATTCCCTTGATCTATCTATTACTTCTCTCACCATGACCCATATTCCTCCACCAATGCCATTGCTTCCTTAGACAACCTCTTAAGCAATCCTCCTTGTAAGACACGAGTGATATTCATAGTAAATGTAGCATTTACCCTCCTGTAGTGTCCAATTTCATGAAGCTAAAGTTGTGGATGACAATCATATACCTTGAGTTGTTCATTCTTGTTCCCTACTTCACCCTTGCACATCAAACCTATTTATTCGATATTCCTTGCTAGCGAATAGATCATGTAAGAGCTCATGTAGAAGGTTTTGGTTCTCTTTGAGTTCCTCAATTGGATGTCCAAATTGTCACTTATCAACTTTGCCCAATTTATCATCATTGTTCCAATCGAGATCTCCTTTATGAAGTAAAACATCCAATTCTCAAAGAGTGCTCCTTGAGGAGTTCCCATGACTCTATTCAATAGGAAGATCATGTAACTATATTCATCCTTAAAGTTTGTACTTATAAGCATTTTAAGTAGCTTGGAGTAATGTCTTCTAGGTTCAAGGATCCATCCTTGTTTTATGAGGTTCATGCACACATTTGGGTCCTTTTCAAACATGGCTTGAGCTTCCTCATTTGTCCTCACCTATATTCTTGGATGATAGGGAATTCCGAATGTTTCCCTTACTCCCTCCTCACTAAAAAATGCAAGTGCCACTCCCTTTGAAGATTCGACTCTCCTTGATTGTGGGTCATAGTGCCTTGCACACTACCATAAGTTTGGTGCACTAGATGGCTAGTGGAAAGCCTGTTACATGGTAAGTTCCACTTTTCACTATGTTGACAGCCATTGATGAAGGCATTTGATCGTGTCCCATACATCTTTTCTTCATCTTCTTCATGTTTAGGTGATTGAAGTTTGTATCACCAACCTCCTTCCATTTGTAAGACATTTGAGACTCTAAGAAGTAACCTTCGATAATCTTCTTCATCTGTGTCTTCCTAGCTGCAACTCCACCTTTTGCCTCAGCCATTATCCTGTACAAAGCCTGAAGTAAGTGCCTACAAGAAAATCTAGTAGAGAATAATTTTTGGACTTATTAATTCCTGACAATTTCAGACTTTTATGACTAAGAAAATCAAAAAATTTCAGTTGCAAGTCATGAAATATGAAATACAAGTCTGAAAACACATCAATTTGGAATCGAAGTCTGATTTTAATCCTTCAAACTCAGAAAATCAATCATAAAATTGCAAAGCATAATTCAGGAAAGAGATTCCAAAATCTGAAGATGAAAATCAATGAAATGACACTTTGAAATCTGATTTCTAAACCTGGTCATGTTAGTGAATTCTAAAGACAACTGTGAATTTTCTTTACCTGGGTGTTTCCCTCTTAAAATTTATGATTTTAGACAAGTAAATTGTTGTCTTCTTGCCCTAGGTTGACTTGAATGAGAGCAATCTTGAAATTTTCCGAGTTTCTCAAAATCATAGCCTTCTTGGAGGAAGTTTTTAGACTTTTGTGTGAAGCATCAATTTTACAACCTCCCGAACTTATGATGTTTACTTATGATTCTCAGAAAAGACAAAGATGGGACAAAATTTTGGGCTTTCAAGGAAAGCTTGCACCCCTTGAGATATCTTCGATTCTCTTCATTTTCTGATTTTTTTCCCATGATCGCCGCCTCTTGTGG
Organism: Chamaecyparis obtusa; assembly: GCA_027943335.1. NCBI lineage: Eukaryota > Viridiplantae > Streptophyta > Pinopsida > Cupressales > Cupressaceae > Chamaecyparis > Chamaecyparis obtusa. The sequence continues at coordinate 1,341,076 of BSBK01000135.1, read as the reverse complement.
TTTGAATCTAAGCAGACTTTGGTCTCTTCATGTAGTTCATATTCTTTTCATATCAATTTTTTTTACATGTCTTTGATTCTCCTTCACAAGTTTTCCCTTCTTTGATGCTTCCTCTAATTGTTGGTTGTTTGGGTCTGATCTTTCCTCCTTTTCTTGCCTTTTAATGATCAGCCTTTAATGATTTTCTTTGACCTTTGAATTTGAATTGAATTCTCACATTGTGTTTAATCATGATGTTGGATGGCAATTTAAAGTGTTTTTGCGTTTCTTGTGCATCTCCACAGTGAATATGGGTTTAAAATTTTGCCTCTTAAGGATGATCCGACCAAATTAGGAAGGACTTGTCATCTTTATCTCTTTTGATTTCCTTTCATCAGCCTACGAAGAACTTGAATTTCTATTATTTTTGCATTTGATTTCCTTCACATTATATCTTGGTGGAGAATCGATGGCTATAGGGACAATGGATTTCATCTTTAAACTTGCCTTCTAATTTGTATTTAAAATTCACCGAGTCCCCAAAGAGGAAAATCAGTTGTCATAGCGGCTATTTTAGTCCCTCGCTTGCCTTTGAGTTCATCTTCAAACTTTACTCGGCACCTTAGTGGAAATTCGATGCTCATGGGGACAAAATACTTTATACATTAGTCCTTTCTCACACTTTGCTAGCTGGTGGAAAATTGACCAACATAGGGACTAGCTTGGTGGCATTTACATAGTCATTTTTTGTTTGCAACTCAACTTGGTGGAAAACGAACCACCATAGGGACGCCTCACTCTTGCTTTTGGATTTGTCTTGAAACCTTATCAAGTCATCAAAGGGGAAATTAAATGTCCATAGGGACAATCCACACATAATTTTCCAATCCTCTGTGCTAGTGGAAAATCGACCACTATAGGGACAAACTAGTCCCAATGTAAACATCACTTCACTTTCTCATCTTGAGGGTTGTGGAAACACAACCCCTATACGAACACTTACATTGTTTGCTCATTTGCTTATCAAGAGGAAATTCAACCCCCTATAAGGACAAGTGGGTTCTATGTGCATTGGGGCAAGTAGAAAGTCCTCATCTATAGGGACAAACTTGGTCCTTAAGAGTATAAAGTGAAAATTTAGGCTTTATAAGGACAAAGTGGAGAATAGATCTCCATAAGGACAAAGTGAAAATTCCTTATCCATAGGGACTTTCCACTAACTCTTTTCCAAAAAAATTCTAAGAGTCTGCCCAATGGAAAAATGAATCCTATAGGGACTTTTAGCATTTTGACCTTTATCCTCATGTCCAAGTGGAAAATCAACCTCCATAGGGACTAATGTCCTTTTCGACTTAAATTTCATTCATTCTTACTTCCTAGGAGTGGAAAATCAACCTCCATAGGGGCTAATCATCAAGACTCAGTGGAAAATCAATTCCCATGATTGGTGGAAATTCAATCATCATGAGGACTTTGAACTTTTCTTGCAAGATTTCATCGTTTTAGCCTAGATTCACAAGTGAAATAAGGCATTAATACACCATGAAGACCAATTGACTAACCGAAACATCCCAACCTTAAGAAAATTCCCCTAGGACTTGACAATTTTTTGCATTTTATCCGTAATATCTTCATACCCTTAAGCCATGTTTATGCTTGCAACCTTGGTGACTTCAAGATTGTCGATTCCTCAATCTCTAGAGCTTAGGACTAACACCTCACTACCAAAACCCTAAGACCTAACAAGCAAAAAAAGGAGGTCCCATTTGCAATGGGGTGATGGTGTGAAAAGGTCAAAACAATACTCTCATTACTCAGAGAAAGCAATTACTATCTTCAACAGCTGCTGCTATCACAATTGCTCTTGCAATTTGCAACTCACATACTCTCACAATTTACAGTTCACAATTTACACTCACTTTGCCTTAAAAGGCAAAAAAGATAGGTATACTATCTTCAAGATAACAATTACCACTAAACATAGAAAAAACCAACTTTTTTTCTTTCAAAAAAAATTAGCAATCCATTCAAGGATAAAAACTATTTTCTTTCTAAAAGATGAGATAAGATTTGTTTTCTTATTTTTACCTGAATCCTTATTTTATTGTTTTCATTTTGGCTCCTTGAGTTTTGAATCCTTCTTTTATTGTTTTCATTTTTAACTCCTTTTTTCTTCATTGCCCCAAAATGGCATTTGGAACAGCCATAAAGATAATCCTGCAAGGGTCGGCTAAAAGGGCCAAAATTGGCACCAATATTTCAAATTAAGAACTTGATTTTAATATATTTAACTATTGGCTCAAAGGGCCCAGAAATAGTCACCAGCATAAAAAAATGATTCTATATTTTATTTTGTATTTTAATATTTAGTAAATATGTATTACTAAGAGTGTTTAGAAACGCTCTTATTAAAAATGAGCTGGAGTCAGCATTAGGGGTACTGGGACATGACATGGTATTTGTTGGATGGTCATCCTTACTTGCTCTTTTGGTCTGCCTGTTGACTTGGGTTGGATAGCTCAGAGATTATTGAATGGCTCGGCCTAATAAGTGCACCCACATTACCATTTCATGCTATTCATTGGCATTCAGTTTGGGTATAATAAGAAGCTAAAGAATGATGATATCCTATGTATCATGTCTATCTTTCTTAACATCTTCGCAACCTTAGTATATGTGGCTCCTTGCTTGTGTTCGGATATGTCATATGACCCATGCATCTGAGGCTAAGGAGAACCTCCTTGGTAGATGGGATAGTTTAAACTAGAAGCATGGCTGTAAAAATCATCCCATAATGAAATCCAACTCCAAAATGGTCACAACCAAGTATGCTGCTAAGGAACCAAAAGTAGCAAGAAAATTCAAAAAAAACCCAAAGGTGGCAGAAAAAAGAGAATGAAGCCTAATTTTTACATCTCAAAATGTTCAAAAGAAAAACTCCCTTGCTTCTGTTTATGTGGATCATAAAAGCATGAATTCTTTGCAATCCCACTCACATCAGGTGCTAGATCCTCTAGTGAATGGAAACAAACATGTCAAGGAACTGCATTCTGATGTGAAATTGCAAATGAAAATAAGTAAAGTTGATGATACAATGTTACTGCATATCAATAGATATACATTAGTTTCAGCTGAATACTTTAAATCATTATTTCCTAGAATATATTTAGGGGCTTGAAGAACTACAAAGTTCTATGTCCTGTCTAGTTTTATCCTCTCAAGAAACCTTAAATGATCTTAGCATTCAAAGTAAGCAAACCGCAAAATCCATGCACTCAACATACACATTTATTTGAAGTCTCAAACAGCTATTTTTTGTTGAAAACACTGAAGTAATGCAATAATTATCAATGATATTCACCTATCCACCAAAATTCTCATTATCATTACAGCTTTTCTAGGCAATGGTATAGGATATGATATTTATGATTTGTTAAACTTTTAACTTTGCATTAGATATCATTGATATAATTTTTAATGAGTAAAAGTAAAACAGTATATTTGTTTTGGCTCAGAAGAAGAAAGCAACATGCTACAAGACATAAATATTGACCATGTCTAAATACCTGTTCACAAGGCCTGAATTTTTATAACCACTTGCAATCTCAGCAATCAGCTCCTGACAAACTAAGTGTGTCCATATTACATGCTTCCAAAACCAGATAGCTAAGTTGAATTAAATTTTGGCATAGCTGCAACAAACTATTACATGGATTCAAATTCATTGATGGGATGTGGTTAAGAAAATATTGCGAAACCAGACATGCCTGCCTGGAAAACCATTTGAAGGTAATGATGTCCGTCATGAGATCATGTGACATCCCATAAGAAAAAAGGAGACAACCGCTTGAGAGAAGAGTTTAATGGAAACCATTGATCATATCAAATGCTACTAACTGGGATATAGAATAAATATTTTCATGCTCTACTACATTGTCTTTGGACAGGCAGTTCTGTAAACATTACTCTGTTTTTCCATTATTCCTACCTGGAAATAGCAGAAATCGACAATCAGGTTGTAAGAATTTAAAAAATTATGAATCTATTTGAGCACCACACATTTCTTTACAAGATTAAAAGAAACTAACCTAAAAAATATTTTAATATATCCCACAGAAATCTGCTGACGCATAATGTGAACTCAATTACCAACAAGTGCATAACAGTTTAGAAGTTTTCACCAAAGTTACTCCAATGGCAGAAAACAGAAAATTAAATATCAAGAGAAAATACCATTACCTTTTTCTGTCATTGCTTGCAAGAAGCAACCTGTTTTCAGGAGATACTTTGGTTGGAACATATTCAACTAGTTTTGCATTTAACCCCTGCTCTCTCAACCAAATAAGTCTTCCAATATCTAGGATCTCTTTACACTTCACTCCTAGTATTGCCCTTCTAGCTGGATGCAGTGATCTAATAATATCTCCCATTTCATCGTTAGCATTAGTAGGAGCTTCAACAGTATCACTGCACAAATCAAATGCTCAGTCAGAAGTTTAACTTTTAGGAAGGCGTTGCAAATTGAAAATTACTACTATCCTCTATTTTCTCTATTGCATTGAAAGCAGAGAATCACAAGACAACTTTGACTCAATAAAGAATAAAAGACACTCTCTGAATACATCGTTTGAGAGAAACTAATCCAAACATATACCAATTACTCTTTCCATTGTCATGAACAACAAGGAATAGTTATTCTTTCAGATAATCATTCGCATAAGTATTCTTAAACCTGATATGAACAATGTCATCATTATTTTCTCTTAGTCCTTTGCATAAGCAATCAAAGTATTCTTAAATCCAACATGAGCAAGCAAATAGTTCCCAGCTATATATTTATTTCAACCATGCAAGTCTGTTATAATAAATGTAAGAAAGAACTTCCGGATGCTTCAACTCTGAAGCAATTGAAGTACATTAAGAAATGTCACTCAACACTGGACTATGTCCTCACAAAGCTATATTTTTAAAAAGAGAAAAAAATCAGAAGCATCAATACAATTCTAAATCGAGCCAAATCTGGTGAACTCATAATTCAGTAAACTCAGATAATTAGCCATACAAATACAGATAAACATTTCAGTTCAGAAAAGAGTGCAAATTGGAATTGTTTAATCGTTAATAAAAAATAAACATTGAAACCACACAAAAAGTTTGTGAAGTCTTCATGTACGTAGGTGTCCATTAATCAACAAACATAACAGGATAAAAGAGTGAGACAACACTTATTCCCAGCATTTGTCTAATAGGATGAGCACAGGTGGTAACAGCATCGGGACTTTGACAGTGGGACCCAGGTATAAATCCCCAGGAAAGAAGTGGTGTTAAAATGGAGAAAATACACCACATCCAGATAGTTGGGTCTGTTGCATCCCGATGAACAAGGCCGGGTGGAAGTCCAAGGGGAATTTGACAGAAGAGCTACTCCCACCATGGGATCTAATTCGAAGGTCACAATGCAAGGAGAATTTGCTAAATAAATAAATAAGTATATTCCGGAGCACAAGGAAGACCAACAGCACTGTTATAATTCTGTTTGATGAGAGGAAAAAGGTTGTGAACTCTTCATGTACATAGATGTCCATTAATCAACAAACATAACAGGATAAAAGAGTGAGACAACACTTACTCCCAGCATTTGTCTAATAGGATGAGCTCAATTGGTAAAAGCATTGGGACTTTGACAGTGGGACCCAGGCATAAATCCCCAGGAAAGAGGTGTTAAAATGGAGAAAATACACCACATCCAAATAGTTGGATCTGTTGCATCCCAATGAACAAGCCCGTGTGCAAGTCCCAGGGGAGTTTGACAGAAAAGCTACTCTTCCACCATGGGATCTAATCCGAAGGTCACAATGCAAGGAGAATTTTCTAAATAAATAAATAAGCATATTCCGGAGCACAAGGAAGACCAACAGCACTGTTATAATTCTGTTTTGATTTGAGGATCTCCTCTCAAACTCTTATTTTTTCCTTGTAATTCCAGTACACTCAATTGAAATATTTATTGCACAGATAAGATGTTATAAAATACCATAAACTATAATTTCAGCTATCCCCACTCTCCTGGTATAGCATATTTTCATATACAGACAAAGTTAAAGTAATGTTTCCTGTTATGTAAAGTAACATTACTATATGCCATTACACTCTATCAAGAAAAAGATCTGCTCAAAGTGTCTAGGGTGTAATTACCAAACTGGTAAGTTCGTTCCACAATTCACTGCATCTGAATGTTCTGAAGAATGCTCCCCATCAAGAGCCCAGCTTGTAAACCATGTTATCACACAAAATTCCTCTCTTGTAAAACCCAGGTTAAGAAAAAATCTTTTATCTGCATAATAACAAGAATGGATGTCATGAAATACAAAAGCTGATAAGATATCAGTAGATAACATCAAATGCAGAATTGATGAACTCGGATATCTACACCAATCGTGTCAGCATGCATCAGTGTGAAGTCATCTTTTGTGTCGACTTTAGGCATTTCAGAAGCGACCACAAAAATAGGTAATAAATTACCAATATGTGAAGCAAAACCATATGAACTCTTTGAATTACCCCTGCCAAACTTAATTTTTTTCACAAACCAATATTTCAATTGCTAGAGAGCCATATGATTGATATTTCCCTCCATTTAGTCAGATAACTTAAAGAGTGTTTTTAAATATGATGGTATGAGGAAGGAAAGAGCCAGTAATTCATGGAAATATGTTCAATACAAGGCAGACAGTATTGTTTTGGTTAGTAAAATCATTTTCATCATAGTTACACTAGCACTTGCTCTGAAAGAAGATGCAATGACATTGAGCGTATTTTATATAAAATGTGTTCAATTTCAGACCAGCTAAGATGGGAGGAGGTTACCAGACAAACTTACTATTGCTGAGACAAGTTATTATATTATTAAACAAACCAAAAAGAGAAATACAAATCTTAAATTATGATAGAAAAATGCAAACAACACTTTAAACAAAAATAAATCAGTAAAAAATATCAGAATCTAAACAATCTATGTAGTTGTCCCACAAGAAAGTGCACAGTGGATAAGCAGATTAATTTTTATCTAAAATAGAGTCTATTCCAAAGCTTAAATAAAAAAAATAGCCATTTTCTCAATCAATATAAAAATAACTAAAGATCTGGAAATGATGGGCTCGAGAATTGCTACATTCTCTTTCTGATGTAAACTTCTATGTAAAACCTCCAAAGCATGTTCAGATTTTGTGTGGAGGAGAAGATGAATGTGCAAGAACTATATAAAATGCAAGACTCAAATGAAATCCCACAACGCATATACCCTATTTATCTACCTTTTTCTATAGATTATGAATTATTTTACAGTACAATGGCACACCAGAGAAACCCTAGAGTACCAAGAAATACAATAGAACTTTCTCGAACTTTCCTTAAGTTGATCACATTCACCATCAACACACCTATTAGGCTATTCCTATGAAGATCTGGAATCCTGTTTAAGACTGAAATGTCCCCTTTCTGAAATAGAAATTAATAATAGACAATAATAATAAATTTAAGATATGAATTTATTGTGTCTCATGCTTCTAATCCTCGTCTTAATATAAAATCTTAATCGCATTGTTGAGAATTATTGGAACACCCCTCTTGGGAGTAAAGACAAAAGCATATCTTGCTTTAAATTTGTAACTTGAGTTAATATCAGAGTTGCGCAGAAGAAGCTACTGACATTGAAAATTTTGGCTAAAATTGGCATTGCTCGAGGACAAGCAATTTTCAGAAGGGTGGACTGAAACGTCCCTTATTTGAAATAGGATTTAATAATAAACAGTAATGACAAAAGTTAAGAGAACAAAAATAAATAAAATTAAAAATATAAAGAATAAAATTAAAATGTAACATAATTAAAATTTATTTAAGTTAATGACGGGTCAAAAGACATGAAATGGATGGTTGCGACTCTCCCACACATTGGAAGATATGAAAGGGAGAAGGTTTCATTTGAGGAGGACATTCAAGGGAGATCAATGTAGGGATTAATATATTATTCTCAAAGGCAACAACGAAAAGTGGTAACTCAATTCTTATGAAAGGCAGTGACCCTTTCACCAATAAAGTGTAAAGGAGATTTCATTACAAGTATTGAAGGAGGATTTATCAAACATCATCCTTTTTCCATCAATCATTAATCCCTCAAGAAATCAAGAAGACAATCAAGCAGCAAGATCAAGCAAACAATCATCAAATCAACATTAATCATCAATTCATCTTCGGTTCAAGAAAACATAAAATTCAGCAATCAAGCATCACTCTATCAAATCAACATTCATTCAATCATCATCCACCGATATGTCAAACTAGCATTCATTATATCATCACTCTTCAATCATCTAATCATGATTATTTAATTTTAACTCACCAATACCTCAGTCATCAAATCAAAGGAATTCAATCAATCAAATAATCATTCAACAGCAATCGAATGAACAATGAAGACAGAACATCCATAAGCATCAGCAATTGCATAACATCAAACCAATCAGATCTGTTTCACAGCAATCTCACTTAAGCATAGAGAATCTGAATATTATCTACAAATTGGTATGAAGCATCAGTTCTTATAATAAGCAGCATAGTGGGCCTTATTTATGATTTCTTGCTTCTGAATAATGGTCCTATTTATATAATGTATGAATATGATATTATTATTATGTGACCTTTTATTTGAAATACACATGCATTTAATTGTAACTTCTATATGGTTTTTGCAATCAATCATGGTAGGGATAATAAGGGAATACAAGGAGAAATTGTTATGAGGTCCTCTTCTAAGCACGCCACCTCATGGTGGTGACGGATAGTCTCATGACACCAATAGAGTGCAAGGATTCCCTACCCTTGGGCTTAAAAGGGATGGATGCTCCAGACAACCTATTGTAGTTTCCTCAAACCCTTACCTTGGTTGTCCACTATGCTAAGGAACTCTAATTATAGTGTTGATGTGAGTTTTGTTCCACTACAACATGCAAAACTAAAGCCCTGATATCCCAAGATGAAATACCAAACTTCCAACTCTCTCTTGAACAAGGATGCTCATATGCAGAAGAATGTATCTAGTTTGTGTGATCAAATGAGACAACCTCAAGGTTCCTTCTTATTGTGGACTTTCACTCAGTTTTAATGATGTGATATACTAGTTATTACAAAGGGACTTACGCTGCTTTCTAAGACTTGGCAACTTGATTCGATTGATTTGGCTTCACAATGTGCAATGAGCATATATTTTGATCTCCAACTTATGAAATGCAACTTAAATATTAACTTGAGAATTTAACTGCATCTACTTCTATCTAAGGATGCAAGGAAGAGCGAATACAATTGGACTATACTAGATGTAGTCTTGTCATCGACTCCACTCACCTAGTGCAAGCTTCTAAGGTGTGTTCAAATGATTTTTAAATCAATAACATTTCTTCAATCCCATCAATGGATGCAAATCAAAGATCAAGTATAAATTGAAGTTAAGTACATTCAAATGGCATTCAACCATGCAAGGTAAGACTCACAATCAGTAAGCATCTAGTGGTTTGGTCTATGATCGAGTCAAGCAAGTATGCATTCATAATTACTCTTATCCAACTAAACTACTCAAAGCAAATTCTAACTTAACTTGAAATCAAATCTATTCTAAGTGAGGAATGTAGTAGAGAAGATTTGGCAGTATTTTAGCAACAATTCTCCCCTACAAATGAGGACAGCAAGTCTTATATAGGGGCTCATTAACAATTAATGGTCAAGATTAAACAAAATCAATGGCCCAGATTAATCCACCACAAATCCTAATTAGGGTTGCCACCCATATTATCCAATGAGATCAAAGCACCACCACATGGGCCAATAGGAAAATTACAATACTTTATTGACTAATCAAAAGGCACCAAATTGTGGGCCAATCAAAACTAATCACCTAACTACAATCCAATGAGAAAATTAATTGCCATGGGCTTACATCAAATCTTCTTTTAGAAGATAATTTCTTTTGTTCTTTTCTCTCTTTGCTAATTCAATGAACCTAAACAAAATACCATTAAGTTCATCCATTGGAGGACTAGACGCCCTTTGTATCTTCCATTCAGCCATATCTACCTTAGTTGCACTTGTGGCAATGAGCCTTCCCCAATCTAGCTTGTTTCCCTTCCCTAAGGCCATGAAGGCCTTGAATGCTGCAACCTTTCTCAATTGTTCCCTCCTAATGGTATTACAATATTTAAAATAGAGTCTTCATCCTTTTCTTTATCGCCTCCAAATTCATATTTTCGTCCTTTCTTTCATCAAATCGGAATGCTACCTTTACTGCTTCCTGAATCTCATCCTAAATCACATGAACTATGGCATTGAGGCTGCAGCAATCACCTTTTACCTTCTCAAAAGTATCCTGCCCAAAAACTAATGCAAAGTACAACTCATTGACATCCTTCGTTCCATTTGCATTTATTACTTTACTCTTCTCCAACAACTGCTAAGGAATTTCTATCATTGCCTGCAATTGTAGGATAGTCTTCACTTTAATGGGCTGAAATTCTTTACACATTGCATCTATGGCTTGGAGTCTCGCTCTGATTGATGTAATTGCATGATACTACCTTAGGAATTCTGGAAGAAAAGAGATAACTTCATGCACAACTTCCTCCATCCATGTCTTCGATTCCTAAAATGTCATCTTCAAATTCTCCAATTTGTCAACTAATTCCCTTTCAGTAAGAGATGGTGCAAATGTTTGGTCCCTCTATTGAATAAGGTTGAGTATATGCTTTAGATACTCCCTAAATCTTTGGATTTCTTCTTTTTACCAACTTCTTTGCTCCAAAACTTGAATAGCTCTATGAGCATCCTCAAATTCCTACTTCTTTGTAGTAACTCCCATATCATGCTCAATGATATCATAATCTTGAGGGAGGATGGTATCTCTTCTTTTATCTCCTCATGGAATGGCTATTTGAACCTTGCGAGACCCAAAATCATCCCTAATAACCTTTGCCAATCTCCTTGTAGGTTGACTTTCCTTTTCTTTCTCAAGATTCTCTATGATGTTTTTGATATTCTCAGCTGGCTCTAGATCGATAATTTCTTTCCTTTGCAACATTTCTCTCAACCAGGCAGGCGTTGTGCATTCTCCCAATCCGATATTAGGTTCTCCCCTATCTTGTTCTTTAACTAGTATGATGGCTACATCTTCGCTTGGGCCTTCACTTGGAGGTGGAACATCACCCTCTTCAGAAGAATCCTCAATATCTATCTTTTGTGGAGGACTTTTTGCAATCTTGCTTGGACTAAGAGGGGAGTATCTAAAGGAGCTTTGACAAATACTTGCTTCTGATTCAGAAGTGGATTCCTAATGCACCTCCTTACCTTTTGTTGGAATAGTCTTTCCTTGCTTAGAAGTAGCACTTTCTTTGGATGGAGGAGTGTTTGGTTTGTGCTTCTTGGCTTGTGAGCTCCTCAATCCTTATCCCTTTACGTCTTGACTCTTTGCTCTGTGAAGCCCTTCCAACACCCTTCCTCTTTTTGCTGGCTTCACCTTGTTGTCTTTCGCTTAATGCTTGGGGTTGTTCAAATGATTCTTCTTCCACTTCTTCTACCTCCATCTTTTCATATTTCAAGGGATTCCTCTCCTTACCAAGCTTAAAAATTTTCTATCTAACCACTCTTGATGAAAAGTGTAACAGGGATCATCAAAGTTTCCAAATTGATCTCTTTGTCATCCAAATAGTCAATAGATTTCAAATCAAGATTTGTAGTTGTCTCGAAGTCTCCTCTAGTGACTTTGTTATCTTCCTCCAATTGATCAGGCACTTGAATTTGCTTCCACTTGTATCTCCTGATCATATCCACTATTAGCCTTGAGAACATCCTCTTCCTAATCTCTAAATCATCAATTGCATCTGCCCAATAACCTTCTATGTGTGGAATGTGAAGGAACCTATTCCCATATGATCTCTTGATTTTCTTTTCTGGATCAAAGTTTTCTCTTGCTTCATAATATCCCAAAGCATAAAATTCAAACTCCTTTTTTGCGGCCTCCATTGTTGCAAGAGATGGACAAGTCTCGCTTCGAAGACTAAATTGAAATCCAACCCCTGGCTTATGTTTATACTTTTGAATCTTGTCATAGGCTATTAGTTGCCTTGCCACTGCCATTATCACCAATTTATTAGTAGGATACCTTGGAAGCTTACGGGGACAGCAAGTATTCCCCAACACTCGAATGTATGTGAACTTAGGAAATTAAGTGTACCATGAACCATATTTCTTGATTAACTTCTTAGCTTCCTTAGATAACCTTTTATGCGGAGCCTCCTATAGTGTTCTTACAATTCTCATCGCAAAGGCATCATTGAAGATCTTTAAGTGTTTGTTGTTATGAGATGCAATTGTGGATAGCATTTGTCTACAAGGAATTCTCCTGCTCTCATTCCACATCGCCCCAAGCTATTCAATCCTAGGTACTTAAATACCATGGCTAACATGTAGACCAAATATGAAGTCATATGAAATGCTTTTGTGTTCTTTATCATCCTCAACTGGAGATCAAGGTTATCACTGATTATTTTAGTCCATTCAAACATAACCTCCCCTATAGATATCTTATCCATGAAATAAAACATCCAAGGCTCAAAAATAGCTCTGTGTGGCTCTCCCATGACCCTGCTTCACATGATGATGAGGCTTCCATAGTCCTTAAAATCTGACTTGGTTAACTTGGACAACTTCAATATCTTGGAGTGATAGCTCCTTGGTTCGTTTAGACATTCTTCGTTCATCTTGATAGCACAAGCATCTACTTGATCATTATAGTGTTTTAGAGCTTGCTCCTTTGTCATGTAAACTCCTAACTTGTGGTAAGGTATGTTAAAGGTTTCTCTGATTGCTCGTTCAGTGAGGAAAGTCAACACTTGCTTGTCTTTCCCATGATGGATTGCCTTTGTGGATTGTAGTGCATGGCACATTCAAGTACTAACTCCAGGCATTGCATTGTAGGAGGAAAGGCAGTAGCTTGAACAATTCCATTCTTCACCATTCATTTGGCCATCCTTGAACAATTTCCCCTAAACATTCAAGTTCTTTCTTGCAACATGTTGATTGGTCCAAGGTTGGTATCTCCAATCTTCTTGTTCCTAGAGGTGAAGTTAGTTTCTAGAGTCATTTCCTTTGTGTCATTATTTATTTGGAGTTGTCTATCCTTCTTGGAGTTTGCAGCCTTAGCTCCCAACATCTTTGGATCTACATTCAACATCCACAATTAGATTTTGAATTTCGAAATTGAATTTAGAAAGAAAGACTTTAATCGTGAGATAAACTCATGTGAGAAGCTAGACCAATTTATCACTTAGGCTAGATTTGAACTTTTATCCAAGACAAGATGACTCCACTCCTTTAGTATCTCTAAAAAATTTCATTAATAACTCAAATGAATGGCTTGCCTTACCAATTAGAAATTAAAATCTGAATGCTAAAAGTTCTGAATTTGATACAAAATGGTCTCAATTTCTGTTTTGAAATGAATTTTGTAAGTTTTGGGTCTAATAAGGCTTAATGTTTGTATATTCTGCCCAGATTTGGCCTACCCTAAGCACCTTACACCTCTGATTTCTGAGAAAATCAGTGAGTTCAGCCCTCTAAACTCTCTTGAAATCGCTCCTCTTAATCATAAAATCACTGCCACTTAATAGGAAATCGCTGCCTTCTTTTGCAAGTTCAATCTGCTTATGAGAATGATGATTTGATTGGCAAAATTGGAATTGGATCACCCCTTTATATAGTCGACCTTAGGATGAAAGGGCATCTCTTTTACGCAGGGCCGACTTACCTCTATTTAGACCAATCGATCATTTTAAATTAATCATTTTATTGTTCATGAGCAAGCCGACCTTGATTAAGGATGAAAAGCACATTTCACACCACCAAATCTACTAGTGATGTGATCCCTCTTAGGCCCCATTGACCTGATTTTACTCTATCACAAGTCTTGGAGGAGATTTAGCCCAAGTCGAGATTATGAATCTCGACAAGGGGGTGGATTCCGCCCCTTGGTCGACATTATGAATCTCGACAAGGGGGCAGATTCCGCCCCTTGGTCGAGATTGTTTTTGATCTTTCTCATTGACTTTGAAATCTCCCTCCACCTTATTTCATTCTTCCAAGTTCCCTTAAAGGTTTGATGGTTGGAGTTTCCTAGTGGTAATGACTGATTGGAAGCCATTTTCCTTCAATTGTATCCACCACTTGTTCAAAATTTTGACTCTCATCCCCCAAAATTTAATTGATATTAGCCTTAGACTCCATTTTCCTTCAATTTAAGCAATTGGGGCTGAGAATCCACATCAAAAGGTAATCATACTTGGGGTGGAAATTTGAAGCATGTTGAGATTTTGCAAGGCAATGAGGGACGGAATTTTGATAGTCCTCAAGATTAAGAATCCTGAGAGGTGGTTGGATTCCAACCTCTCGGGATTATCCTTCCATTCGCTTAACTTTACAAATCCTTTGGACCTCATGACTCAATTTAATCTCCCCAATCTTTCATCCTCTATTTCGATTTTGATGTGATTTTTTTTTTTTGCCACAAATCTTAAGTTGTAAAATCATCATTGTCGCCTTGAATCATCCTTATTTCCATCCCACTTCACGTTCCAAGTTTTAAATTTGAACTTTACCTCTTTTTGTTGCTTGAAACTTGCATAAACTAGGGGCGGAATTTTGATAGGTGTCAGGATTGGGAATCCTAACAAGGGGTCGGAATCCAACCCTAAGCCAAGATTATTCCATCTTTCACTTGGTTTCCATTTGTTAATTCAACCCCCCAATTAACATTTCACACTTCAATATGACTTTCACGGTTGATTCTTATGTCTTGTTCAATCTGATTTGCATTTTGGTTGACTGAAATTCATTGACATCTGATTTCTTCCATGTTCATATTCAAGGTTTGCTCATCTCCCTTCAAGTTTTTGACTCATTTTAACCATTCTCCTTCAAGTTTGGCCTTCTACATCAATTTGGAGTTGAAATACCTGGGCGGAGATTCAAGTGGTGTCGGGATTTTGTCTTAGGAAGGGGCAGAATTCTGATAATAGTCAGGATTTTGTATCCTAAGACCAGGTCGGAATCTGACCTGTTCTCGGGATTATTACTCCAAAGGGGGCAGCTTTGACCAGACTTGCCCATTATCACCTCACCCAAGGCCATACTTTGCTTGGTCATTCTCATTGCAACTAGGTCCATGATAACCCTCTTTGCCTCCATTTTCAGTTGGATTCATTTCTGATCTGAATGTTGACACTCATACTTGTTCCTTTGCCATACTCAGATGTTGTTCATTTTCATCCCTATCCTCATGCCTTGTTCAAAATCTAATGATTTCATGCTTATTCCTTAGGTTGAGGCCACCACCATTGATGATGATTTCACTTTTAACTCTAGGGCCTTACTAATTTCTTGCTCTCCCTTACCTCCCGAGACTTCAATCCTAAAAAGGAGAACTGCCCAACTTGACTCTCTAAACCTACTGTAACTATCTAACCTACTACAAAACAAAAAGAGGGGGTCCCCATTTGCAATGGGGTGTCGGTGTGAAAACCTCACAACATATAGGAAGGAGGATAAGTGTGGTTACAAAATAGGAGAATGACTATAAAATTCTTCACTTGGTACATTCCCTCGTATGGCTGGCAAAGAGCCACATGATGGCCAAGAGGGATGATATTCTCTTTTGGGCCTAGGGTAGAGAATTGTAAACAGCTTTGAGATTCCTCACTAGGTACACCCCCTCGTATCGATTGCAAAGAGCCACATGATGGCCAAGAAGGATGATATCTGCTCTTAGGGTAGAGGATTATAAATAGCCATAAAATTCCTCACTAGGTACAACCCCTCATATGGATGTCAAAGAGCCACATAATGGCCAAGAGGGATGATATCCGCTCTTGGGCCTAGGGTAAAGGATTGTAAACGGCTATGGAATTACTCACAAGGTACACCTCGTGATATGGATGGCAAATAGCCACATGATGACCAAGAGGGATGATATCTGCTCTTGGGCCTACGGTAGAGGATTGTAAAGAATTGTTTACCCTTTATCCTCAATCTCCTATGATTAAACTCCATCAATAAATTAAACATTCATATGATCAAATTAATGTTCTTAACCCTAGTTAAAATAATCTATGCTTTTAATGTCTCTAATAAGGAAGGTCTATTTTGTGAGTTATGTTTCAATGATTTCCTAACATGTTGTAGGATCTCAAATAGGTACATGATGTTACTTATTCTATTCTACTATGCATTCTACTTGGAATTTGTGATTTAGGGAAAAATCTAGGGAATTTACCGAAGGGGGCATTACAAGTGTTATCGAAGCATTGATCCTTGTAGCCTATAGGGTAAAGATAAATTAATGGATGCAATCTAGTCAATAAGGAAGGATCTATAAACTCAGTCCAAGTATATGACAATGACTAATGGCAATGGCAAGATATAGATTTATGGTGTGTAATGATTCTAATTCTCATCTTAATATAAACTCTTGCTTGCATTGTTGAGAATTTTTTGAGACACCATCCCTGGGAGTAAAGACAAAAGCATATCTTGCTTTAAATTTGCAAGTTGAGTTAATATCAAAGTTGTGCAACAAAAGCTACTCACATTGAATGATTTGGATAAAATTAGCATTTCTCGAGGACAAACAATTTTGGGGAGAGTGGACTGAAATGTTCCCATTTCAAAATAGGATTTAATAATAAACAATAATAATAAATTTAATATATAAGAGAATAGAAAAAAAATTAAATTAAAAATATAAAAGAACAAAATTAAAATCTAACATAATTAAAATTTAAATAAGTTAATGAAGGGTCAAAAGGCATGAAATGAAAAGTTGTGACTCTCCACCACATTGGAAGATATGAAATGGGTGTTTGCCCCGTAGGGTAACAGTTTAATGCATACGAGGATATAAAGTAAAGTAACAGATAGATGCAAATATTAAGAGAACTCACAAAGCATTTCTATTTATCTTAGCAATGTTTACAATGTATTTCCAATGACACCTACAATATTCTATTTCATGACGACAACATAATATCCTCCCTCGAAGACAATGTACATAAACATATATAGATGTCGAGGGGTGCGAGTGCCAACCATTGGCAACCGTCGCATAACCACATATCCCTCGATAGACACTTAAATAACAACTCCTAAATACCAAAGTACCCGACAACATCATCCCCCCCCTAAAAGAAAGTCATCTCCTGACAACACAACAAAATGGGGATGAAGTACAACTATACAAAAAAAGAAATCAAGAAGTAGATGGGGGTTGAGAGAGCATCCCCGAGAGTGGCGGTATAGATGATGCTAGCCTAGCTCTCAACTCATGAACCTGCTCAGTCCTATGGCACAGACCTCTCTCAACAAGCATCTCTTGTTCTCAAGCGCTCTATACCATAAATGTTGCTTCCAAAATCCCGTCACTCTTCTTGTCTACCTCCAAAGCCGATGCAAGCCGACTCTCCAATACTGCTATCTGATCTCAATGCTTCTCCTCCAAGGTGGTCACCTTAGCCCTATGTTGTGCCTCAAGAGCCATCATCTGATCCTCTTGGTGTGCTAACTCCTCCTTTTGGGCCAACTCTTCCTTGACCACTTGTAGCCGAGTGGCAAGCTCCTCTTGAGCTGTTATGGCGGCCACTCGCTCAGCCTCGGCCCCTACTCCTCGGTGCTCAGCCCTCCTAAGCTCATAGTACACCTATCTAAATCCTTGCTCCACTAGCCAAAGTAAAGTATGGGTCCATCTCTCCCCAGCTGGCACCTGGACTCTCCATTCCTACAACATCTCTAGCGTCTCTGTGGTGGGCCATCCCCTACTCACATAACATCGCTCAAACTCCTTGGCACATCTCCCTGTAGCTAACTCCATCAAGTTGCCTACCAGCTCCTCCACCATCCTCAGAGCATGTGCCTCTACCAAGGCTACAATCCGTCATGCACCAGCCTCCATCTCCATCATAAACTGCTCAATGACACCAATCCAACCCTAACTGTCAAATATCATCTGCCCCAATGGTTGTGGCTATGGGGCCACGCTCGGGACTCCTCACTTCGCACAGTCGCCTCCTTCAAAGGAAGATCCTCCTCACCCCGCACAATCGCCTCCTCCGAAGAAACATCCTCCTCACCCCTGACAGTCGCGCCCTCCTCTTGAGGGAAGCCTAATGCAATGCCTATCTTTGTGGGCTATGTATTATCTACCTCCAGATCAACAATCTCCATGAGCTTTGGCTGCCTCTATGGTGTGGGAGGGGGAGATCCAACAAATCGCATAGGGGAAAGCTAAAACTGAGTAAGCCAAGAATCCACAGTGGTGGCTTCAACTGACGGGGTTGTCATCTCAACGACCTCTCTCAGCACCTCTGGAATGTCCACCAAGCCTTCCCCAATAGCCGCTATCTTGGTTGCTAACTATTCAACCACCTCCATGCCCGACTCGGTACGTGCTTCTATCTTGGGCTCGGGCTCTACTACTAATTTTGGCTCTGACTATGCCTCTGCTGGTGGAGGGGCAACCACTACTGAGGCCATCGACTGCCCAAAGCCTAGCACTGGAACTGTTGCATCATCACCCCAAATGTAGGTGTAAACAACTGGCTACTCTCAGATAACTGTGTCAGTGCAAAGAGAGCTCTATCCAAACATGTGAGACTACCTGTGGGTGTGACTCTGACTCCCGAGTCCAATTCTTCTCCCGAGTTCCTAAGTCCATTCATGAGGGCAATCTATGGTAGGGCAATGTCTGAAGCTCTGCTCAACTCTGTGAGTCGACTTTTTATTACATCCATGAGACACCTCCATTCGTCGTTCGCCACAAATAATTTTTTCGGTCCTTGGCTTTTGCTAGTGGAAGTCATGGACTCTCATTCCACTTTTGACAGGTTTCTAGAAACCATCTTTATGAGTTGTTCTTTCTGTTCTACTGGAATCTTTTTTATTGTTTTGTCAATCTTCTTCCCATTAGGGCCTAGGATGCCAAATACTCTGGTGAACTCGCAGGCTGAAAAGGAAATGGTGATATTCTGCCCCAAGTACTCGAAGACAGACCTATGATGATGCATGTCATAGGTCTCCAATATTGACCTTAATGTTGCTTCAAAATCCTTGATAGGAAACACAGGCATTTGAATCGCCCAATGTACTTGTGCACGCTTCAAACTTTCTTTAATGGGATGGTCTTCAAGGGTTTCCTGCCACCATGTGTGGCACTCAACTCCATTCAATCCTTCAAATGTGATGCTCTGCACTGTGACTTCTTCCTTTTGCACTTGCACTTTTGGTTTTGCTTTCTTTTTACCACTATCCATGCTTCGTGCAATTCTGACTCCTGATGGTAATACCTGTCTGTCTTTATTCATGACAGAATTGTTGCTCCCTGATGGTGATTGTGACGCCTGTAACTGTTTTCTCCAATTTTGCTTCTTAGATCCGGAATCCATTAACTAACTCTTTTGTCGTTGTGCACAATTAGTTAAGTACGATATCAATCGTTATACCTTGAATCCCTAATTGTCGTAGGGTATGTCTTGCCTCTGCTGCCTACTTTCTGTGTACGGTTGATCTTGTTCCTTGTTTTTACGCGACCTTGCCTTCACTCTTCTCGCGGTTTGCTTCTACGGTGCCGAACAAAGCTTGCTTGTATATTCCCTTTCTTTCCTTGTCTTCGTGCAAACTTCTCTTTTTTTTTCTATTTTCTTCTTGTGTTGAATGCGACACTTGTTGATTTTCTTCCACGTGCTCATACGGCAACCAATCCTTATACGATGTTATCTCTAAGCCTTTCCCATCGTCGACAACTCTCCTAGCATCAAGCTGCATTCAATTCACTTTGTATGGCCTCTATTTTGTCTTACC
Organism: Chamaecyparis obtusa; assembly: GCA_027943335.1. Taxonomy (NCBI): domain Eukaryota; kingdom Viridiplantae; phylum Streptophyta; class Pinopsida; order Cupressales; family Cupressaceae; genus Chamaecyparis; species Chamaecyparis obtusa. Next base: position 1,321,156 of record BSBK01000135.1, on the reverse strand, counting down.
TACCTTTTCATCACCGTAGGCATTCTGCACCTTCCAACTTCTCTGAAGGCTCTATATCACAATGACCACTATAGGTCTTCTTCTGCGGCTTCTATTTGATCATGTGTAGTATTTATACCATTTTATCTCTTTTAAACGACACTGTCTATGTCCTTTGTGGCTTTTCACAATCACAATAGGCTATGTTTATGCCGTAGGCCGTCCACTGTAGGCACCTTCTCCTTATTCGGCACTTACGTTTTTTTTCATAGGCCTTTATTTCATCATGAGCCCTCTTTGTACTAGCTTTCCCTATTAGTTTGTGCCTCCTCCATGCGGACTCTTCTTTTTGCTCTTTCTCATTCACCATCGTTGATCTTGTTGTATATGATCACCGTGCAGCTCTTCAATCTATATGCGTGCCCATTCCTCTCACCGTATGTTACATTTGTTGCTTCTTCAACTCACTGTATAGTCTTTCTATGACCAATGGGCTTGGTGGATGTGGGGGGCCGTACAATAACCACATGCACGACAGCCACCTTGTACGGCAATCACCGTCATACGGTGGCTACTGTACAGTGAATTCTCACCTGTTTTTTTTTTTTTTAAATTATTATTTATCTACGTTGTCTCTGTCAATCCCCTCGAGCCTTTTGTCCTTATGGTTGTTTCTTTGCCTTCGTTCATGATACACCTTTAATTTCAACCAATTCACGGACTCAGGGACCTTGCGCCCATCCAATGTCCACAACTTGATTACTCCATTCTCCGCCACTTCACGCACTTTGTAGGGACCCAGCCATGTCACCTTAAATTTCCCTGGCTTTATCCCATTCCCACCAGTTGTCCCGGGGTGAACCTCATTCGCTTAAGATGCTTGTCATACCACAATTTCCGACATTGTTGGGCTGCCTCTGTTGCTCACTAGGCCATCATCCATCATTCATCCAGATTGTTCAAGGCATATAGCTGCTCTCTCAAACTATCGATATCACCCAAACTATTTTCAATGGCTATACGAAGGCTTGGCACCATAAACTCCGTCGACACAATAGCTTCATGTTCAGACATCAACTAAAATGGTGTCTGACCAGTCATCACTTTGTAGGTCGTGCGGTAGGCCTATAGCACCGAAGGGAATTTCTCCTCCCAATCCTCCTATTCAACTCCACATGACTTATAAATCACGGATACCAGAATCTTGTTGGTAGCTTTCGGCCTACCCGTTGGCTCTTGGATACTAGGGGCTGGATAAGGAATGAAAAATTTTGAACTTCGTCATTAGTAGCTTGATGACATGGTTCACAAAGTGCCCTCCCCGGTCACTTGTCAGCTGAATGGGAATGTCATACCTCATTGTGATATGCTCATAGATAAATTTGGTCGTGCTCAGCATTGAGTTATCAGGTAGGGCCCGTGCTTCTACCCACTTCGTCAAGTACTCTGTGGCCACTACAATGTATCTACATCTTCATGCACAGTTGGCCTTCAACAGTCTAACGAAATCCAACCCCCACAGTTCGAGAAATTCTTGGGCATGCGAGGGGTTGAGGGGCATAACATCCCTCTTCAACGGCTTTCCAGCCCTTTGGCATGTATCACACCCTACAACCCATTCTCGGGGATCATTATACAACGTAGGCCACCATAAGCCTACCAACAATACCTTTCACGTTGTAGTGTCGAGTCCCATGTGGCCTCCGGTAGGACCCTCGTGCGCCTCTCTTAGAAGTTTAGAACACTAGGGACCTTTTCCTCCATCACACATCTTCTCAACACCTAATCTGGACCCATTTTGTACAACAATCCATTAATCAATAGAAATGTCCTGCTCCTCAAGACGAGCTTCCTCCTTTCGTCGGGCGGGATGTCTCTTGGAAATGATGAAGTGGAGAGGTATTCCCCAATACTTGTATACGATGATGGAAGTACCACAATCTAGAACAAATGAGCATCTGGAATATCATCGTTCACTCTCGCCGCCAACTCTCCTGACTTAATACGTGACAACTGGTTAGCGATCACGTGATTCCTCTCTTGTCACACAATGATGGTGAAAGTTAATTCTTGTAACAAAAGCAGCCACCTGTTGACTCTTCCCTAAATAATAGGCTTGTTCACCAGGTACATGAGGGCTTGGTGGTCCACATAAAATGTGAACGAAGTTGCCAGTAAGTAATGCCTGAATTTTTGTATGGCATAAACCATTACTCGAGCCTCCCTCTTCGTTGTGGTGTAGTTCTTCTCCGCCTTCGATAACAATCTACTTGCAAAGTAGATCGGATGGTCTAGTCCATGATCACCTACCTGAGCCAATGTGGCACCAATTGCAAAGTTAGAGGCATCCAGGTGAACGTGCAACTCCTTATCCCAGTTCGGGTACGCCAAGATAGGAGCACCCACCAACTTTGTCTCCAGCACCTTGAATGCTTCACCTTGTTCAGTCCCCCAAGTGTACGGTTCACCTTTCCTCGTGAGGTTGTCTTGGGGATAGGAGACTTGTGCGAAGTTCTTAATGAGCCTCTGGTAGTAGCCGATGTGGCCCAGAAAGGATTTCACTCCAATGACATCCATAGGGGGTTCCATCTCCACTATCATCCTCACCTTGTCTGGGTCTATCTTCAATCCGGCTTTGTAGACAATGTGACCCAACAACTTCCCATGTGGCACCATAAATCTACACTTCTTAGGATTCAGCACCAACCTGGCTCTTCTGCAGCATTCCATGCATTCTCGGAGGGCTACCAGATGCATGTCTTGTCCACTATAGATGGACCAGCTGTCAAGGAATGCTTTGAAATTTCCTACCAACATCTTGTCAAAGATGTGTAGGATGATCCTCTGGAAGGTTGTTGGCGCATTACACAAACCAAAGGGCATCCGGTTGTACACGTAGACACCTTCCACCACAAATGTGGTTTTCAGTTTATCTTCCTCGGCGATGGAAATCTGATTATACCCCAAGAACTTGTCCATGAAGGAATACATTTCATGTCCTGCTACTTCCTCCAAAATGCTATCCGTGAATGGTATGGGAAAGGGATCTTTAATAGTGACCGTGTTTAAGCATCGGAAGTCCATGCAAATGCAGATCTAGTTTTCCTCCTTCAGTGAGATCACGATGGGTAATACCCATTCGCTAGTCTGGACCCGAAAGATAATGTTTGCCTCAAGCATCTTCTCTATCTCCTCATTCACCCTAGCGGCATAGTTCTTATTCATTTGGTACGGTCTCTTTCGTACTGACTGAGCTCACGTACAAGTGGGATTCGGTGCACATATAACTCTGGGGGCACTCCCTTGAGATCCTTATAAGTCCACACGAAGACATCTTTATACTCAAGAAATATTTTGAATGTTGCGGCCTTCAACATGGGATCCCAATCATCTCCAACCAATAGGTTCTTGGAGTTTTCTTCATCCCCCAAGTTTGTTACCTTCATCCTCGGTTCTTCGTACCGTATGGGTTTCTCCTAATCGAACTGATGTGCTGGAGTCTCATTGACTTGGGCTTCTCCTTCCTTGTATTCTCCATACTCTGGTGGAAACAAGTCCTCTTCTGGCTCCTCAATCTGTAGCATGTTGCGGTGGAACAACTCGTAGTCCTCCATCTACCAGTGGAAGAGGTCATTCATAGAATCCATATCATCTTTGGAGCATCCTTCCAACTCCAGAACACCTTCGTCATTTGGCTCCATCCTACATTTCCCCTCATTGACTCCAGTCGATTCTCCTTCCGAGTCTAACTCGGAAGAGGATGCCAATTCCTCACTGATCATCTGAGTTCTGAGGTCGATTACAAATTTTCTTCCTCCATTCTCCATCGACAGGGTGTTGTGCTTCCAATTGTGGTTCACCTTAGCCCTGACAAGCCACCCTCTCCCCAAGACAGAATCATAACCCTTCTTTTTCAAGGGAATCAACACGAAGTCCAAAACGAAGGGTTGGGTACCAATAGTTACCTGTTGGGCCATCAGAGTCCCAATTGGCTTGATGTCATGCTAGTTGACACCCACCAAATCGAAAGTTGGCAGCCATAATGTTGGCTTTCCCAACTTCTTTCAAGTTTCCTCGGGTAGCACATTCACTCTTGATACTTCGTCGATAATGGTCTTGGTAAGGATGGTTCTGAGGATGCCCATTTCCACCACCGCAAGGTGCTGCCCATTATTCACAGCCAACAACATTGGGTCCACCAAAGGGCTGATCGGAACTTCTGCATGGTTCGTTGTACGGTTAGGTACATGTATGGTGCTTAGTATGGCACTCCTCAACTACGACATGGTTTCATAGGGACTTTAATTTTTACTGGCACCTCCATTTGCAGCAGTTGCCTCATAATATTTTGTTTTGCTTCCGTACAGGATGAAGTGCTGGCCGTAACCTGGGTTTCTCGTTGTTTAGCCATCATCTCTCTTCAATGTCGGCCTTTTCTTCCCGTACTCTTTCCTTCTCTGTACGTGGGTCTGGGTACATTGCTTTCTTTATCTGCCCTCTCATGACTGCCAATATCCCTTCTTCCTCACCCATCCTTTCATAACACACAACACTTGGTGAAGGTTTTGCAAATAGGATTGCAAGTAAAGTGGGCTTAACCTTGGAGGAAACTATATGGTTACGCACACTTGAGCTAGAGTAGTGCTGGGATGGGTGACCTCCTGGGAAGTCCCAGTGCTTCACCTCTGTGAGCATCACCTAGATCCAATGACTGCTAAGTGTTCCATTCATTCTAATTTCTAATGAGAGATGGGTTCTTGTGAACCACTACTCATGAAACATATGGGTCAATGAGTTTGACGCAAAAACTACACAGTTGAATCCTGACAGCAATATCACTATATCACAATTTGACTCGCTATGGAAAATATCTCCTACTTATCAATTCTTTGATAGCCTTTTCAATTTCAAGCTCGTGACTTTTGGAGTGTCAATAAGGAGTAGTAATAACTAGTTTTTGTTAATCCTAACCGGTGACCAAGTGGGGGGTGAATCAGTCAAATCAACTTATTTAATATTTTATCCTATGAAACAGAATATAGCTACTATGTGATAATGAAAAATGTAAAGTATGTTTAACTTACTTAAACAGAGATCACATGCAATAGCTTACACAAGATTTATATGCGGAAACCCTCGGTTAGAGGGAGAAAACCATGGTGGGACAGAACCCATAATCTTCACTACTACAGTAATAAAGTTGCCCTGTTAAAGGCTTACAACAACACTTGTTAGAGTGCTACCCTGTGAAGGGATTTAACATAGATCGGTTAAGATCTTAACCCTATTAGGAGTCACCTCGCCAAAGGACTTGAGAAAATCAATCAAGATGTCACCCGGTTAAGGGATTTATACAAAGGAACCAGTTAGGGTTCACCCTGATAAAGGGATTTTCACGAGCTTCAATAAATAAGAAAGATGATCTTTTGTAGACACCTAATTTGTCATTCAAATCATACATGTTCTATTCCTCGCTCAGCTTGGTTGTTCAATCTCTGTCGTTCACTCTTGGTGACTGTATCCCTTCTCAGAAGACTTTGCTCTTCTGCTCTGCTATTCTGCTTTATCTCTGCGCACTTGATTTCTCCAACCACACTAAACTTATGCACGATGACCTGAATATATAGTGATCCTCAATTCAAACTCGAATTGTGGCGCCAAGCTAAAAGTCCTCCAAAACATTGTTGTTCTAGAAAGCATGCCAAAAATCTTGCATATAAAACTCCAGTTGTCGAACATATCTCGTTATAACCGGATTGGATTCCCGTTAAAACTGGATCGGATTCTTGTTAAAACCGGATCGGAAATCATAAAAGCACAGCCTGGTAGGTCTGATACTATTGCACGAAAACCGGTGTGTTGTTGGTTGAGTCATCTGCCTTCTTTAGTTCTCTACTAGACCGGTTAGACATGACCAGTATTGTCGTGACCGGGTTCCCTTTGTGTAACCGGTTCATTTACACTAGTTACTTAGCAAGTTTGATGTTTGTCAACTATGACAACTACCAGTTCACCATTACTGCTCTAACATTATGACCGGTGTGTTCGATGTTTGTCAATGATGACAACTATGCATAATGCCAACAGTTTTGGTCCCTCCTCAAGTTCTTTGATATGTTCAATACTCCTATCCACTGGTTTCCTATGTGGAACATCACCGAATACCTTGTATTTAGTCAACAACACATCAACATCTAGATGATAAATCCTTTTTTGTTTCCCCAAATCAGAATGCATAATAACTTATTTAGCTGCCCACTCTACTTGGTCATGTCTAATCAATCTATCCATCCTTGTGAAGGGTACTAACTTTGGTCCACCATTAGTCATGCCCCTAAGTAGGATTTTCTTGTCATTTGCTTCAAATTTTATCTCCATAGTTTGTCAGTTCATTCTGAACTCACCAATAGAACACAACCACTAAATGCAAAGCACTACAACTGTATCACTAATATTCACAACATAAAAAATCATCTCGCAACTCATACTATCCTAGCTGAATACATAAATTTGGGATATTCCTAGTACAAATGAGAGTGAAACCATTTGCAACTACTGCCTTAAAGCCTTCAAATTCTTCTGTTTTCAATCCTCTTCTTGCCACAACACCCTATCAATAAAATCATATGTTGCACCTATGTCAATGAGAGTGACTATTCACTGCCCACACAACACTCCTCGAACTCGAAAAGTTGATATTTTCTGCAAGCTAGATGATTGTGCTAAGACATTACCCCTTTCTTGTTCTTTTTCAGATTATTTTGATGAAGTTTCTTCCTCGCTTGGCTCTGAATTAGTTTGTCGTCTGAATTTTTTAAATCTGAATCAGGGGTTGTAAAGTACTAAATTTATTTTGCTTTGGCCTTAATTGCACACTTGTGAGTTGGATCCCATGTTTCTCTATATTGGAAGCACAATTTCATCCTAATAAGATCATTGAGTTGATCATCATCAAGTCTAGGTAGTATCTGTAATAAGCACCCCCAGATATGGTTTTGGGAATTTCGATTGTGTGTGCTAATTCTGATTTTTTTGGAATTTTGAGGGTTTTATGATTTTTTGTGTTTTTGGAATGATGTCTATGCAAGCAAACTACTAATGCTGGAAATAAAATACTGAAATGAAATTTAACAAATACAATGCATCAATAAAGACTAAGTCTGATTTTTTAATTCTTTCAGATGAACACTATCAGGGTCATACCAGGCAAATACATACATCTGAAGTATAGCAGCAATCCAATATTGATGCTTCAGCACTACAAATCTGAGTTCTCTCCCAATCTGCTGAAAATGTCCTCCAATCTAATTTTGTAAGTCAGATCTGTGCTTGTACAGCTGGTAACAGGGTGTGGTACGGCTGGTGGCTGTGTGAGTAAACCCCTAGAAGCTCCTGATCTGTCTTTTCTGACTGTAAAACACTGTATTTCTGCCCAAAACAACTCAATTACTGAACAGATCTGATATTCCTTCACACACATCCAAGCTGAGTGAAAATTAATAAAGCACTAGGCTGTACAGCTGCTGTTGGGAGTGTAGAACATAAATAATTTTGCCTGCAATTCTAATGTGTAATTCCCTTTTCCAACAATCTGATCTGTGGAATATCATCAAATACAGATCCCTATATGAAAACCAACTGATTTTATAGTAAATTCCTGTCACCAAGAGCTGGGGCTACATCCAACTCCAATTTCCTCCAGAAGATTTTGTTCTTGAAAGATGAATTCTGACTCAAACTCTCACGAAGGCTCAAATCCGAATGTTGCTGTAAAAATAAAAAACCTGGATGTGTAAAAATGAAGAACAAACCATCTTTTATTTCAATTTGTTTTCCCTCCATCACATTCGAAATTTCTAGGGTTCCATCTTATTTTATTTTAAAACTTTGTTAAGTTTAATTTTAAATATTTCCCAGCCTAGGGAGATCAATCCACATAAGGACGCCTTATTAATCAATATAAAGTGGCCCATTTTTAAGTTCTAACTTCCAAGGAAAGTGTGCCCCATGGTCACCTTATTTTAATTTATTACTATATTATATAGTAACTATTATAAATCACTTTATTATTATGTTATTAAAGTCTAACTTAGGAATTAATTCAATTATTTCCAAATTATTCATAGCTTGCTCATCTAGACCCCAATCTGAATTCCGTAGAATGACACTTGTCCACTAGTGTTGTTTGACCACTGCGAGCTAACTGGCAATCTTCTAAAATTTAGGAACCCCTCCTAAAAAATAGGAACTATACTAAAAGTCTCCAAGATGATCCTAGAGGTCTCCTAATGTGTCCCGGTCAACTCCCATTCAATCCCTTAAAAATAGGGATTCCTCCTAAAATCTAGGAGACTCCCAAACTAACCAACTAGCTCGCAAAGCCCATGTATGACTCCATAAGTCCCTATATGGGTCCTCTATGTAATCTGCTGGCCTACGGGAACCATATAATAGGTCAACCCTGCTAGAAACATTGGCACTAAGGAAGGCGCAAAAATGGGGACATTACAGTAGCTTCTTGTTCTGATCTGAATCTTTATGAGTGTTTCTTATCTTTTTCCTTTTTTGTGGTGAAAACTTCTTGACTGAAATTTACTTCTACAGGTAGAAGTTTCCATGTCCCTAGCCCTTTTAATTGCTCCCTACAAAATAGATGGGTTGAAAGCTTTAACCCAACCCCTCAAAGGTTCTAATAATCCATCAACAAAGAGAACAACCAATCTTCTTTCTAATAGATCAGTCACCATCACTGAAAGTTTATGAAAGTTTAACTCTCAGTCATTTTTATCGAGCCTATAAATAAGTCTTTCTGTAAACTTTGCATGACACAATTTTATCATGATCTAGAGTAATCAGCCCATGGTACCACCACTCATGAGCATTGCCCTCTACATTTAAAGTTGCATATTTAATGGCTTCATCTTTGGTCATGGGTTTGAGTTGAGAATAAGTATCTAATTTCTGCAACCCTGATCTAGCAATGACTTTTCCTAAATAATCAAAATAAGGGATGGTTAGTTTGCCAACCTTTTTTTACAATTCCTGATTTTGAAGCCTGCCACCTCCTCTTTGTGGTCTATTCCTTTCTCTGAAACCTAGATATTCCGGAAAAGGCATTTCAAGCTGAAAGTCAACACCAAAGCCTTGCCAATTTGCCCTAACCTGCCTATGATTGGTTCATTTCCAATTCGAGGATTGTTCACTTGGTTAAAAGTTGGCATAACTTGTCTTGAGTGGACTGTAGAATTGTAAGTTTTTGATGTTCATCCCTATTATTTGTTGAACTCTAACCAATATTCTCTTTATTACCATTGTTGCCATTTGCCCTTGCATTCCCATTGTTTCCATTTTGCCCTACATTCCCACTGTTGCCACTGTTGCCATTCTTTTGTATCAATTGAGTGAACATTTGTCCGATTTGCTAGTGTGACTAGGTCAACATATTCATCATTTCCCTTTGAGCTCTAGCCAGATCACTTAGCATATTCTCAACAATGCTTGTCTCTATTCTTCTTTCACTACCTCCAAAAGGATCTCTATAGTTATGTGCATCTCTATCACCCCTTGTTCCTCAAAAGTTTGAATATGCTCAATCACCGGTTGTTGTTATAAATTTGGGTTTGATTTGTTCCTCCTAAGATAATAATTATGAGTACTAGGATGCATCACCTTATCCCGAACAGGCTGATAGGTTCAATACTGGGCTCTGTTACCACTGTAAGAAGCTACCCCTATTTGCCTCTCAATTTTTTTGCACTCCCTGACACACTTTCAATGTCTTAGTATTCAGACATTTTGACAAACATATTACCTAGGAAAAATATATTGAACTGTTGCTCAAGTTTAATAAGTGCTTGCAGCTTAATAATGATTACTACATGCTTTAACAGATTTGAGAATCCAAGGCAGTACTGATTTTTGCAAGAAACACTCTCAGACATTACATCATGCTCAGGCTATCACAATGACACTACTGAAAACAACATTTGCTGCTACAGAAAAATGTATTAAATTTATTGTTATACTGTTCTGGACAGAGTATAGAAAGAAAATGAAAGGTGAGTCTGACCTCATTAAGTGTTAGAACCAGTGTTACAAGACCTGGACTCAGCAAGCTGATTTTATACTCGGACTTGGACTCGATGCCTGAACTTGGCAAAAACTCAGCAAAGACTAAGCAAATCGAGAAACCCAAGAAATTCAAAGAATTATTATGATTTAAACTTGTTTCATACATCCTTTAATAAATAAACCTTAAAGACACAATATTCTCATCAAATAGAAGCTGCTTTGAACAATTTAGCAATTTTAGGGCAAAGTCGGTTGTAGCATAAAAGTCTAGTTTAACAGCATGATTACTATTCTTTTGGGTCCAGCACAGCAGTTAAGCTTGACAGTCAATTCCAACACCTTTTAGTTCATAACTAACTGCAAAATAGCTTCTTGGGTTTGAATTAAGGATGCAGATTGCAGCATAGACCAACGGCGACTTAGGGACGTCCCAAAACAAAACACTTGCAAGGTGGTGTGAATGAAGGGAATACTATTACAGCATGAGAAAACATACTTCTAGTGGCAGAAAATGAGTTAGATTGTCATATTTTATTTGTAAGAATTGTGTAAGTTGTTAATCTCTCTCTATAATTGGTCGTGCAATAAGTCTTCAAATTGTAGGGGTAGCACTTTTTTTATCAAATTTTTGTTTTCAGAATTTAGTCAGGTGTTATATAATATATTCATTGGCAACCAAATTATTAAAGAAAATATTGTTGTATATTGATTTGACAAGCCAATTAGGATCTATCTTCAGTCGAATTACTATAAACCACTTGTTTTTTTATTTTATTTTTTGCTTTTTAACTTTGTTGGGTGCAACAAAGTCTGACATGCGGAACTCTGCAAGTCTGCCAAGTCTAGCAGACTCGGCGAGTCTATCCAGACTCAACATAGTTTGAGTCCTAAGCCCCACAGACTCAGCAAAGCTGACTCAACTCTGGACTCGCCAAATCTAGCCCAAACTTTGTGAGTCTTGTAACTATGGTTGAGACCCTCCCTGGTTGAATTTTTCATCAGCCAAATGTTCCTTGCATTGGTTCTTCATATAAACATGCTTTCAACAATAAAAATATTTGATTACCTTCTTGGAACTCTCGTCAGGTTGGCTTTGTCCTTTTTGTTGAAAGGATTTGCCTTTGTCACCCACTTTGGCAATAAACACTTGTTCCACAGTAGTTGTTTGGCTGCTCCCAAACTGTTGTTTCCACCTGACCTGTTGTAGGAGCTTGGTGCACAAATCATCAAACCTCAAATGAACATTGGTGGACATAATGTTGAGAGTTTCGATGATGTGTATGTAGGATCGTGGTAAACTTTTCAGCATGATAACCACCCTATCCTCTTCTTTCATTGGGCAACCAATGGCTACCAATTGATCGCGACTCTCTTTAATCTTCATAAGATGCTCCTGCAAAGACATCTTATTGTCCATCATGATTGAAAACAGCATATTCTTCAAAAATAATGCTCTGCTTTCATCTAATGTTTCATGGAGATCCTTCAGATGCATCCAAACCTCCATAGTTGTTTTGCCAATCGACAATTGTGGAAGCATGTCATCACTGACTAATTACTTGAGGAGCATAGTTGCTTCTTGACTGCACTCATCAAATTTGTCCTGATCCTTTCCTGTCATCATGGGACGAGCATCTTTACCAAGAATGACATTATCCAAGCACCGGTACTCAAAAATTATAAGCATGCATTGTTTCCACATGTTGTAATTTTTATTGTTGAAGCACTAACTGCTTTCCAACATGATGCTGATCAACAACGCCATCCCTCTTGTTTTACAATGCATAAAAAACAAGGTAAAAATTCTAGCAAGCAACGGGCACAAACTTCAAGGCATAGAGCAGAAAATTACAAAAAAGGCAGAATACAAGAAGGGTGCAGAAACCCTATCCAAACAAAAAAAAGAGGCAATTTTGGCAAAAATTGTAAAAATAAATTTGCAGCCTGAAACCCGAGGTGTGGAAGTCTGCAAAGACTTCGACCAAAATTATTAATCAGCGCGAAATTTCTGAAACCCTAGGTCATGGAAATTCTGAAAATCGCAACAGGAAAAAACACAGGGTTTATTTATACACTGCTGCCAAATAGAGAAAAACGACCCTGAGGCTGTTGATGCAATTCTGAAAATAAAAAAAAAATTAAAAAAACCAGAAAAACTTCGAATTAAAACCCTCATTTGCTACAAAACTTAATGAGTTTTGGTTAAAAATTTATCAAAATTGCAGAGAAGAAAATCTTCGATTTTTGCTCCAAATAAAATCCAAGTAATAAAACTTCTAAAAAGTTTGAAAGTTTCTCAGGATTTTCCATGAATTTTTATTGAAAATAAAATTTTGAAAAAAAATCAATCTAGATCTTTTACCATGATATGGTAATTCAATGTATTAACAATGGAGATTGAATGCTCCATATAAAGGAATTACAAATATGATGTTTCTAAAAGAAACAATCGTTAACAAGAACAAAAATAGAAAGAATTTCAGCTTAACTAAAGATACATAAAGTGACCAGATACATCAAGTGACCATTAAATAATTAACTATAACAATATTAATCTAATATTGTCATGAGAGCTTACAAAGTATTTTCCTCATTGTCCCCAAGGTCAGGCCATACTAACTGGTCAATCTCATTATGTAGTTGTGTTGGTGGATATAAAACCAATTTATTGGTAAAATTGACATTCAAAATGATCATTTTTCCTGACCTACATCCAATGAAAGCATCTGCAATAGCAAGCCAAAGCCTACCTAGGATAAGTGGGTACCCCACAAGTTGGCCTTAGGTTGTAGCATCATAAAATCTACAGGGTAATCCCAAGACTCTAATGTAATAACCAGGTCTGCTATTATTCCCTCTAGTTTTACTATTGAGTTTTCAGCTAACTGAAGAACCGTAGGAGTAACAGCTGCAAATTTTCAATAGTCTCCCAAGTCATTACATTAATGGTGGCCCCTAAATCAATCAGTGTATTCGGTATTGATATTCCATTGATGGTGACATTGAACCACCAATTTAGTAGCCCAAAGAAGCTAATGGAAAACTGATCCTACTTATCAACATACCCACCCTAAAGTATGATTCCTTTTCCTATTTGAGGGTGTGTGAAACCATTTATCCTATCAGCACATTTGTTTTTCAAAAGCATACCTCGATGAGATTTGGGAACACAAATAGAGGAATGATTTTTAGTCCTGCATGCTACGCAAGGATAAGACTACAAGTGTGAAATCTCAATTCAAGATGTGTTTTCTAATAAACCACCAATGTAGTAGCCCGAAGAAGGTAATGAAAAAATGATCATACTTACCAAACTACCTACCCTACAATAGTATTTCTTTCCCCATTTGAGGTTGTGTGAAACTCATTCATCCTATCCGCACATGTATTTTTTAAAAGCATACCTCAATGAGATTTGGGAACAAATATAATTACTATTCTTTCCACATATCCTTGTAAGCACTTCGAGCCGCAGTGTTCCCCGGGGATGCGTTTCCGGCATAATTTGACCCGTCTCCTGGCTGTATTAAAATATTATTATGTTTCTTTAATGGTCATCTTAGTTAATCTTAGTTTATTAGGTAGTTTCTATTTTCGTATTTAGTTCACGATTGTTTCTTTTAGAAACATTGTCTTTGTAAATCTATTTAAGGAGCTTTCATCTCCTCTGTTTAAAACAACAAAATCGATTTACCATAACATGGTATCAGAGCGGGTCAATGGGATTTCATAAAATTTGGCGAATTTTTTAAGAAAAAATTGAGCCTTTTATGATCTGGAATTTTTTTTCCAAAAAATTGTTTTTCGATTTTTTAAAATAAAAATCATTGGAGGTATTTGTGGTTTGTCTTCGAAAATTTTTGCTGAAAATCGTGAGCCTGGTCGGGGGATTTGATCACTCGATTTCTTGGTTTGAGCAAAAGTCTCTGATTTTCAAGGGTTGTATGTACTTGCATGTGCTTTTTGTGAGTTGTATATTCTTGCATGTGTTGTTTTACCATGCGAAGTCTCATGTTTTGCCGCATGAAGATTTCTTTGATGGATTTTAATAATTTTTTCCTCAAAAATTATTTGAGGGGGTATTCTTTGATCCGTGTCTCGGATTCTATGTTTGGTTTTGATTGATTTTTCACCTCAAAAATCATGTTTGGTTTTGGTCGATTTTCCGCCTCAAAAATCGTTTATGGTTTGTGTAATACACAAAGTTTGCGTGGGATGTTATTTCAGGATTTTTACTGTTTTATCTGAAAAAACGGTGTTTTGTACTATTTAAATCATAGTTTTTTGCAGTCGGTTTTGGGGCATCCTACTCATCTGCAATAGTTTGGAGGGTTTGGCAGTTGTTCTCAGTGTGTCTCTATCTACAGAGAAGGGCAGCTCAGTTATCCAATATCAAGTTGGATGTTTTTGTGATGATTTATGTTCAGCGGTTTTGCAGATTCAGGGAGGGTCAGTGGAAGAATCTGTGGCAGGCTCTACTCTCTTGTTGCAGACCATTCTGAAGAAGGGGACAGCCTTCTCTGTTTTTTCTTTGGCTATTGTTGGTCATTAACATTTTGCAGATCCAGGGAGGGTCTCAGCAGCAGCAGCAGAATGTTCTAAAGAATTTGTGATCAAAAGACAGCAGTTAGACTATGACCATTAAGGGAGGGTATTAAAATATTATAATGTTTCTTTAATGGTCATCTCAGTTAATCTTAGTTTATTAGGTAGTTTCTATTTTCGTCTTTAGTTCACGATTGTTTCTTTTAGAAACATTGTCTTTGTAAATCTATTTAAGCAGCTTTCATCTCCTCTGTTTAAAACAACATTGATTAACCATAACAGGCTGTCCCATAAAATTAATGTTTCAATTTTGATAATTTGTTTGACTTCCACTCTTATGTGAACTCTCAATTTAAATTATTTAACACAAATGTTATATGTTAAGGTTTTATAATGGATATAAGCATGCTTTATCCATGTTCTCATGCGAATATTTAAAATTATTTAAAATTACCCTATATATTTTAAATTTTCCCTATTTTTTATATAGCTGTCCCCATTGCCATCCGTGCTCTGGGAAAAAATATCTGTCCTAGAAACCTGTTTCCCCATCCCCCGTTCTAGAAAACCAGGGCAATATAGCTTCGAGGGCATGGAATTACATTTCCAAATAATTTTTTTGATTGATGCAACTACAATAAGCAGCATGAAATCAAATTCCACTTATCAAAATGATTATCACAGCTGGTTTCTTATGTCTAGTAGTCAAATTTAAACCCAGTGGTGCTATTTGTAAAAAAACTTCCCACTTTAATGGATTATTTATACTTCAATAATCAGAGACTAAACATTTGCCAAAAGACAGAAATAATATTACCGCATGATAATCACCAAACTCGATAGTAAAATAGTTATGCTCATGATAATGGTGCAATCAAATTTCAATATAAACATGTTTTCTGATGTACAAGCTATAACTGCAAGGTTGTTGATGGCGAAATGTTTCCTACATATTTACATGCTAGTTGTATTTTGAACTGAATGCACCCTTGACAACAAGCTAGCAATCATGAGAAAATAACATATTATTTTAATGTTCAAAAATGAATTAAAGTTTACAGTTCAGAGAGTAGTTACGAAAAAATAGTTGACTATAGCCAGCCTTGTCTTTTCAAGCAAGAAAATAACTGCAAAATTGATTCTCTGAAGTAAATAGATTTAGTTTTAGGATTTCATAAACGGAACTGCAATGGCCATAGTTTCTAGTAAAGGAACCTTTCTTCACTATCATGGGAAAATAAACTTACTCACATAAGATTTCCATTGACAAAGATGGTGGCAACATGTTGCAATTGCAAGACCTTTTATATGAGGACAACTTCCTCTTCTCTTCATCTCTTCAGATATATTCTTCCTGTTGCTCCCATGAAGACAGCATCTTAAGGTAAGATCTGTACTAGTAAATTCATAATAAGAAATGTGAAATGGCATTGTAGAAAACAAGATTTGTTTGATGTACCATTGTTGAGATAATTTTTAAGTTCAACTATGTCTAGTAAAAGCTTTTACTCGATGTAAGCATCAAGAACATTGTTTTTGAATTTGGAGATAATGCACAATTAGAAATATAGTTGCCTGTTGCTGGTCCGCAAAGATGTTTTCCCACTGCAGTATAATGACAACCTTTCAAAGATTCCACAGCTTCAAGTTTCAAATCTTTAACTGCAAAAAATGTGGATTCACAGTTACAAGATACAGAATTTTAGGGTAAGGAACACAAGTTTAATAATAAGCCAAACAAGGCAAGTGATGTTTTTGAAACCACCACAGCACTTATGAGATAACCAAAAATAAGAAGCAAGATCTAGAAAACATGGCAAACCATACAGAGCACATTGTTGTGATTCTCCTAAAAAACATCTGGTGAGCATAAAACTAAAGAGATTTTTGCCACTGATATATTAATAACAAAATTCAAAATTTATTTGAAACCTTTAAAAGATAAGGGGAAAATTTGAAAACCATTGATGCACTCAATGTTTTTTTTAAAGTGTCTAGTAAACTTCTTAATATGACTGGTGACACTGGCATGACACGCCCTCCAGATCCACGTGAAATTCTTTTGACTTGGACCTATGAACCAATGAGGCCATGTGAAACTCTTTTGACCAGCTATGAACCAATGAGGCCACAAATGGAGGACCTCATCCCCTTATTAAAAAGCTGAGGCCCAAACCCGCAAGCACATTGGATCAGCAAAGGCACCAGTCCGGGATCACAATGGCCCAGCAGGGGTTTGAACCTGGATGGGGACAACAATAACAACAACACCACTTAACCAACACACTAAGTGGTGAACTCAATGTGCTCAAATATCTAATGGTAATACAAATGCCACAGTATTTTGTCATCAGTTCCAGACTTTAAGATGGCTTCATGATCCAAAGTTTTGCATGATCAATACTTAAATAAGTTGATAATCCAAACCAACTATTTGGCATGTGAGGATTAATTCAGTGACAATCAGTGACCATTTGAACACCAGAACAAATGGTCGCTTTCCCATCCAAATCACCTTTCCAAAAGCTCTCTCTTGCCATGATGTCATGCTGTCTGATTTGGATGATATCAGCTTCAAAGAATTCATGTTGGAAATCCTAGGGCATAATGCTAACAAATATATCTACAGATTTTGTCAGCAATTTTATAAGATCTTATCAAGTTGATCTCCCCATGCTTGGTACTTCAATTCACCTTCAAATGGCTAGGACCAGAAACTGTCTCATTCAAAAATCTATATTTTGTAGATTTTATGATCATGATTTATCATCGGTCTATTACTTGGTTATACTTATAGTTTGATGGTCTATTGAATGTGTGTTACTTGTATTTATTATAAAATGGAGAAGACTGGGAAGTTATAAAATGATTGTAAGTTACTTTTTAGACATAACTAATGTGTTATTTACATCAGTAATATTTTCGACAAATGCCTGGGTACAAAGTGTATTTAAAACATTTTTCTAATATTATATTACAAATTTGTATCCAATGGTATGTAAACTCAATCTTAAATTTACCACTATCTTGAGATTTTTTTCAAAATGGCAAGGCTCGCGTTCTTCAACTCATTTATTACCATCATTGTCTGTACAGATATATAGGTGGTTTTCTATCCACATTCTATCACTACCTTGATCAGAGATGTGTAACCCTTTCCTTCAAGAGGTAGACATTTCAGCTACAAGTCCTTTAATGGGTTCCTTGGAGCTACTAACCTTATTGCCTGCTTTCTCAACCCATCATCACAGCACTTGCAGCCACTAAACACCCTTTTGATGTTATTGATTGACATACAAAAGGGCATGGATCAATATGACAGTGCACTCAAGTATGCTTACTCACATTCCAGGTGTCGTGGACCTATTTCATTTCATCCCCAAATGCATCCTAATCCCATGACCAGTATTTAGGGTTGGAGTGGTTCTTGGAGGAATACCTTACTCACATTCCAGGTGTCATGAATCTATTCTTCTCTTACATCAGAAATTACTCTACAATGGGTGTTAGGAGTGGTTCTTGGGGGAATACCTTGCTTTCTCCTAAAATTATCCAATTGCATCCCATTAATTTTGGACATATAATGGTGAACATTATCAGGTCTTGCATTAGCAATTAAAGTAATCAATAATTATGGAATTGGTTCTTATAGCCAGAACCTTAAAGCAGACTTGTCAAAACATTGTTTTCCATTCTTGATCTCAGGTTTTTATCTTCCTCAACTCTGTTGTTCCCTCACACAAATATCTATACTCAAATCTTCTGGTTTGGGGATTTGTACCAAATTTCAATTTCCCCTCTAGCTTTTTTTCTTTGATTTAGCTCTTGTGTTTAGTTACTTTCATAGCCTAGGTTCATCTTACCCTAGTTCTTCTCTATTATGACTAGTAGTACTTCCAAGCCTCATTGACCATCTTTGGCCATTTAATACCATTAACATAATTCCTCTCTATCTTCGTTGCCACTTCAAGTTCACATTGAGTGCCCTCTGTTTTTATTTTAAGTAAAAGCTCAAAACTAGAAACCTTTGTTCACACTCCATACCAGACAGCCATATATATCACCACCTAAAACCCAAAAGCTTATAAATGAAAGTAGCTTAGGAGGTCGCTAGGCCATCAATACAGGACTTGATTATATGATATTCATATCCCAAAAAAGTAGCCACCTTGGTATCACAGATAACTGAATAAAAAATATATAAAGAAAATAAATTAAACTTTGTGAGTGGAAGGAGTTTCTAACTCTTGATAAAACAAACAAAATTGAACAGTCCAGTATAGGGACTTCAAAGCATATAGTTTATGTTATTATCAAGCCAAAAGTATTCTTCCAAGTGTTATATTAACATGTTTAAGAAGAAAGCTTGAAAGTTTAAGCAAAACCTTGATCATGACAACTTACTGTCTATTCTTAGGCGCTCTAAGTTCACACTGTCTGCTTGCCGCAAAGTTCGATCAGCCTGAAACATTCAACCAAAGCAATACAATCACTCTTTTTGAAACTAGCATACAAGGTCAGAAAGTTTAGTATTCTATTGTCTTACAACTTACAACTGGAATATAAAGAGACCTCTAAACCAGTGGCCCTAAAGACATCTTGTATTTCAAACATTACAAATTAAAATTATATATTGATCACACAACATGGGATCCACTCAACGTTGCAAACAAAATGAAAAGAAACATTTGAAGGATTGGGTTAAGCTTAGAAAGACACAAGTGTAACTTATCACTAATTGTCACAGCTTTAGACTTGACTAAGTTTGCTCCAAGTCTACAATATATGATCTTCACAAGGGGATCTGTGAAAACCTTACAAGACATTTTGCAAACAAAGAGAGCTCAATGCTCTGAGAAAACAAACAAAAACAACAATCCAAGTGGGGGCAAAACCAAATTGTCTATCATCACTCAGTGTCAAGCTACTGCTACTATATGTTCTCTGACCTATTATATTGGAGCCAAACGCAGCGTGACTTTTCCACCATCAATAGGACAGCACGAAGTGGAAAACAAATCTTGAAAGAAGTCATTCTTTGTGAGATAATATATTGCCATGTCCCCTTTTTGAGCTAAGGTAATAATTTAATTTAAATTGCCCAAACAGTAACTTAAATATTATAGAAAGGCAACTTATGTTGTATTACCAAAATACAAAGTACCTAAAGTAAAATTATAAAGTGTTTCTAAAGAGGGCCTAAAATGCTGTAAAAAAGTATTGCTAGGACAAGAGGGGGACAATTGAATTATTACATAAAAAGGAAACCCAATTCTAGAGAATTCTTGAGGGCTAAAATTAGCAAAGAGGTGACTATAAAAGGAGTTGGGATTAAAGAAAATCATCCATTGTATTGAGGATACACCCTTTTTTCTTGAAGATCAAACTACTAGTGTTTATCATTTGGCCAATGAACAAAAAACCCCTTGGTTTGTGGATTGGATTTGGGAACGAAAACCCTCATCCAATAGAATTGATTCCATCCAAATATTGCATTTATGCAAAAAGATTATTTTGGGGAATATTGAGACTTCATGAGTTGTGTCGAAGATCAAAGAGTTTCTGAATTTTATTTGGTTTGTAATTTTCCAGTTTGATGTCTCAGTCATCAACCTTTTTATACATATTCATTCTTGTTATCAGTTGTGTTGGCACTGGTCGTTTTGATAATTTCAGTATTCTAGTTTTCTAATTTCAAAATGTTATGTGTTGTGTGGTGAGCTTCAGTTGTTCAAGTTTATCCATTGTGAAAGAAGGATTTCTACTATCACATATTTGTATTTAAGTTATTCGTATAATGTGTTGTTGTCTATAATTCCGTGTATTGATCATCATGTTTGCTATAAAATTAATAATGTTGAAGATCCATGTGAAGGAATTGTTTGCATTGGATTGTCATGCACTCGGCATAGGGTATCAGATACCCGGTGGGGATTGTTGTAAATATTATAGCTGCAACTAATTACACCTTAGTCACGTTTGGCAGTTAATGCTATTGAAATGTAATGACTTGTTAGCAAATCAAGATAAAGCAGAATAGGTGACTCAGAACCAATATTAGAGGGTCTCGTCAAGGGGTTTTCCAATAACAATTTTGATTGTCCCTGAAGAGTTCCAAGAAGTTAGGCAAGTTTCTAACAACTCACAACATCAACAGACAAGGTCTGACAGGAAATATACTCTACCAGCATTTCTTTGGACCTGTCATACAAATGGAACCAGTCATAGCTTGTAAAAAGGAGCTTTAAAATATTCCAAGCTGTCATGTCACTCACTAGAACTTGTCATGCAGGGTTCTTCATCCCATACATAAATTGGTTGATGTATTGGTGTCGTTCATCTGCATATTCCATTTCTATTCACTTGTACAACTGGTTTGTTGCAATACTTGGAATCCTAATAATTGAGTTTCTAGATTTACTGTTGGATATTAAATTTAATTTTTCCTATTACTTAAAACATGTATTTGTATATTAGAAGGATTTACCACTGATTAAGTTCTAGAGTCTCAACATGATAAAAATCATTAATCAAGAACTCTTTGCAGTTTGAATAGTTATTGAATTTATATTTAGTTCCATATGCAGGATCTGGAAGAATTTTGATATTTTCATGGATATAGCATTCATTGCATGCATTGGTAGAGGGAAATACATTTGATTATTAATCCCTGGGTGATCAGAAAATGCAAGGATTTTGCATCTTCTTAATAATATATAAGATCCCAACTACAGTACGCTCTCACCTTGCCCACATTGAGATTTGGGTGATCAGAAAGTGAGGATCTAGCGCATTTTGCTTTGTCAGAGATTTCTAAAACAAAATTAAAAATCATTTGAGGACATTACATATCTAAACCTTGGATTAAATACAAGTGCTGATTGACAGCAAAAATACACATAATGTAAACATCTTTAAAATATAAATGTGAAAAACGATAGGGTACAATGATCCAAAAGGAAGCAAAAACAAGTTCTTAACTATCACTAGATGTTAAGCTAAGGAAGTGCTAGCAATTTTTTTGATTGATGTAGATGCTGAATTAAAGTATTCACTATTTCCACCATTAATATGACAGCGTTAAGTAAAAGACAAATGCAAAAGAATTTGATGAAAATTCATTTTAAAATCCTTATTTGACAACAGAGCTTCTACTTGGACCAAATAAAGGCACCATAGGATAGCATGCCACTTGTTTAATTCTGTCAATCACAAAGTCCATCAATCACAATAAGTGCCATTCAAATTTCAGATAATATTATAAAAATAAAAAATATTTCAATCTACTTAGTAAGCACTTCCAAGTCAAGTTCATATGCCATAGCTATATTACAAGAATATCCAAATTCAGACAAGGGAGACATTTGCCAAGAATAATAGTAGTTCCAACACATATCCCTCACCTTGAACTTATAGGACCTGCGCTCCACTAGTACTATGTCCTTAATCCCGTAGCAGTCAAAAAGCATGTGAGTTAGATAACCTCTTCCAGCCCCAAACTCTATGACTTTTAGCTGAGATTCCACCCCTTTTCTTTCTTCCTTATTCATATTTCCTTCTCCACTTTCAGAATATTTTATTGTCTCTGAAACAGATTCCAGGCTCCTAATTATTCCCATCATTTCTAGATTTCCAAGCATGGACGCCTGCTGTTTGACATGCTTCTCTTGGAAGGGCAATCTCCTGTACACAAAAAGGTCAACTGATGAATAAATATCCATCAAATGCACACTGCACAAAATAAGTATATAGAAATTTTAAATTCAAAGGATGAAACTAGGAAACATATATTTCTCCAGAAATTATTGGCATAGACAACATTAGCAGGTTGACACAAACATCTTTCCTGCACAAACCTTCTTATGATAGGTAATATTTTCATGATCCCGTCAATAAAAGAATAAAATGAATAATATGAATGGACAGCGACCGGTTATTATTATCTGAAGACTGCAATCTTATAGAAACAGTGGTTAACTGAGTAGATGTATTTGATTAAGGGAGAAGAAACTACAGCAACTAAGGGATACGTTAACAGAAATCAAGGGTAGCATTTCAATTAAAAGATAGTCTAATCTTGATTAGCAATCCTTATGAAGGGTCCCCACTTTTGGGAAGGATGATGGCCGCTGGGGGGGGACACACCTTCCCATCCACATTGGAAGATATATATACAGCACATTGACCATGGAGAGAAGCATCGAAGAAGAGAATCGGATCGAACAGCATTCAATCTAAATAAGAACTGCAAACTCAAAATATATAAATAGCAATCAGCTGTTTATATACTTATCTGATATCTTGGTATGAAGCATAATGCATTACGTAATGAATTGGTTAATTTGTTATATTTCTTCATTTGATATATGCAGATATTTCATTGCCTCTGATATACGCATAGATGGTAATGAAGTAGTCATGTATAATGAGGATGAGATTCCTTTAAGACCTACAGCCATTATGCCGTCCCATTATGGAGGAGGGATATGGTACATACAAGGAATGCAAGTAGTGCAAGGGTCCATTCAAGTAGAGTAACCCTGAGTGGGGCTGGGAGGTCAAATGGCAGGTGTCTGGGCTTGATGGATAGGCTCGAAGCGCCTTGTATGATCCCCATGGTACTTCATAATGCAGATGGGTTATTGGGGAAGATCTTAAGAGAATCCTACTTGTACGTTAATTATAATGATGTTTAGGATTCTATTTATAACATTGTGGGATTACATACTTATTCATCTTTTATAATGATGACTAACCTGGTTGCAGGCTCTAAATCAAGATATTAGTTGACAATCTGCATTCTTAAACATAATCTATACCTTATTTGGGAATTCTAGGGCAACTTAGAGTTAAGACCTAATAGGGGACAATACAAATAACTGGATAAATATGTGACATGCTTCTCACACAAGTATGACCGCTTGGTGAATAAATGTATGTGAAGCAATTATCACCCAATGTGGTACCCATTTGCACCACAACTGAAAATTCATGCCCACAGCTTGTGTGATATCATTCATAGTTTGAAGATGAAATAGATTCAACATTCCTGAGGTATGAAATGATAATTGTTAGACAATAATCACAGAGGAGAATTAACACGGTTTTTTTTCCTTCTGCAATTTGGGGAGATAACTACTTATAAGGGAAATATCAGTGTTTCTTCAAGTTTCCAAGACAGGGATGTGATTATCAGACCAGCCAAAAAATCTTAGAGTATGCGGATGGCTAATAGATATCCAATACACATACGCACACATGCACACACATATGTATGTATGTTGGATATGTAATACATATAAAAAAAGCCATAATTTGACTAAATGTAAAACTTTAAATAAAGAATGAAAACACAGCTGATTAATTGATAATTTAATGCCAACTGTTGAATCATAAATGTCAAAGATAAATGAAAATAGTCATATCAAGGTAGCATTACTGCGAAAAGATTGACATGGACCAAAAGTATGAATGGAATTCACTCACTTGTTATTCAATTAGGAGAAACCCGGGAAAAATGTTCTTTTTTTCTAAAACTATAGTGGGGTGTAGGGATGGAAAGATAAATGAAAATGATTCATATAATAGTAGGCATTACTTGGAATAAAATTTGACTTGGCAAACCAAAAATATAAAATAGAATTTAATTAATCAGCAATTGATCAGAAAAAACTCTAGAGAAAAATATCATTTCGCATCCAGCATAGTGCAAAAGATTTTTATTTTTTAAATTAGAGTGGGGATCTAGAAGCTGCAGCCCAACCAAGATCAAGGGGCAGTACCCCTAGCATGTTCATGTTATGATATATGGAGAATCAAGGAGCCAAGTCTGAGGCAGCATCCTTAGCATATACCTTGTTGCATTACATGGTAGGGTAACAAAATAAGGACTCCACCACCAAGCCCATATTAAGGTCATCAAGGCCACAAGAACCATCATGGCACATGATTTTTTATTTGATTATGAGGCCTTGGTGAGAAACTTTTTTTGTTGGTTTTCATGTTATGATGAGCAAGAAATGGGATGTCCATAAAAATTTGTAATATGAGGGTAATGTCCAAGGAAGTGTCTCTCAGCTTAGAATACATCATGAGGGCATTCCTTAGTTTTCTTGCATATAATTAAATAAAATAAAGTACTTTATTATAAAGTCACTTTATAATATTTTGCCCGTTAATGGGCTCAGCTGGGTTAATCCAGTCTCGTTGGACCCCGAGATGATAGAATGGGTAAAACTAATATAAGGGTGATGGAAAGTAAATTTTGACGGGGATTCAAAAGGCAACCCCAGCCCATCAGGTGCAGGGTTCATAATTCGGGATTGGAATTGTAACACTATTGCAATTTGAGGTCAGAAGCTAGATGATGGCACAAATAATGTGGCAGAAGCCTCAGCAACCCTTACGGCTGTAAGGATGGCAAAGATGTTGGATGTCAACAAGTTGCATGTGGAAGGGGATTCACTAATCATTATCCAGGCAATTATCAAAGGCCAGACAGAAGCTTGGCATCTCCAAAAATATGTTGATCTAACAATAGAAGAGTTAACCTCATTAAATGACTTTAAAATTACTCATGTAAAGAGAGCGGGTAATAAAGAAGCTGATCAATTATCGAACTGGGCCTTATCATTTGATAGGAAAGCTGAAATTAGAATTGAAGACTTTTATGTTTATCAAGTGAGGATTTAGTGACTTAGGTCTTTTGAAAGGAGCACTTATTAAGGTGGTGGATGGTCAATTGGCAATGTATGGTTTGGTGAATGCAAAAAACAAAGCTGGCTGAAAAGACGGTGGAATGAATGGAAGGACACTGCATTTATTTCAGGAGTATTACGAAATGTTTTGTTAAAATCTCCCCAAGATGCTTCATTATTACTATAGCAAGCGTAGAAGTGGGGTGCAGTGTGTTGGAGGTAGGAGTGGATTAGCTTGTGATAGAGCAGTAATGGAGACTTCATTCACAATAAGGGCATCCAAGCACAAAATCTGTTTTTCGGCCCTGTGACAAAGAAATGGTTAGAAGGGATGTTTTTCTACAAGGATGCAAGACTGATAAAAAGTGTGCAATTGATCTTGGGAGCGGTTTTCGACCAACTGAGGAATAGACACCGCACCAAGACAGATGTGTACTCCATGATTTTGGCATGGGGATTGCAGCTTGGGGAACCAACAGAAAATGTAAAGAGACTTATGGAGGCGATTGTGTCTGCAAAGTTTTTGGTAGGAATGGAGTCCATTCTTGAGTGGGCAGTAGCAGGAAAGGGGATAAATTACAGAGAGGGCATAGAAAATGAGGATGGTGTGGGTGATAGCAGGTTTATTCCCTTTATTTGGAGACTAGATGAGAGAGACAAAGCGCAATATACAGAGGAAGCTAAGCGAGGATGGGAGGCACTGAAATTGTCTCTTGATTTGAAGCAAGTGGAAGCGGAATTGGCAGAGATGAAAGCCAGGGCAGGGCTTGTAGATGTGCAGATTCCAAGGAGGAGGCGATCACTGAGGATGAGACGCAGGGTTGGCAGGGCTCGAGGTGCCTAAACAAGAGAACGGAATGGAGACGGGGGCGTGGACCAGCATCAAAGCAACATCATGTTTTTGGCAGGATCCGAGTGACAAAGTTTCAATGCTTTTTTTGTGTTGTTTGTTTTGGATGTGAAACTTAGCTCTCTATGAGAATAGTTAGGAGTAGGTTAAATTACAAAGATGGAGTTTAATTTTGAAGTGCCTATAAATTGATGTTGAGGAACTTTTGTTATGTACACTTTAGTGCTGGTGTGGGGTTGATGGTGAAATGGGTGTAGATTTAGTTCTTTTTTTATGATGGTTAGAAAAGAACTTTAATGATTATGTACCTTTTTAGATTATCAATAAAATAAACAATTATTACCAAGCAAAAAAAAGTCACTTTATAACATTTTAATAAAGTAACTTAGGGAAATAAAAGGGGACCACCATGGAGTAGACCCACCTAGTAGAGACAAGGTTGTTTTTGAAAAGAAGACATAAATTAATTTGAGGGGCCCATGAGGAGGTACACCAGTCTAGGAGAGGATTAAATAATAATTTGTTAAATCGTGAGAAACCCTAAAAGTGGCATTTGGTTTCGAAGATGAATAAAAAGACATTTGGGCTTTCATTTTGGGGATCTTTTGGCATTTTTACTGTGGAGATTTGGAATTTTCAAAGCTATGGGATACAAGGTGAGATTTGTAGGTTGTAAGAATGAAAACACTTGTACTTCGAAAGGCCTATGGGAGTGGAAGATCTCCTAAGGATCTGAATTAACAATTTCTTTCAGAGAAAATTGTAGAAGAAATTTATTTTCAGGTTGCATCAGAGAGATCTGCAGGGTATCTTTGACATTTCAGACCAAGGAACAAATCTGAGCAATTTGGAAACTATTTTATCAGCATTCTTTCACTTACAGCCAGCTGTACACCTCCTGGAGCAATTGCAGCAAGCTCTAATTATTAGCGTGAGGGTTTGGTGGGCTTTCCAAGGGCAGAAAACTTCAGATCAGAAAGTGATACTTCTGCACCATACAGCAGCATGATTTCGTCCACAAAATTCAATAACAGAGCTCAGTTTTGGGGGCAACCAGTCATAGGGCTTGCTCATAAACCCTAACATGGCAAATAGGGGACAACTTATGCATGTGACAAGTACAATCAGATCTGTACCTGATTGGGCATGGTACGTAACTGTCAATTGACTCCAAATAAACTCCAAAATTCATCCATTGTAGCATTTGTTGACTGTACTGTATATTTTCAGGATTCTTTATTTGTTGCTTTATTTGACGTTGCGAAAACCCAGTACAAAAACCAAAAGAGCAGAAAACTACTAAACACAGAAAAAATCAGAAAAAAATCAGTAATTGCATTATCAGAACAGGGTGAGTTATTTCAGTAAGAAATGACCCAAAGCCAATTCAATGTTTGAGCATAAAATTGGCTAAGCATCAAAATTGGCATTGGCTTTCACCTCGATTAATTTTTGGTTCTCCCCACTAAATATGAGAGCTGATTAAGAAAAAAAAGCATGACAAAATCGTTAAGATTAAACTTCTTCAAGATAGTTTTTGGCTTGAAGTTCAATGGAAAACTATTCCTTATTTTAGATACGGCAATTATTCCAGTCGTTGGGAAGGCAATCAGTGTGGATACTTTATGGTACATGTGGGGAGATGCATGTAGTTATTTAATCCTAAATATTATTCTTAGGCTTTCTATCATAAGAGGGTGTCAAGGTCATCTATACGATCTAATCGAAGTACTTGTATTTTTAATAAAACAGAAGAGGGAAAAGAGTAAAAAAGAGGCTATGATTGTTTCTTAAACAACTTGATTTTGAAAAATCTAAGTGGAAAAACATGAGAGGAGGCATCCCTGTAAAAGATAACTTCGGCTTCATTTGCAAGGATAAAAAAGGAAAGGAAATCATGCACCTAGATTATTTTGGGCACTCAAATAAAAGAATATTGTTTTAATAAAAGTGATCAAAAAAATTATGATGCGTAAACATTTTCAGCAAGAATAAAAAGAGAAAAGATAAAAAGAAAGCAGAGGTGGATGGTGACTAACAAATTGTATTTTAGAAAGATCTACTTGGAAATTATTTATTGAAAATAATTATACAAATTCTTTATATGATTATTTTTCACCATTGAGGATTTTTACAAAAACCAATAAGAAACTGAATTTTATTTATTTGATCTCTGAATTCAGTCTCATTCAATAAATTTCAGTTTTTCAGCAATTAGGTCACTTGAAATTCTTGATTGTGTATGTAACTGGAATCCATAATTTTTCTGATACCTATGGGTTAAGTCTTGTTAAGCATTAAATAGGTAAAATTCATCTTTTTCTGGATGCTCTGCTACACTCTTCCATAATCAATGTCAAAAGCATTAATTATCAAATCCCATTGCTTCAAAATCCAACTATGGTTTCATCTTCCGCATTGTTGTATAACCATGGTAGTTGACTGCACAAAGGATAAAAGCACTGATTACCTGTGATATTTTAACATGCATCATCACAATCATCCCATTTTTAAGAATTATTTTCACCTTATCAAATTTTCAGTATGTTTAGTGAAAGTATTCAAAGAAATAGAGATATTTGCATATAAATAAAAATATCTATAGATGATCTCTGAGAGAGTTGTGCCTTGGGCTGTGATGAGCCCAAAGTGAGAGGTCAAAAAAGCTGACTGACATTCAAGGTGATAATCCAGAATATTGCTTTTAGCAAATTGTTAAAAGTGTAGTTTTGAATGATAACAGAAGCTAACCCTGCATCCATACAATTACATAAAAATCTAAATTACTCCAGTGTTACTTGAACCCCTGTTAACAATAGTAAGTAGATAGAAACATCTGGTTGGCAAGCCCAACAGAGATTGACTTTCTTATGGCAGAATATGCTAAAAGCAAATTGCAGGTGACCAGTTCCCAGTAAGGTAATCTCCTCCTTTAAGTATATAAGTACATATGTATACATTTAAATCAAGGTTGCACTACAACCAAATTATCCAAAGAATCTAAATTAAAGGAACTAAATAAGTGGATGTTCCTCACGAAACCATAGGCAGAGGCAATGACCATATGCAGATGTAAACCTCTAGTAGGCAGAAAACAGGGTCTAAATTTATTAAGACACAATATGCTGAAGGGATTATTACACAGTAGATTATAAACTTTGATGGAATAACTTGCATATCTTACCACTTCTGACAAGTTAGATTTCAAACAAATCCTTGAAACCAGGGCCATTGATTATTACCTTTAAAACAGGAAGACAACTAAAGCTTTTAAGCTACTACAGGACATAACAATGAAATAGCCCCAAAACAGCATCTCTAATGTGAAAGCAGGCAATGTAAAATTCACGTCAGGAGAAAAAAATTCACCTATCTAATCCTGCATTAGACCATTTGTCACAGGCGTTAGGCTGCAAATAGGACTTGTCTATGTTGTTTTGACAGGTAGCCAAGTGAGCTGACTCAATTTTGTCAACCAATGCATAAAATTCATGTCCTGACATTGTGAATATAGCTTTGCGCTTCATGCTTTGAGTGGCTTTCTTATCTGAATGAGAGGCACTCGAGGAATTTCTCCAAATGACCTGCTGCCAGCATTCACCTTTATCCACCACTTCGGTAACTTCAAAAGATGCGTTATCTCCAATCTCACTGGTCCAAATTCCTTCAACTTCTCTTGATAGAGTGCACTTTCCATTAATAGAAGAGAGACTACTACAATTTGAATCATCTTCTCCATCACTGCCAGAATTAATCCCCTCTTCATAGTAAGGCTTCAATTTCAATGCCTCGATCTGCTTAACTAGGGGACACTTTTTGACATGTGCAGCTACATCAACCTCTAGTATAGTGCTGCAAGCCAAAGAACACCGACGATGAGGGACTTAACACAAAATAATATAGGAAAGTTTTCAAACTTGCAACTTTAAATTCTCAAAAATCATATATGTGAAATGTAGCTTCTAAAATGCTTTAGCTCCATAATCTGCAACAATTCAACTCTAACCCAAAAAACTGAGGTATAATTTGCATAAAATACCTGTAAAGAATTTAGAAAATACAAGAAAACATTAAATCTCCAAGTGAGTGATATTGATATACCAAAATAGTTTGCATCCCTATCATAAGTAGATACAAGCTACTGCTTTTTGATAATTGAACCTCTCATTTAAAATGACAGACACATCTATTAATTATACATATCAATGTTACAACCCAAGCTTTCATAAAGAAAAGATAGACTCCAGGGAGAAAGTTATTTTAGGAAATTAATGTGTTCTTAGCTAAAATATACAATTAGCTCACAGACATTGAGCCACAGCCAGAAGAAAAGGCTTCATCTTGACAAACAAAGGCTAATGGTATCTCCATGGGCCAGAATATAAACTTAAAAAGGTCTCCTGCAATAGAATCTATCCCTAAACTACAATCGGTAAATACAGGGGTTAATAAGGCCATGTAAAAAAAGGCTATCAATACCTCTGACCAAAATCATTTTTGTTGGGCAACCATATTGACTATTCTTAAGAGAAGAAAGAATGAAAGAGCTCCATAATCTGGATAAGGATCATAATGAAAAAAAAATGTGAACATGGAGATGTAGGCTTCACAATATACAAATACGCAATCCAATCATTGTCAAGATCTTAGCAATCCTAAAAATTTCAAACTTCTTGGCATTTATTCTGTTTATTTTCATTTGTGAATCTTGGTATAGTTTAAATTTGAAGATTTTAAAATATATTTATAATCAGAAATATATAATAATCTATGATTGTCTATGATTACCTTGTGGAAAGAAAATAAAATTGCTTCTATGATGAGTTGTTCAATTACATAAGTTTGATTGAAGGAAACATATTTATGATGATGCAATTGGGAAATTTTCAATGTTATATACCTTGACAGATACATTTTCAATATCTTATTAGTGCTGGGGAGATGGAAGAAAGGGGAATAGAAAAACCTTCTAGACACCTAATTTTTGTTATTGATGCATCCAAGTTGTAAAATGGTGGGTGTTCTGTAAATCAGAAGTCTCAAGGTTTACATGTTTAATCTCCAAAACTTGATATATAAAAAGAAACATAAAATATTCAAAATTTTCAATATTTATAAATTTTTGTACCTTGTTTGTTTACTGATTTTAGTCAGCTTTGATATGATTTTCCCAACTCTCTTTGGCTTGTTCCTCCACGATGAATTTGATTATCAAATAATAGTGAGTCAAAAATGGATAATGTGAGTATGCTTTAAAGTTAAACAGTCTGCAATTAGATTTTTGTGAAATCTATGTGTAGTTTTTGAAAATTATAATGAGCGCCGACCATCATCGTTGACTATAAAACCTCTAGAGCATGAGAATAAAATAAGATTATAAGAAACCGATATGCTTTATAGTCTGCAATAAATAAAAATTGTTCTCTGGAAAAAAGGACAAACCAAAAGACAGAATTTTTCAAAATTTTGTGATTTAATAGGAAAAGATGGGGAAAAAATGGGTTAGGATTAGGGTTGTAAAAAAAAGGGTTAGGTTTAGGGTTAGGGTTTTTTAAAAAGGCAAAAATATTGCACCATACAGTCAAAAAATTGCCAGAAAATGCAATTTTACAGTGAATTGTGATTAACTAGGGATAAATTATATCAGATCAATAAATAAGTTTTTCATACAATTTTCAGTCTAATAAATCGTTTTCTCCTCCAAATTGCATTTTTTCTTGATTTCTGCTGCTATGTGAGAAACGATTATGTTTTGTAGTCCCTCATAGTAGATGTACTAAATTCCACGAGGTTCAAAGAAGCATGCACTCTATTGAGCCAGCGTAGTACACTTTTAAAGCTTTGATCTGACTGTCAGATGAATATTGCATATAAAGCATAAGCTTGTGAGCCAATCTTTTTATATTGCACACAAATCATATGCTTGAGAGGCATTCTTCTAATATTGCACAACCACCATTTTCTTGCAAAACATTCTTAGAACTATATTCACAGTTCAAATCATGTTAACCAAGTACACATTCTTTGTCTAGAATATGCTAATATTTGGTGTGTCTTCATTATGCATTTTTGACCCGTTGAAGATATGTGTAAGGATGTAAATAGCACTGCCCCTTATCTTTTAAGAGCTACCGGTTAATATCCTTTTAGAGATATCACTGACGTATAAGTACTAGTTCCTAGTACTAAGAGCTTAATTTGAGATCTAGGCGTGAAATATTTAGTGATAACTGCTAGCAACTAGTATGCCAGAGTGTCTAAGGAGTTGTGATGTGATAATAATGGCGACCTTCATAAGACCACAAATCTTCTTCCCTGCAATAAGTGTGCCCGTAACCCTAGCAAACATATAGCAAAGGTTGTGGCGTAATCTGGTTGACTAGGGAGTTGTTGGATTGTTACTTTAGTAAGGAGGTCCACCTCATACCCTGCTCATGTAATAACCCTTATATTGGCAAAAAAAGGTAGAACTTCTTAGAAGAAGGTTGATAAACTCTTGGCGCATATCTAATATGACCGTGTACCAAAATTGACTCTACTGAATCATTCATGTGTACTTGAACACTGCAAGAGGTGGATTTAAAGCGAATAGAGATAAATTCATGAAGAGGTGGATGAGGTAAGAGATTAAAATTGAAAAACATCCAGATAATCTAAACAGGGATAATGGTTGGGCGTGAGTCATATATAGAGATACGTCATATATGGACTTAGGACTAGCCATTGGAGTAGACGATGATTATAATTTTTAATATTACAAGAGCTGATTTCGAAAAGATTTATCCATAAAATGAGCACTATAGTCGCTTGTATATATCACCAATCTTGATGACTAATGACTACTTGTATCCCAAAAATTTGTGTACCATTACAATTTTGTTCAGTTATTTCCAACTGTATATTTGGACAAACATTTGCACATTACCAACTCAAAAAATGCAGAAGAAAAATATTTGAAGACCAATTGATCCCAAGTCAGGCTAGTTGGGAGCTTAATGTGTTCAGTCAAAAAAAATATGCAATGCTGATAATACAATGGGATTTGAGTAGAAGTATTACTGAGATGGATCGATTGGACATGGAATCCTGGGCTCAACTGAATCGGGCTTGTGGTTTCCGCAAAACCTAATCATAACAAACACAACACAAGTTATCAGTAGCCACTTTACCGACGTAATCACAAACACTCGTTACATATAATGGAATAACCTACTGCAACCCAACCAATGCGGAATTTGCGCACAAACGCTTCTTCTTTTGCAACCAGAATTGACATTGCTGCTCCATCCCTCCACTGTAAACTCTTTTAGAGTTAAAAAGCCATGATTCCGAGCTAATACCGCAATGAGTATTCGAGAAATTTTGGAAATTGTTTTGAGATAAATAAATGAGCTATTAAATTTCGTCTCCGGTGCATGCTTTATGAGGCAAATAATATTTTCTTATATGAGAGAAAGTACTATTGAAATTTTTAGACCATATTTATTATCTTGGGTTTACCTGTGATTATCTACAAAAAAGCATATGTAGCCGCCAATATATCATGGAAAGTTAAGATTTTTAACCAACACTCATCTAGTATAATATGAAAGAGGGAGAGGGAAAAGATAAAGAAGCTAATGGGAAATGGGGGAGATGGAGAAAACCTAAAGAAGTACGGGAAAAAATAGTATGTATTTTTTCCAACTTTAAGGTAGTGGAATTAGAGAAAGACTTTATTATGGAGTGTGACGTCTTAAGGATATCAAAGAGTAGCATGTCAATATAATGACAGATGTTCCTTGATGCAGTTTATTAATTTAAATGTAAAAAAAAAATAAGGTTTGTTGTCTTATAGGCTATTTGTAGCTAGTGAACATTAAAAGATCTATTTATCTATCTTATTCATTTTAATATAAACCCAACAAAAAATGTATTGGTTGATTAAGGATTAGACTCTATAATTATCAAAGGATATATTAAAAATATATGTTATTAATATAGATTTATTTAACTTATCATGTATTCATTTTTTTAGGGTTAATTTAAGAGATGTTTAAATTAAGTGTATATGCAAAATTTAGGTAGCAAAAAAGTAAAAGAAGAAGGGCGGTGGCTATCCTCTCGAAGGAATGCACCACTATTCAGAATTTTTTTTTTCCCAAATTCGTAAATACGCTGTGTTTTTTTTCAAAATTTTCTGGTTGTTTTCGATCCAAAATGAGCAGATTAACAAGAACAGATTTTGAAATTTTTTAAAAATTTCACTGTGTTTTCGATTTTTTTTAAACGGTACGGCAGTGCAATCCTTCAAGAGGATAGCCGCGTCCAAGAAGAAGAGCCAAATTAAAAAGTGTAAGTGTGTATATTCTTAGATCACTTTCACAGGTGTGAGATGTTTCTATAAGCACAAATTTGGCCATCTACATAATGCAAGCCAATTGTCCAAATCTTGAGGTGAATTATAAACTGTCATATTCTATCTCTAATCATGAGGTATATAAAATTTAGAATATTAACTAAATTATTCCTCCTCTTTGAACACAAAGTTGAGTACCGTGACTTTATCATATGTCCTTTCTATAATGGAGAATTTAATTATGTATTTCTTGTATGTCCTTAAGCTCCTCGATTATTAGTCTAGGTTAATTTTTCTCCACGTGTTTGTCCTAGATTAAATTAAGAGAGGATTTTTTTCTTGACAATTTTGGTAAATGTGATCAACATTTTGCAACCCTTCCCTCCACTAAGGTTTTTTGTCAATATTAAAATTTATAGATCTAGTATTACTTTAACTTATCATTTTAACTAAAATTTATAGGATTTACATTCACATTATACTGGGGTTTACATAATAGTTTAATATATGGTGGGACCCCGCCCTTCACAAATGTGTCATAAAAGAGAATCACATAGGATGAATCCAAATAATCAATGCAATGGACTATGAAAATGAACAAGTCATTTAAAAAACCTTACCCAAGTATGTGTGTATAAAATCATTATTTTTTCTTGTATAGCGATAGCATACTTAAAGTATTGATCAAATAAAAAACCATGGTATTTTTAAATAAAAGAATTATTTTCATGCTTCATGAATCATGAGGTGTGTGGGTTGGAAGCCCCCTCTAGGGAAATGGGAACTCCACCCTATAAGGGACATAGTCCCTTTAAAGGATTTGCAAACCCAATATGGGATGTGACCTCTCGTAAGGGGTTCAACCCCCAAGAATTCATTAATGTCTTTAAAGCATACAAACAACAATAATGATGAACAAGTTTAAGTGATATCATCTTCCAAAGCATGCAACATCTCCTCCTTGGACTAATTAAAACGTATCCAAAAAACTAAACCTTGTGCCTTGTTTAATTCATCAACTCGACAAACCAACAACACTACCCATGGTGATTGCTTTAACCATTGATAGGGAGATCTTCCTACCACAAGTCCTATCTCCTCTAGGACTTCACTAGGTCTTCTCTTTGACCCTGTCCTACTTTCTAGCCTAGTTTTTAGGCCTGTTTTAGCCCTCATTGGTTCACGGTGAGGGTTTGATCTTTACACCCTCCGATGGATTGTTCATGAGCTCTCCTTTTCAGGATTGAGTCTCTAAACATGGTAGACTTCTCTCCAAGTCTTAAATTGGGTTTCCCAAACCCCTGTCGCTCTCCCAAACGCTGCCTCAAACTCAGGCTCCTAACCGGGCTTGTCTCTGCTCGCCTAGGGCCTGATCATTGAAGCACTTCTCCTGCATTGCACAATATAAAAATACATATATACAATTCTTATATAGTACCCTAACATAATCCAAGTGGTCGTAGAGAACCAGCCATGGATTCCTAAGTTAGGGCCATGCTAAGCACCTCAACTCTAAACAGTCCAGCAAGTTGGCTTTTAGAGGAGGATTTAATTACAAAGCTTTAAAGAACGCTAACAAGATAAAGAAAAAGATTGAAAATAATAGATTAAAGCATGAGAAATGAAAACTTACATTCCATAACCCTAGTTCAATCCATAAACAAGGATGACCGAGTTCTTAGTTACAAAACCCTCATGAGTACAGTCCTGTTAAACACAAAATTCAATAACCGTGCTCATAAAACTTTTAATGCCAACCTTTGTCTCAATGAAAACAAGCCTTATATAGTTTTAGGCCCTCCTTAGTCAGTTTCAGACTTCTAGCCAACTTTCATACTTGGACAGGCTTAAGACCAAAAGTTGTCATGACAACTTTGACAATTTCTTGACAACGTTTGCCATATTGAACCAAGAGGTCTAAATAGACTCTCTCAACCATTATAAGACTTCTAGGACCCTAAAATCACTTAACCACTAACATTTTCTAACTTTTGATAGTCAAGATTCATCATTGATTGGTTAGCTCCTTCCATTGGCATGCAAGCCATTTGCTTGGGGTCTTCAACAAACCCATCAAGACTAACTCTAGGACTAGAATCAAAAGCTTTAGAACCTTAAAAGACCACTAACACACTTACTAACAAAATAAACAAAACCAAAAGTCCACAAAGGAAAGTGACTTGGCTACTAGTCATTACAAGCCAAAACTTAAGTGTAGGTGTCTAGGAGCTAGCCTAGGTGCTCCTGCACCATACTCCCCAACAAAAAGAACCTAAGTCCCATTAGGAGACAGGAGTGCCATATCTATTCCTAGCTTATTGAAGCTATTTTCTTCAATCCATTAAGCCTATGATTCAGGAAGAGTCTTCCATTTCATAAGGTGTTCCATGTACACTCCATGTCTAGTCTTCTTCTTGATCCTTGAGTCTAGGATCTTCTCAGCTTGAGGCTTCACTTGGGCTGGTACTTTAAGTGCTTGCACATCAATATGAAAATCAAGGTTTTGTTCTTTCTCCTCCACATCAGGTCCCTTATATTTCATCAAGTCTTGAACATTGAAAACCGGTGAGATAGATAGGTCACTAGGTAGGCCTATCTTATAAGCATTGGAACCATACTTCTCAAGAACCTTACAAGGTCCAACTCTCGTCATCTGCAACTTGCTTGGTATGCCTTTTTGAAGCCTTGTTTTATTCATATGTACCATCACCCAATCACCTACTTCAAATTGAAGTTCTTTCCTCCTTGTATCAACTCTATCCTTTACCTTTTGATTTGCTTCAATCAAGGTCCTTCTAACCTGCTCATGGACTTCTTGCATGGATTGGGGAAAATCCTCAACACATCCACTCACTCCACTTTGGTTTCCAAGTTCTCTCAAATCACACACACCTCTTGGGTGCATGCCATAGACCACCTCAAAAGGGCTCCTGCTGGTACACCTGTTTATGCTATCATTATAAGCAAATTCAGCTTGTGGTAAGACCTGGTCCCACACTTGTCCATACTCCTTGGTAAGACACCTTAAGAGATTTCCCAACACTCTATTGATCACCTCTATTTGACCATCTATTTGTGGATGATAGGCTAACCCAAAAGCAAGTTTGGTGCCCAATCTCTTCCACAAAGTCTTCCAAAAATACCCCATGAATTTCACATCTCTATCTGAGACTATGTTGATTGGTAGACCATGAATCCATACCACCTCCTTGAAGAATAGATGTGCTATGTAGCTGGCATCATGTGTGGTCTTGCATTGAATGAAATGGCTCATTTTGTTGAATCTATCTACCACCACATAGATGCTATCAAAAATAGTAGTTGTCCTTGGCAAACCCACTATGAAATCCATACTCAAACACTCCCATGGCCTCTTAGGAATTGGTAAAGGCTAATATAACCCTGCATTTGATGATGTACCTTTAGCCTTTTGAAAAACCATACATTTCTCTACATACCTTCTTACATCTCTTTGCATCTTGGGCCAATAATAGAACCTTTGCACTAGGTCCAATGTCTTATTCAAGCCAAAGTGTCCACTAAGGATGCCATTATGCTTCTCTTAGATTAGGTTCTCCTGCATAGAACCTCTAGGTACACATAGCTGGTTACCCTTGACTAACAATCCATTTTGTAATGTATAATCAACATACTCACTATGAAAGTGATTCTCAAAATCTTCACATACCTTGTAGGCTTTGGAGAAGTCTTCATCTTCCTTGTAGAGTCCTTTAAATCCTTCCACACCAATGCTTTGAAGTTGGATTTCTTGGGCAGTCAGCAACCTTCTTAAGGCATCAACAACCTTATTGTTAAGCCCCTTCTTATGCTTGATGGTGAATTTATAGTCTTGGAGGAACTCCATCCACTTGATATACCTATGACTAAGCTTGTCTTGAGTGTTGATGTAACTCAATGCTAGGTTATTTGTGAAGACTACAAAATCCTTGGGTAATAGATAGTGCCTCCACTTTTTGAGTGCTTGAACCAATGCATATAGCTCCAAATCATATGAGGAATACTTTGATTTAGCCTCTCACTAAAAAATGCAACAAGTCTCCCTTCTTGGCTCAACACTGCTCTCACTACTATGTTGCTTGCATCACATTCTACAATAAATAACTTGTCAAAGATTTTTAAAACCAAAATAGGCTGAGTTGCTACTCTTTCTTTCAACTTCTCAAACCCTTCTTGAGCTTCCTTGGTCCACACAAACTTAGTTTTCACTCCACCTTTGATAGTATTGAGCATAGGTGCACATATCTCACTGAATCCTCTTATGAACTTCCTATAGAATTGAGCTAATCCATGGAAGCTCCTTACTTCTGTCCCTATTTTAGGAGTATACCAACTTACTATGGCTTCCACTTTTCTTAGATCCATCTTGAGGTCACCTTTAGACACCACAAAACCTAGGTACACTAGTTCTTGTTTGAGGAACTCACTCTTCTCTAGGTTAATGGCTAACTTCTCTTCATGCAATCTTTTTAGGAGAACTTTTAAGTGTTGCATATCTTCCTCCTTAGTCTTGCTAAAGATGATAATATCATCTAGGTACACCACAACAAACCTACCTATGTAGTCTTTTAGGACTTCATTCATTAATCTCATGAAGGTACTAGGTGCATTTGTAAGTCCAAAGGGCATAACT
Source organism: Chamaecyparis obtusa (assembly GCA_027943335.1). Taxonomy (NCBI): domain Eukaryota; kingdom Viridiplantae; phylum Streptophyta; class Pinopsida; order Cupressales; family Cupressaceae; genus Chamaecyparis; species Chamaecyparis obtusa. The sequence goes on along the minus strand of BSBK01000135.1, from coordinate 1,282,025 downwards.
GACCATTCATAAAGACCCTCATTGGTTTTAAAAGTTGACTTCCACTCATCCCCTTCCTTTATTCTAATTTGGTGATACCCACTCTTAAGGTCAATCTTTGTAAAGTATTGAGACCCCCCAAGACAATCCATAAGCTCTTCTATTCTAGGGATAGGAAACCTATATCTAATGGTAATCCTATTGATTTCCCTAGAATCAGTACATAATCTCTACTTACCACCTTTCTTTGGTGCCAAAACCACAAGTACAACATAAGGACTAATGCTTTTCCTTATCAGCCCTTGGTCAAGAAGTTCTTGAATCTGCCTTGTTATCTCCTTGTTTTGCTCTGGGGTCACCTTTTATGTTACCTTGTTAGGTAAGGATGCTCCAGATACAAAGTCAATTTGATGACTAATTGATCTTTAAGGAGGGAGTGTAGCTGGTGTTCCATCACTTATTATGTCCTTAAACTAATTAAGTAATTGTTGCACTTCTTTTGGCAATGGTGAATGTAGAACCTTGGTCTCCTCCTTGGGTTTCAAGACTATAGCTAGTCCCACTCCTTCTTCATTGATTTCATGCAAGAACTCCTTCCCACTCATCAAAAGTACATTAGGATCAACTAAACTTGCAGCTCCTTCCTCCACAAGTGACTAAATTTTGTAAGTCACTCCATTCTTCTTGAAGTTATACACATTTATCTTCCCATGATAAACAACATCCTAGTCATATTTCCATGGCCTTCCTAGTAGAAAATGGAAAGCATCCATTGGTAGGATGTCACATAGTATCTTATCTTGATAGCCACCAATCATGAAGTCTACCCATGCTTGTTCATTCACAAGAACATTCTACCCCTTATTAAACCAAGTCACTTTGTAGGGGTGTGTATGAGGTATCCTCTTAAGTTTGAGTTTTTGGACTACCTCCTCTGATATTATATTATCAATAGAACCTGAATCAATAATGACTTTGCAAACCTTTCCAAGGATCTTACACTTGATCCTAAAAAGAGCCCTCCTATGTTTAGGTTCTTCCTTCATAGGTTCCTTGAGTAGAACTCTCCTAAACATGAGGTTCTCTCCATGCTCTGAATCTAGGTTCACCTCAGGTGACTTCACACTTCCTTCTTCCTCTTGGACATAGGTTACCTTCTTCTCAACATGAGAACTCGAAGCCTTATCCAAACATCTATATGCAAGATGGCCTAGCTGCCCACAATAATAGCATTTCATGTTTGTAAAATGTGATCCCTTGCTGAAGCCACTTGATCTTCATCTTCCACCTTGGAATCCTCTACCTCTTCCATAATTTCCTCTTGTACGTGGCTCATTGTTTTGTTCAACCAGCTTGGAGTCTCCTTGATTTCTTGTTTCATGACTCCTACCAACATAACCACCTCTATGTCCTCTAGCATCTATTCTCTTGCCTCTACCTCTAGATGAGGAATCTTGTTTCTTTCTATTATTTTCTTCTACTTTCAATGATAGTTGAAAGCATTTATGGATAGTGGTAGGAGTCCAAAGACTAATTTCTTCTTGGATACTCCATTTCAAACCACTCAAATACCTTGCAACTCGGACACTTTCCTCTTCTTGCACTTTAGACCTCAAATAGAGTTTTTGAAACTCCTCGGTATAGGAAGTCACATCCATTTCTTTTTGTCTAAGATTCTATCTTTTCTTGTGCATTTGGATCTCATGATCCTCTAGCAAGTAGTTATCCTTGATCTTTGTGACCATAGCATTCTAATTTGAAATGGGTCTCTTCCCTTCTCTTTCCCTCTCTTCTTGAAGGAACTTCCACCATGTTAGGTCCGGTCCCCTTAGTCTTGATTTGGCTACCTTCACTCTTTGTGCCTCTGAGATACCTTCACATTCAAAGTGATTCTCCATCCCTTCAATCCACTCCATCACTAATTCTGAATCCATCTTGTCTGTGAACAGGGGTATTACTTCTAAGGCTTTGCCTCCCAATGCCTTGATGGCTTTTAGGAAGGGTTCTTCTTGGATTGGTGGATCAGGTTCAGGTACATAATGTTCATCAGCAAGTGCCTTGCCCTTGTCATCTTCTACTTCCATCTTTTCTTTCATCTTTTCAGCACCCTCTGCCACTAGATCAAGCTTCTCTTTCAAAGCTTCCACAGTCTCTTCTAGGATTTTGTTTCTTTCCTTTTGATCAACCACTTCTCTGGGAAATTCAGGATTGGTCACCATTGTGTTATCACCAATGGATTCACTCCTTTCTGACATACAACTTACCCAAGCCTTTCAATGGTTCTAATACCAATTTGATAGGGATATCTTCCTACCACAAGTCCTATCTCCTCTAGGACTTCACTAGGTCTTCTCTTTGACCTTTCTTAGGGTTCTTATGACCCTACTATCAGATGGATTCTTCCTAATCTCCTCTACTTGCCAAGATCTCTCTACCAAGGTCTTCAAGTCACCTTAACTCCACAACTCTTCCAAATGAATTCAACTAGGAATTCATCCAAACCTCCATATTCTTGAATCCAGTTAACATGTATGGGAGAGGACTCCTTTAGTCCTTATTTTCATAAACTTAGGGTGTTCCATCTATTGGTACTCTTCTCCAAGTACCCGATCTCCAAATTTAGCCTAAAAGGGCTACTAGGCCTTGTAGGTCTCCAAACACACAAATGTGAGCCAAATTTTGAAAAGTTCCACACAAGTATCCAAAAAAATCATACTTCTAGATACCCTTTTCAAATTTTTTCAAGATTTCCAAACCCTTATTCCTCCAACAAATCTGTACATCCATGTCCTACTTTCTAGCCTAGTTTTTAGGAATATTTTAGCCCTCACTGGTTCACAGTGAGGGTTTGATCTTTACACCCTTTGATGGATTATTCATGAGCTCTCCTTTTTCAAGATTGAGTCTCTGAACATGGTAGACTTCTCTCCAAGTCTTAAATTAGGTTTCCCAAACCCCTATCGCTCTCCCAAACACTGCCTCAAACTCAGGCTCCTAACCGGGCTTGTCTCTGCTTGCCTAGGGCCTGATCATTGAAGCACTTCTCCTGCATTGCACACTACAAAAATACATATATACAATTCTTATATAGTACCCTAACATAATCCAAGTGGTTGTAGAGAACCAGCCATGGATTCCTAAGTTAGGGCCATGCTAAGCACCTCAACTCTAAACAGTCTAGCAAGCTGGCTTTTAGAGGAGGATTTAATTACAAATCTTTCAAGAATAATAACAAGCTAAAGAAAAGATTGAAAACAATATATTAAAGCATGAGAAATGAAAACTTCTATCTCGTAACCCTGGTTCAATCCATAAACAAGGATGACCAAGTTCTTGGTTACAAAACCCTCATGGGTACAGTCCTGTTAAACACAAAAACCAATAACAGTGCTCATGCATGCAAGCTACCTCACAAAAATCATTCTTTTTGGGGCATCTTTCATCATTATAAATCTATGGACCTTGAGCCAAGCGAGAAAGAGTTTTATTATCCTAAATTGAAAGTGACAAAAAGACTTAAAATGGTCCCATCACTGTAGCTTTAATGTCGTGGAAAGAAGTTTTGGCTTTGGAATTTGAAGAATTGATAAATGGGCAATCCAATTGGCTCAAAAGGAAAGGTTTCTCCTAGAGCTAGAAGAGAGCCTAAATCTATTTGTGTTTTTAGCTGGAGGGCTTTATCAGATATCTTGTAGAGGCTCCATTCCCAAGAAAATTCTTGCATCATCTAATTTCTGCTTTTCCAAATCATGATCCTAGCTCAAAGGAATGGGTTCTTAAGAACTCTACCCAGGAAGGAGAATCTTAAGGAAGGTTGGCATTTTTCTCCTTGTTTTACATGTATATATAATAATCTATGATTGTCTATTATTACCTTATGGAAAGAAAACAAAATTGCTTCTATGATGAGTTGTTCAATTACATAAGTTTGATTGAAGGAAACATATTTATAATGATGCAATTGGGAAATTTTCAATGTTATATCCCTTGACAGATACATTTTCAATATCTTAGGGTCTGTTTGGTTGCTGGAATTAAATAACAATGAAATCATCAAATTCCAGTATTTGACAATTCTGGAAGTTTTAAATCTGGAAAATGGTTTTTGGAATATAGCTAGAACCGTCTGATTCACTTGGAATTCACCTCGAATTCATAATGAGAAGATGGCAAATGTTGTTTGCATATGGATTTCAAAATATTATAAATTTTGTTTTACCCCCATTCCCATTTAAGTGGAATTGGAATTGATTTTCCAATTCCACCTATTTAGATGGAAGATTCAAATGTTGGTTTTGTGGGTAAATGGGAATTAACAAATCCTTATTCCAGTTTCATGTTTTGAACACAAACATTGAAAATGTCAATTTTGCGATTTGACAATCCCAATTTCAATCTAATTCCAGCAAACAACCGGGCCCTTAGTGCTGGGGAGATGGAAGAAAAGAGTATAGAAAAACCTTCTAGACACCTAATTTTTGTTATTGATGCATCGAAGTTGTAAAATGGTGGGTGTTCTGTAAATCAAAAGTCTCAAGGTTTACATGTTTAACCTCCAAAACTTTATATATAAAAAGAAACGTAAAATTTTCAATATTTATAAATTTTTGTACCTTGTTTGTTTACTGATTTTAGTCAGCTTTGATATGATTTTCCCAACTCTCTTTGGCTTGTTCCTCCACAATGAATTTGATTATCAAATAATAGTGAGTCAAAAATGGATAATGTGAGTATGATTTAAAGTTAAACGGTCTGCAATTAGATTTTTGTGAAATCTATGTGTAGTTTTTGAAAATTATAATGAGCGCCAACCATCATCGTTGACTATAAAACCTCTAGAGGCATGAGAATAAAATAAGATTATAAGAAATTGATATGCTTTATAGTCTGCAATAAATAAAAATTGTTCTTTGGAAAAAAGGACAAACCAAAAGATAGAATTTTTCAAAATTTTGTGGTTTAATAGGAAAAGATGGGGAAAAAATGGGTTAGGATTAGGGTTGTAAAAAAAGGATAGGGTTAGGGTTAGGGTTTTTTAAAAAGACAAAAAAAATTGTATCATACAGTCAAAAGAATTGCCAAAAAATGTAATTTTAACAAGGGATAAACTATATCAGATCAATAAAAAAGTTTTTCATACAATTTTCAGTCTAATAAATCATTTTCTCCTCCAAATTGCATTTTTTCTTGATTTCTGCTGCTATGTGAGAAACGATTATGTTTTGTAGTCCCTCATAGTAGATGTACTAAATTCCACGAGGTTCAAAGAAGCATGCACTATATTGAGCCAGCGTAGTACACTTTTAAAGCTTTGATCTGATTGTCAGATGAATATTGCATATAAAGCATAAGCTTGTGAGCCAATCTTTTTATATTGCACACAAATCATATGCTTGTGAGGCATTCTTCTAATATTGCACAACCACCATTTTCTTGCGAAACATTCTTAGAACTATATTCATAGTTGAAATCATGTTAACCAAGTACACATGCTCTGTCTAGAATATGCTAATATTTTGGTGGGTCTTCATAATGCATTTTTGACCTGTTGAAGATATGTGTAAGGATGTAAATAGCGCTGCCCCTTATCTTTTAAGAGCTACCGGTTAATATCCTTTTAGAGATATCACTTACGTATAAGTACTAGTTCCTAGTACTAAGAGTTTAATTTGAGATCTAGGCGTGAAAAATTTAGTGATAACTGCTAGCAACTAGTATGCCAGAGTGTCTAGGGAGTTGTGATGTGATAATAATGGTGACGTTCATAAGACCACAAATCTTCTTCCCTGCAATAAGTGTACCCGTAACCCTAGCAAACATATAGCAAAGGTTGTGGCGTAATCTGGTTGACTAGGGAGTTGTTGGATTGTTACTTTAGTAAGGAGGTCCACCTCATACCCTGCTCATGTAATAACCCTTATATTGGCAAAAAAGGTAGAACTTCTTAGAAGAAGGTTGATAAACTCTTGGCGCATATCTAATATGACCGTGTACAAAAATTGACTCTACTGAATCATTCATATGTACTTGGACACTGCAAGAGGTGGATTTAATGCCAATAGAGATAAATTCATGAAGAGGTGGATGAGGTAAGAGATTGAAATTGAAAAACATCCAGATCATCTAAACAGGGATAATGGTTGGGTGTGAGTCATATATAGAGATACGTCATCTATGGACTTAGGACTAGCCATTGGAGTAGACGATGATTATAATTTTTAATATTACAAGAGCTGGTTTCGAAAAGATTTATCCATAAAATGAGCACTATAGTCGCTTGTATATATCACCAATCTTGATGACTAGTGACTACTTGTATCCCAAAAATTTGTGTAGCATTACAATTTTGTTCAGTTATTTCCAACTGTATATTTGGACAAACATTTGCACATTACCAACTCAAAAAATGCTGAAGAAAAAATATTTGAAGACCAATTGATCCCAAGTCAAGTTAGGTGGGAGCTTAATGTGTTCAGTCAAAAAAATACGCAATGCTGATAATACACTGGGATTTGAGTAGAAGTATTACTGAGATGGATCGATTGGACATGGAATCCTGGGCTCAACTGAATCAGGCTTGTGGTTTTCGCAAAACCTAATCATAACAAACACAACACAAGTTATCAGTAGCCACTTACCGACGTAATCACAAACACTTGTTGCATAAAATGGATTAACCTACTGCAACCCAACCAATGCGGAATTTGCACACAAACGCTTCTTTTTTTGCAACCAGAATTGGCATTGCTGCTCCATCCCTCCACTATAAACACTTTTAGAGTAAAGAAGCCATGATTCTGAGTTAATAACACAATGAGTATTAGAGAAATTTAGTAAGTTGTTTGAGATAAATAAATGAGCTATTAAATTTCATCTCCGATGCATGCTTTATGAGGCAAATAATATTTTCTTATATGAGGGAAAGTACTATTGAAATTTTTAGACCATATTTATTATCTTGGGTTTACGTGTGATTATCTTAAAAAGCATATGTAGCCAAGCTAAGATTTTTAGAGGGAGATGGAAAAATAAAAGGAGCTAATGGGAAATGGGGAGATGGAGAAGATCTAAAGAAGTAGGGGAAAAAATAATATGTATTTTTTAACAGGAGGAAGTGGAATTAGAGAAAGACTTTATTATGGACTATAATGTCTTTAAGAACATCAAATAAAAGCATGTCAATATAATGACAGATGTTCTTTGGTACAGTTTATTCAACAAAAAGACTATTGAGAAGACAATGATGCTTATCATCTCCTTGAATAGGAAAAAACTTAAATTTGAAAAAAAAGAAAAAAGGTTTGTTGTCTCATAGACTATTTGTAGCAAGTGAACATTAAGAGATCTATATATCTATCTTATTCATTGTAATATAAACCCAACAAAAAAATGCATTGGGTGATTAAAGGTTAGACTCTATAATTATCAAATGATATATTAAAAATATACATTATTAATATAGATTTATTTAATTTATCATTTATTCATGTTTTTAGGGTTAATTTAAGAGATGTTTATTTAAGTGTATATGCAAAATTTAGATAGAAAAAAAGGTAAAAGAAGAAGAGCCAAATTAAAAAGTGTAAGTGTGCATATTCTTAGATCACTTTCACAGGTGTGAGATGTTTCTATAAGCACAAATTTGACCATCTACATAATGCAATTCAATTGTCCAAATCTTGAGGTGAATTATAAACTATCATATTCTATCTCTAATCATGAGGTATCCAAAGTTTAGAATATTAACTAAATTATTCCTCCTCTTTAAACACAAAGTTAAGTACTGTGACTTTATCATATGTCCTTTCTATAATGGAGAATTTAATTATGTATTTCTTGTATGTCCTTAAGCTCCTCAATTATTAATCTAGGTTAATTTTTCTCCACATGTTTGTCCTAGATTAAATTTTGAGAGGATTTTTTTCTTGACAATTTTGGTAAATGTGATCAACATTTTGCAACCCTTCCTTCTGTACACACTAAAATATGCACTTCTATGAACCATTACTTGCAAGGTTGCTCAAGAATGAGGCCTCACAAAGCGGCTCATAGCTCTTTATGCATGGAGTTGCAAGGGACTATGAGTTTTGCTCTCAGCTAGAGCTACAAGAAGGTGACCTTGCTAGTCAACCATACAATGAGAGATTCACAATGAAGACAAGGGCAACAATGCCAATATCTCCAAGAATCCAATATGTGATGCAATGCAATGCAACTAAGATGAAGATGCAAATGTGCAAGCTATGCTATGAAAGTACAATGCAACTAATCTATGAAAGAAAATAGCAATGGATTACAAATCCTTCCTATTTAGACTATGTGAGTTTATTCTATTGCATAAAAGGAAATCTATACTAAGAATGTCATGAATGCAACTATGAAAGCAAGAAAGCCATGATGATGCAAGAATGAAGACAAGAAGATAGAGTGTTGATGAAGATCTAAGATGAATGCCAACAATGCTCCAAATCTTCAAACCCTAGATGCAAGAATGTCTCCAAAAGCTCCAAGATGACCTAAAAAACCTGTAGCATAACAATAGCATAAAAAATGGATATGCAAATGAAGGAGAGAACTCTCCTTTTATAAGAAATGAGGTGAAATGGACCATGGAGATTAAGAGGCAAAAGATCTTAATCAGCGGTGGAGGTTGAAAGAGGAGCAATCCATGTGCACAAGTATCCTCCAATGAGAGTGAAGTGTTGACTTTTGAGCCTCATGTGAGACAAAAGTGCTTTTTCCCTTTTTATAAAATAGGAATAATGTTTTATTTGTGCAACTTAGGATAAGAGGAAAGTGGGGCTTTTTTATTTAATTAAAAGGGGAGGAAATATTCCTTTTAATTAAATAAAGACTTAGGATAAATGGTTAGCCCAAGGATAAAAATCCAATATATGATCGAATTTAGGATTTGATTAAGAAATTGATATTGTTGAAAATATTGATTATTGATCAAAATGATTCAGGGTTGATAAATTGAATAAATGGGGCCCAAAGTCTAGGCGACCATTTTTGGGTGCATACATTTGCCCCTCTTTGACTAATGTGTGATCGATTTGGGAACACATGTAGTCAAAGAATGAAGTTGAAATGTGAGATCGATCTGGGATCATAAAACAACTCAGATATGAGGTCGATTCGGGATCACATCTGGACAAACATAAACAAAATCTTAGACCAACACCGTCGCTGCTAGGTGCAAATCAAGCTTTAGACAAAACTTATCACCGTCGCTGCTAGGCAATAATCAATGTCTAAAACTGGGAGATAAGAATCTCAAGTTTTGAGCAAAAGCTCACAAAAGATGTCTGAATCAAGAGAATCAAGCGATTGGGGATGAGAATCTCATAGGTACTGCCCCCTCGGAATCGAAATCGAAATCAGGTAGAGGAGAGACAGCAAATCGATAAAGATTGGAACAAATCATAATCGAATGCAAGGGTCAAATAGGTTAACCATTAGGCAATGAAACATACCCCAGTGAGGAAGTAGAAGAATAGAAATAGAAGACTAGAAATAGCATGAATGAAAGACTAGAAGTTTGGAAGACATGAAAAGGAAGGAATGACGATGCCCCAGCAAAGATTAAAAGATTAGGCCTCAAAAGATCAGCCAACTGCGCAGAAGGGGGGAAAGAATTTGAAACGCGATTTTGACTATGAAGATGACCTCAGATTTCGATTTTGAGTCCGAAAATGGATCCAGGACGTCGAAATTAGCTAGGGGTGCAATTTTCGCGCAATTCCGAGGTGTTTTGAAAATTAGGTCAAAAAGTCAAAATGCTATAAAAGGGGTCAAAATGTCATTTTCAAAAATCATTTGTCTTTTAGTGATTTGAGAATTTCAGAGCTTTAGAGAGAGAAAATGGCTCAGCAAGCAGGAGTTCCCGTCCACAGGCATCGATTCGAGCGCGCCCGGTTGCATAACCGGCCACCACACTATCCTGCCCCGGTATGTTTTCAAAAAACTCGAGCTTTTTGATCATTTCTAGCATTTAATAGTTTTTTTTAGCATGTTTTTATCAAATTTTAAATTTCAAAATTTTCGGTTGTGCGAAATATCGCGCGATACTTTAGAAGTATCGCGCGCTTTAGGGAGAAGTATTGCGCGATACTTCGCGTTCCCCAAAAGTATCGCACGCTTTAGACACCAGTATCGCACGATACTGGGCGAAAGATCGCGCGATACTGGGCGAAGTATCGCTCGACACAAGGTTTATCGCCCCACTATAGGGAGAAGTATCGCACGATACTTCTCCAAAAAAGAATATCGCCCAGTTGAAAATTTTGATATTTAATGCATTTTTGAGCAAAAATGACATGGGTCTAGACAATGTTACATTTTTAAGATGTTTTATACTGAGTTTTTTTTTTTGGACATCCATCATGATATGTACTAACAACGGGTTTGGTTTTGGCTTGCAGGAGGTTTTTCCGGCGCTCATCATCAGAGCGCCGAAGGTGACTGGGTTGCGGTGTGTCCGAGATCTGGATGATCCGGGCAATGCCGATATCAGGGCTATGGGATTCCGGTATCTGTTGAGGTACCCCTATATCCGAGCAGACCATGGGTTGTTGACTGCGCTGGCCGAGAGATGGCACAGCGAGCACAACACCTTCCACCTTCCTACAGGCGAGGCATCCATCACACTGGAGGATGTCTATAGGATCCTCCGAGTTTCATGCCACGGAGAGCTTGTAAGTATAATCATGTTTTTGAGATAGTCATGTAAAATGTAATGTTTCCAGAGGATGAAAACTAACATGATTTATGTGTTGTCACAGGTATACTATGATCAGGACGTCACTGAGGGGCGTCGATTGATTCAGGAGATGTTTCAGGATGTGACCATCCTAGACAGGCATGTCAGCTGGGAGCGACTGCTTGATGACTTCGGCCGAGATTATCCGGTGCCATGTATTGTGGCATCGATTATTTCACAGATCCTGATGACTGATCGCAGTCAGAAGGGATTCCCGCTCGGATAGGGCAGACTACTGGTAGACTTGGTAGGCAGGCCTCGACGGATGGCATGGGGGCCTGCGATCTTGGCAGAGATGTATCATGAGTTGCACGAGATCGTCTACAGGGACGGTCGGACATGGGCGTGTGGTGCCATCCTGGCACAGGTATGGGCATGGGAGCACATTGCTGTGGTGCGCCCTAGGGTTCAGCCGAGGGAGAGGAGGTACCCCTTCATTTACAGGTACATCGGGTTTATATCACATGCCCATTCAGGGGATGTGACCTACTATCGGCGGATTCTGGATGAGATAGCCTCATTCACATGAAGGCCATACAGGGAGGTTGAGGTTTGGGGGGATGCTGCAGAGGAGCTGAGTTATATGCTATGCAGTCGACCACTGGTGGGTCGATATGCGGATATCATAGAGAGGTTTTGCATCAGTCGGGTGTGGCGGCAGTTCGGGAGGCAGCAGCGAGTCTCGACAGAGACTACCACATATGCTAGGGCCAGAGACGAGGAGGGGCATGGGTGGCTACCCATGCTGGATTATCAGCAGGCTGTCGCAGAGACAGCAGCTATCAGGAGCGAGCCTTGGGATTATTTCCCAGATGTGGCAGACGCAGGGGTTGATGGAGCCTACAAAGCAGAGCGGCGGAGGGTACCATTCCCTCGATTTACAGTACCAGATGCTCAGGTGCCAGCGCCGGGAGGAGAGGGAGGAGATGGAGGGGACGGAGGGGACGGAGGAGAGGAGGGAGGAGATGGAGGAGACGGCGGGAGGGGGAGAGGGAGGAGGATGGAGAGAGGAGAGGGGTTGGGATCAGGTGGCCGGAAACGGTCACGGGGAAAGAGATCAGCCACTCCTGAGGAGGAGGCGAGACCAGCTCGCCGGCAGGCAGAGGTACAGCAGGAGCAGCCTGTGGGGGGAGAGGACCTGAGAGCCCAGATACAGGCTCGGGAGACCGAGATACAGCAGCTGCGGACCACCATAGCTGTGAGAGATCAGCAGCTCCTGGATTTGAGGGCAGAGCGGGATCAGCAGATAGCTGATCTCAGAGCAGAGATAGCACGCCGTGAGGCGATGGCACAGACCGAGGCACTGGAGCTCCGACGGGAGTCAGCGAGGGCTGCTTACTATCACGGGTTATATCTGCAGGCCGTCCCAGAGGGTGAGAGAGCACCATCATACTCTCAGCGGGCAGGGGTATCAGACGTGGCATTTGATAGGAGAGCTATGCCTCCTCCACCACCACGAGCTCCTCACGAGGGTGGTAGCGAGTCTTAGGGTTAGGTCTTAGGTTGTTTGGACATATTTTGAGACTTTTGATCCAGATTTTGGGATCTCATATTGTATATCATGACATTTATTGATTTATGAGATTACTGGATGTTCGATGTATCATGTGTATTTGTCTCACTTGTGATGGATGTATCAGTTTATATATATTGTCTTGTCATTTTGCTCAAAATGCTTATGTATGTGCTTATGTATGTTCTCTCTCATAGTTGTATGTTTAATTCTCATATGTATGATGTGGACTTATATATTTTTTTGAAAATGACGGTTTGTAATATAGATATGATGATGTGATTAACCCCTTGTGATGAACAGGAACAGGTTCGAGATGAAAAAGACAAGGAGCGAAAGACATGATCAAGAAGAAGAGAAGGTGAGCGCAGTTGACTAACAGGTCCATGTAGGATGAAAAGGAGAGCTCTCTCCATGTGCAAGATGCAAGACTAGACTAACATGACCCTAAAAATGCAAGCTACTATGAAAGTGGTTGACTTGCAAGGTCACAACGCTTATAGACATCTAATTATCATCATCGAGCGTTATTGGTAGCGTCGTAAGATCATACAATGCACACTAGCATTACTATGTGGATATGAATATGATCTTTATCAGATAGAAATGTGGAAATCTTACCTAGGCATCAAAGACATATAGGTCAAGATGACTAATGCAGTAAGATTACCTAAGTTTGATATGGCGAGATTATGCTTGTATCAAGACACATGAAAGTCAGGATAGCTAAAAGCATGCACTCGCAAAACAGTCAAGGATAATACCTTGTCAATCCATAGTGTCAAGTAGGACCAGCATAAATGCTCATGACAGTTAGGATCAACAAAATATACCCACAAGCAGATAAAGAAAGAAAACATGTTCTCATTCCCTCAGTCTTCTAGCTATGCATCATCGAAAACTTCTCAGAGAGAGATCACTCATCAAAGAAATCCTCATAGACAACACACAAAGAAAAATAAAGTCATCATATCGTCAGCGAGTTGATTGTTTAAGTGCGTGTGTGTTGGTCATAGAGTCAAATTCTGAGTATCTTATCTGCAAATGGGAAATATCGCATCATGCGAGACTGTTGGGTAAGACATCTGATAAGTGTTAAGAAACACTTGACGCAAGGGTAGTGTTGAAAAACACTGTTTGGGGTGGTGTTGAAAAACACCTGTTGTGAAATGCCCCAAGAGACAAACGCACCTAAAGGACCAATGCTAACAGTTATGCCCCCTAGAAAAAGACCAATTCCAGACTAGGCCAAATAAGGTCAAGGCATGATGGAAAGTGGTTAAGTGTCGAGGACGCATGCTAATAAATAGGGGTGCAAAGGCCTCAAGTAGCGCCTGTTTCCAGGTTTTCACCACTTGGATTCTTTTTTTTCATTTTTTCAATTTTTTGGATTTTTGCTACCAAGGCGCCTATTGCTAGGTTTTCACCAAGGCACTTTTTCTTTTTTTTTTTTAATTTTTTTGAATATTTTGATTTTTTTGTGTTTTTTCAGGACTTTTTATGCTTTTTAGGATTTTTTCAGCATCATATATCAATTTTTTTGGTATTTTTTCAGGACCAATAAGATATACACAAAAGGTGCCCCCAGACAGAACGGGCATCAAGGATAGAACTTCTTAAGGTGCACAATGTTGATGGGATCAGGGAGCTGTTCTCCATCAGGATCTGACAGTAAATACGCACCAGTACCAAAAGCAGCTGTGATGACATATGGTCCAAGCCAGTTAGGTTCAAACTTGCCCTTTTGCTCTCTGTTTTGCTAGTTCTTAGGGTTTTCTCGTAAAACAAGATCACCTATTTGAAATTCTCTAGGGCGAACCTTCTTGTTGAATGCCTTGGACATACGCTTCTGATACGCTCTCATATGATCAAAGGAAGCCTTACGCTTCTCATCTAGAAGTTCTAGTTCCTGCAACCTCATGGCACGGTAATCCTCATCTGTAATCAAACCTTTGAGTGAGACTCTGAGGGATGGTATCTCGACTTCTAAAGGTAATATTGCTTCAGCGCCATAGGTGAGAGAGAAAGGAGTGGCTCCTGTAGGTGTGCGAATACTTGTTCGGTAAGCCCATAGTGCTGGATTGATTTGTAAGTGCCAATCCCTACCATTCTTGTGTACTGTTCTATGAAGAATCTTAAGAATGGTTTTGTTAGAAGCTTCGGCCTGTCCGTTTCCTTGTGGGAAATATATGGAGGACCAATGTTGCTTGATTTTAAACTTTTTGCATAGGTGCTTTAGGTCCTTATTCTTAAATTGACCTCCATTGTCAGTAATGATTTCAGAAGGCACTCCAAATCGGCAAATGATATGGTTCAAGATGAACAAAGAAATGGTCCTTCCGAAAGCAACAGAAAGTGGTACGGCCTCCACCCATTTTGTGAAGTAGTCAGTGGCAGTAATGATGAACTTGTGTCCACCTGATGAGTTGGGGTGAATTTGCCCAACCAGATCAAAGGCCCAGCGCTGAAATGGCCAATGAGAAATAGAAGGGATCAGCTCCCTACCCGGAGCATGAATCAGGTTGCCGTGTTTCTGACATTTTTCACATGACTTAGCAAAGGTGACTGCGTCTATCTGCATTGTGGGCCAATAATATCCCACCCTAAGCAACCTTCGGGCCATGGCAAGACCATTAGAATGCCCACCACAAATGCCCTCGTGGATGTCAGCTAACGCTTGGTTGGATTCCTCCTTTTCCAAGCACCTAAGGAGTGTCCCATCTAAACCCCTTCTATATAAGTCACCAGAGATGAGGGTGTGGCGAGAGGCGTTACGGATGAGGTTTCGGCGTTCGGAGCGGGTGAATGTGTCAGGGATGATGCCATCACGAAGATATGAATAGATAGCACCATATCAGGAAGACTCGTGTGTGATAATGGCACAAATGACACGGCTTTCAGATGAGTCAAAGATGGGATGGTGTAGCTCTTCCACCAGGAATTCAAATCTGGATTCATGTGTCTCCAACTGAAGAAGTGAAGCTAATGTGGCCATGGCGTCTGCAGCTTTGTTCTCTATCCTAGGGATTTGTTGAAACGTCACAAAGGTGAAATAGCGTTTCAAAGAATCAACCATCTTTTTATAGGGTATCAATTTGTCATCCTTGGTTTGATACTCTTCATTGACTTGGTTGATGATTAGCTGAGAATCCCCAAAGACATGTAATTCTGTGATATTCCATTCTATAGCCATTTTCAAGCCATTAGTTAAAGCTTCATATTCTGCAATATTATTGGTACATGGGAATAATAGTTTATAAGACTTCGGAATGTGGTACCCATGTGGAGAAACAAATAACACTCCAGCACCTGATCCATTTTGCATGTGGGAGCCATCAAAGAACATTGTCCAAGCGCGAGTAGTGGTATATAAGATGTGTTCATCTGGGAATTCCACTTGGACTGGCATACTATCCTGGATTGGAAAATCAGCTAATTGGTCAGCAATAGCTTGCCCTTTTATTGCCTTCCTTTCAACGTACTCTATGTCAAATTCAGTGAGGACCATCATCCATTTAGCAAGCCTACCCGTCAGGGCAGCCTTACCAAGCAAGTATTTAAGGGGATCAATTTTGGCAATCAAGTGTATGGTATGAGTAAGCATGTAGTGGCGCAACTTTTGAGAAGCAAACACCACCGCGAGACAAGACTTCTCAATATTATTGTAATTGATCTCATAAGAGACTAGAGTATGGCTGATATAGTAGATGGCCCGTTCTTTCCCAGTATCATCTGTTTGAGCCAATAATGCCCCCAGGGAAGTGTCTGTAGCTGAGATATATAGAAGCAATGGTTTCCCTGGAATAGGAGGCATTAAGATCGGAGGATTAGCCAAGTATTGTTTGATCTGATCTAGGCTCTTTTGACAATCCTCGTTCCAAACACAAGAAGCACCCTTATGCAATGTCTTGTTGAAGGGTTGCGCTCTATCTGCAAGCTGAGAAATAAACCTCCTAATTGATTGAAGACGTCCTTGAAGACTTCTCATTTGGCTGATATTTCGAGGAGGTGGCATATCTAGGATTGCTTGGACTTTTTCGGGATCAACCTCGATACCTTTTGCTGATATTATGAATCCTAAAAGTTTGCCTGAGGTGACGCCAAATGCGCACTTCTTTGGATTCAATCTGAGTTGAAATTGTTCCATACGATCTAGAATTACTTCCAGATCATTGAGGTGTGTGTCCCTTTTTCTTGATTTTGCCAGGGTATCATCCACATAATCTTCCATATTTTTGTGCATCATATCATGAAAGATAGGTCTCATAGCTCTTTGGTAGGTTGCTCCTGCATTCTTTAGCCCGAATGGCATGACGTTCCAACAGTAGGTTCCCCATGCACATGTGAATGCTATTTTCTCTTGGTCTTCAGGAGCTATTTTGATTTGATTATACCCCGAGAAACCATCCATTAGGGAATATATGTCATAGCCTGCCGTCATGTCCACTATCATGTCAATGTTTGGAAGTGGAAAGTCATCCTTTGGGCAGGCTTTGTTTAGATCTCTAAAATCTGTGCAGATACGAATGGACCCATCATGTTTAGAGACCGGTACTATGTTTGAGATCCATTCTGCATAATCGATGGCTCTAATAAATCCAGCTCTCAAAAGCTTTTCTAATTCTCCTTTGACAAGTAGAGCTATATGTGGATGCATTTTTCTTAGTCTCTGTTTGACTGGCTTGACTCCTGGAGCTATAGATAAGTGATGCATTATGAGATTTGTGTCAAGCCCTGGCATGTCTGAGTAGATCCATGCAAAATTAATTTTCTTTTTCTGTAAAAACTGTACATATGCCTTGGTCTCTTCCTCTGATAAAGACTGAGCAAGATGGACTATCTGAGGATTTTCTTCTGTGTTTAGATTGACCGGCTTTGTTGGTTCAATCAATATTGATGATCTATCCTGGAAATAACTTGGCAAGTTATTAAGTACCCCATCCTTAGGTGCCTCAAAGAGGTTTTCACCTTTGGATGCGTCATCTCTTTTTACTATTTTTGGTTCTGACACCGCCACAAAGTGGTTTTCGCCATCAGACCTATTTTTATTTTTCTCTTTTGTTTTGAGACTGAGGTACTTAATATCAGGCTCCGTCATGCTGGTTGTTGGTTCACTGGTGGAAGAAGCCACGGGTTCGAGAGCATTCAGATAGCAAGCAATTTCGTAATCGTTGCGAAATGTGAGGAATGTGGGCTCGTGGTGGCGCTGGGGCCAGTCAATCAGGTCAAAGTGGACAAGGGGCAAGTCAATGGTAGGTTCGATGTTGTTAATGCGAAAGGTGTCATCTCTGGTGACCATATAATCAGAGCTCATCAAGTCTTCTCCTAAAATACCTGAATTGGGGCTCATCCTGTCAAACGAAGCGTCGTCTACTAAGGCGATTTGAGGAGGGAAATCCTCTAGTCTGACACTAGGATCGTTAGTTGCATCGGGTTGGGTACTATAGGCATGGATAATATCCACATCTAGATCAATTGTTGCATCTGAAAGCGAATCCCATTCATATTCATGGGAGTCTGTCTCTGAGTCATCATTTAGGCCTCGTGATGTAGAAGCCTCAAGGTTAGGAAGGGTTTCCCCCTCTCTAGTGCTAGTATTGGTACTATCCGTCGCAGCTAGGACAGTAACACTTTCCTTTGTCGATCTAGAAGTCACACAATCACTATCCGTCGCAGCTGGGATAGTAGGATTATTAAGCATCAAATCTGTGGAATCTTCCCAAAGGAGATTCGTTGAGGGCACCCAATCATCAGACACATCTTGTTGGTTGGAGAGATCGGGTGTATAATCTGCATCACTATCACTGTCCGTTGCAGCTGGGACAGGGATACCTTTCTGCTTCTTATTGTCAAAACCTAAGCCAATCGTGGACTTATTTTTGCGTCCAAAAAGAGCATGATCAAGAGGCTCAGCTTTAGCGTCCAGCCTATGACTAAGGGGACCAAATCCCGGATATCCCATATTTTTAACCAGTGTATATCCTTTCCCATAAGTTTCAGGTGAAGGAGTAAAATTCTCATTATGTTTGTATTTCTCCTCGTGATATATCCAGTTCCTTACAGTAACTTCCTCTTTCTCTTCTTGAATGGGGACCGAAGACTCAATAAATTTCCCAAATAATGTCATTACTGATGACGAAGGCTTCACATTTGGGGAGGGTCTCCCATAAGACCTAGGAGAGATTGGCATTTTTGTAAAAGAATCAATCTTATAATCTCCCATCCCAAGGTCCATGGTCTTGAATTTCTGCTTGCATTGTTCAAGTGAACTACTAGGATTGTCAGCTTCTCTATTCAAAGGTACATGTGATCCCGCGGAAATGTTATTAACTGATAGAGCACTGTCTCCCGGGATGCAAATTTCTACACCATTATGGGGGAACTTAACACACTGGTGATATGTCGATGGGACTGCCTGCATTTCATGAATCCATGGCCTACCTAGAAAAATGTTGTAGGCGAGAGGTCCAACATCAATAATTTGGAATAATATGTCTCTTTCTACAGGACCAATACGAATAGGCAAAACAGCCAATCCCTTAGAACTTCTTTCTGCTTCGTCATATGCTTTGATTGTGATTCTTTTCTTTGTGTCAATGATGTTCTCGGAATACCCTAGAGCTAGCAGCAAACTCAAAGTACAAATATTGAGCCCCGCACCCCCATCTATCAGTACACGCCTAACACGGGTTTTATGAATCATGACCTCGATGTGTAAGGCCAAATTATGTGGGTGACTAATGGATTTGTCATCTTCTTCTGAGAAGGTGAGGAAATGAGGGCTAGCCAAATGGTTGACCATGTTTTGAAATTGGTCGATATCTAAGTTATTAGGGAGATTGGCTACTCGCAAAGCGTCCTCGAGGACGCGCTTGTGCTTAGGAGACAATTCTAAAAGCTCAAAAATAGATATCTGAGCGGGTGTACGTTGTAGTTGGTCAATAAGGTTATAATTGGAATCAGGACCAACGACAGATTTTGGAGGAGCACCTTTGGACACGGGCTGTTTAGACTTGCTAGTGCTAGGACCTTTGATGATAATGGGTGCTTGAGCCTGACCCCTAGTGACAACATTGAGGGATCGGAGCATTCCTTGTGTGTGAGGACCTCTTATCACCACAGCGGGTCTTTCATTAGTCATAGGAATTGAGTCCACATTATGTCCGTAAGGATCTTTCTTTCTCACCATGTTGATATTATCGTCAGCCACTTCAAGCATGTTAATCACATTATCAGCATGTGTGTATGTATAGTTAATAGCCGCCTTGCCATTCTTATTGCTAGAATTCTCTCCTTTTTCATATTTAGGCAAGGGCTCTTTAAAGGCTTTATGGTCTGCATTAGTAGTTAACCCATCCACTTGTAATTGTCCTTTCTCAATAAGGTCTTGGACAAGATGTTTGAGTTTAAAACAATTTTCTATGTCGTGTCCAATCCCATTATGGAAAACGCAAAAAGCCTTAGCATCCCACCAATGAGGTAAAGGATTTGGTATTCGATGTTTTGTAGGATCCTGTGGGTGCGCCAGATTATGAGCGACTAGTGTCTTAAAAACATCTGCATAGGATTCCCCCAATTTAGTGAATTGTCTTTTCTCCGTTTTAGATCTCTTTTGATACTGAGGTTTGTCTTGTGGCGTTGACGATGTTTGCAACTTCATAGCTTGAACTGCATGAGAGAGATTAAGAACTCCTTCATTTTTGACTTGAGATGAATCAACAACTCCGTCGTTGACGACTTGCTTATTTTTGTTCCAATAAGAGTTCTTTTTGTCCTTGTTACCATTAGTATTGTTATTTTGGCTATTGTTGTTATTTGTTGGTTTAGCCAAAATTCCTTGTTCTTTTAGGACATCCTCAATGCGACATGCCACCTCTATCATAGTGTCAAAGGAATTAAATGGGATTTTCTTGACTTCATATTTGAGTTCTGGTATTAGATTGTTCACAATGATATCAATTCTCTCTTCTTCAGGGATTGTCCTTGGGTATTTCGAACACAATCGCCTCCATCGTTGCAAAAAGGTGACAAAAGATTCCCCTTGATTTTGCTTAAGTTTACACAAATCAAGCATGGTGACCGACCTAGATAAATTGTAAGCAAAATGTTGCACAAATCTTTGGACAAGTTCTCTAAATGTCCTTACTGGAGGGGAAAGGTTGGTGAACCACTCCATGGCTTGACCTTTTAAACTCCTTGGGAATAATCTTAGCAAGTAGGAGTCTTCGTGGTGAAAGGAAAAGCTCATTATGTAGAATTGTCGAACATGGTCATGAGGGTCACCCGTGCCATCATATTTGTCGTATGTTGGAAATTCAACTTTCTTAGGAAATTCTACCATCACCACACTTTTGTCAATGGGATTAGGACATATGGAGTCCAAATGAAATGTACTCTTGGGAGCCTTCATTCTGTCTATATCCTTTTGCATTTGTAAGATTAACTCATCAGTTGAAGGATTCTGTTTCTTGATTTTTTGGTGAACATCAAAATTATATGGAACTTTAGTGCCTTTGTTGATAAGACTTTCCAAAAATTGGTCTTTGTTTTGTTCCACGTATTGCTCCACATAGGCTTGAAAGGATGGTTCTTGTTGCATAGTCATGAAGTCCATATGATCAGATTTAGCATAACTGCCTCCATGTTGTGAGCCATGATGTGCTCGTTGGGAGGGTTGCTTTGAATGTCTATGAGACGATTGTCTCCTATGATGGTCATATCTTGAAGTCCTTCTTCCTCTAGGACTTGGGGATCGTGAGGGTGTCTTTGATCTTCTTCGAGGGCTAGGGGAAGGGATAGATGGGGGCGAGTTGATCCCACTATTGGCTCCCCTCCCGTTAGATCGACTTTGGAGTTGTTGTGCATAGAGTCTATCTTCTTCTTCTTGGGCGACTCTTTTCTGTATATCCAACAATGCACGTTCCTCTTCCTCTAGTTGTCAAAATTTTTCCTTTTTTGCAGCCTGTTCATCTAAGTAGGCTTGCTTCTCTCTCTCAATGCTTCTTAATCTTGTATTTGCATATCGAGAAGTGTCCTTAAGTGGGGAGGTCTGTCTTGAATGCCTTATTGCATTAGCTGCGTTGATATGGTGATCACCAGATTCATTGTTCTGGTCTTCGTGTTGTGACCCTGAATCCGAGTGGGCTGACTTATGGTGTCTTTCGGCTCATTGATGAGCATCAAAATACCTCACGTTGTTAGGAGGTGACCCGGGTGGACTGGCATGAGAAGAACCACCATACTCTCTTCTGTGTCGTTGAAAGATATCCTCGAGAGTTTGATTCATGGCTTCTCTTTGTTGTCGGGTGAAAGTGTAACTCATGTCCATACTTGATGAAAGTGGTATGAAAGAGGTGCTCACTTCACTAGGGTTAGCTCCCGGATTGAAACAAACCTCGGATTCACTCTTAGGAGATTGGTCAAAAAGGGGTCCTTTTCCCTTAGGTTGTCGACGGGTCTTGATAGGTGGTAACTGGCTAAAGGCAACAGGGGGTCGCTTCCCTTGATTAACTTGGTACCTTGTCGTAACTGACATGAAAGAGAGATATTCTCAATGATAAGGTGACCTTTCAAAGTGTCAACACCAAACTAGGATAATCAAAATCCTCTATTGTCCAAAGAAAGATGAAAAAAAGAAAAGAAAGGGGGCTTTACCAACACTGTCAAAGAGGTGCTTCAAATCAAAGGGTGACTACCCTTGCACTTTTGAATCAGGAGGTTGGACTAGGCCAAAAGATAATTTGAAAATGAAAGCGATTTGGACAATAAGAGAACTGAAATTTTCCCAGAATATAGCTAACAATTTTAAAGATGAACCTTGGCACCAAGAATGGCTTTCTAACTTGACAATTATTCCAAAGTGACTTTGTAAATCAAATGATGCTATCCCGGAGAACTAAGAACCAGAGATTTGGAGTCAAGACAGATCTCAAACGTCAGGGTGAGAAGCCTGTTCTAAGACCTGGCCTAATTGACAGCAACTGAAACTGACCAAAATTTAA
Organism: Chamaecyparis obtusa; assembly: GCA_027943335.1. Lineage (NCBI taxonomy): Eukaryota > Viridiplantae > Streptophyta > Pinopsida > Cupressales > Cupressaceae > Chamaecyparis > Chamaecyparis obtusa. The sequence goes on along the minus strand of BSBK01000135.1, from coordinate 1,259,770 downwards.
GCACGACAAAAATGAACCAGGCGATATACTCCAGGCTACTGGGGCGATAAACCTATACCCGTGCGATACTTCGCCCTAAGACAGGCGATACTTCTTAACACTAGAGGGCGATATACTCCAGGCAGGCAGGGCGATAGTCCGTCAGGGGCGAACTATCGCGCGATATTTTTCTCCAAAGAGGGCAATATTTATAGCAGATGCGAAGTATCGCATGATACTTCGCCTTACAGGGCGCGATACTGTTGCAGAATTATTCAACTCTTGACCAGAATTGTGTGAAATTTGCATTTTTGAGTCTGTTTGGTCAAAATTTTCAGTCTGAGGGTTAATGTTTTTGGTTTCAGTCACAAATTCAACAGCATTTGGACAGGTTTGCAAACAGTAAAGGATCAAACATGTCTTCAAACACTTGAAACAAGGGCAAAAGCAACCTTGTCAAGACAAACACTTGTGATATCAAAATTGAAAAAAAAAAAGCACCCTATGAATGCTACCGATTGTTTGTATGTTGAGAACGTTTACACTGGTATCACACAATCGAAGACAATTCAAGCAATTACTACCTACAAGACAAGGCTCAATACTTACCAACTTAGCCCACAACTTGATGCCCCCTTGCCTCACACCAAGTGGTTGCCCACAAGAGATATTGGCTTTGTCATGGAAATGTCAAAATGACACAACCAAAGGGACACATATGGTGAGTATCTTAAGGTGATCCGGGTAAACCACTTGGATCAATCCTTGCACTAAGAAGATAAGCGGCTAAAAGAGAGTGGCTTCTATCTAATGGTTCTTAATAAGGATTTTCGTTCACAACACCCCTCTTGCTCCTCATAAAGGACTAGGACCTCGCGGCCTCAAGAGTACCTTAAGCATTCTTGTTCAATGTTTTCCTCATGGTCGCAATCCCATGAGCTACTCACATCAAACGAAGACAAGTGTTATGTCTATCAAGGTTTTTGGTGTCCTTGATAGCCTTGAGATTATAGTGAGTTGGAATCACTTGCCACCAAGGAGAATGATGACAAGGTTGTCCCCACTTGAGTCGTTCCTCTTGATTGCTCAAGAGCAGGCCCTCTAAAGGATTCCTAAACTAAACAAAATGGATCAAAACTTGAGGTTCAAGGTTTTTGATTCACCACAAGGGTGAAGAGCATACTCCCCTATCTCAAGAATTTTTCCCAAACACACCAAGCAAAGAGATCAATTACCCCCTTGCTTCCAAAACCTTAAGATGGGTCAAGATTTTCTGATTCACTTAAAGGTGAAGAGCATACTTCTCCTACCACCTCAAGATCCCTTTCACAAGGTATTAAGATTCCTAATACAATTAGTAAATGCCACAAATGAAAGGAAAACAACAACAAGCAAGAAATAGAAATTTTTTTTTTTGTTTTTATGCTTGGGCAGCCCTGCAAAAACTGTTAGTAGCCCTCTTTGACATGCGTTTTTAGCAATTTTTAAGCAAAGGAGAGCACCTACAAACACAACTTGTTAGGCCCACAATGTTAGCAAAATCAAAATCCAAATGTAAATGTGCAATAATCTAATGGATTTAAGCTAAAAAAAGTAGGTTAGACCTAATTAAACAAAGTAAAACAAAACAGCAAGCTAAAATAGTCGAATTCAGACAAAAAAACTGAAAGCGCAAGTCTCTACCAGACCAGGCGATGTTTCTCAGTCTCCAACAGTATCGTGCGACACAGTTTCCTATAGTCGGGCGATACTTCCCCAGTCGAGCGATACTTCGCACGATGCCAGACGATACTTCACCCGATGCCAGGCGATAGACTTCGCTATATTCGTGCGATACTTTTTCCGAGTGAAGTATCGCGCCAAGACAGGAAGTATATCGCGCGATATTTCTGAGAAGTGTCGCGCGATAATCTGAGACAGAAAACCAGAGACGCAGATTTTTCCAAAAATTAATCCAAAAATGATGAAAAATGCAGAATTAAAAGGACAAAGCTAATCTACTCTGCCCCACGGTGGGCGCCAGAAATGTACACACTAAAATATGCACTTCTATGAACCATTACTTGCAAGGTTGCTCAAGAATGAGGCCTCACAAAGCGGCTCATAGCTCTCTATGCATGGAGTTGCAAGGGACTATGAGTTTTGCTCTCAGCTAGAGCTACAAGAAGGTGACCTTGCTAGTCAACCATACAATGAGAGATTCACAATGAAGACAAGGGCAACAATGCCAATATCTCCAAGAATCCAATATGTGATGCAATGCAATGCAACTAAGATGAAGATGCAAATGTGCAAGCTATGCTATGAAAGTACAATGCAACTAATCTATGAAAGAAAATAGCAATGGATTACAAATCCTTCCTATTTAGACTATGTGAGTTTATTCTATTGCATAAAAGGAAATCTATACTAAGAATGCCATGAATGCAACTATGAAAGCAAGAAAGCCATGATAATGCAAGAATGAAGACAAGAAGATAGAGTGTTGATGAAGATCTAAGATGAATGCCAACAATGCTCCAAATCTTCAAACCCTAGATGCAAGAATGTCTCCAAAAGCTCCAAGATGACCTAAAAAACCTGTAGCATAACAATAGCATAAAAAATGGATATGCAAATGAAGGAGAGAACTCTCCTTTTATAAGAAATGAGGTGAAATGGACCATGGAGATTAAGAGGCAAAAGATCTTAATCAGCGGTGGAGGTTGAAAGAGGAGCAATCCATGTGCACAAGTATCCTCCAATGAGAGTGAAGTGTTGACTTTTGAGCCTCATGTGAGACAAAAGTGCTTTTTCCCTTTTTATAAAATAGGAATAATGTTTTATTTGTGCAACTTAGGATAAGAGGAAAGTGGGGCTTTTTTATTTAATTAAAAAGGGAGGAAATATTCCTTTTAATTAAATAAAGACTTAGGATAAATGGTTAGCCCAAGGATAAAAATCCAATATATGATCGAATTTAGGATTTGATTAAGAAATTGATATTGTTGAAAATATTGATTATTGATCAAAATGATTCAGGGTTGATAAATTGAATAAATGGGGCCCAAAGTCTAGGCGACCATTTTTGGGTGCATACACCTTCCACTAAGGTTTTTTGTCAATATTAAAATTTATAGATCTAATATTACTTTAACTTGTCATTTTATCTAAAATTTATAGGATTTACATTCACACTATATTTGGGTTTACATATTGGTTTAATTTATGGTGGGACCCCACCCTTCACAAATGTGCCATAAAAGAAAATCACATAGGATGAATCCAAATAATCAATGCAATGGACTATGAAAACTAACAAGTCATCTAACAAACCTTAGCCAAGTATGTGTATAAAATCATTATTTTTTCTTGTATAGTGATAGCATAGTTAAAGTATTGATCAAATTAAAAACCATGGTATTTTTAAATAAAAGAATTATTTTCATGTTTCATGAACCATGAGGTGTGTGGATTGGAAGCCCCCTCTAGGGCAATGGGCACTCCACCCCATAGGGGACATTGTCCCTTTGTGGGATTTGCAAACCCAATATGGGATGTGACCTCTCATAAGGGGTTCAACCCCCAAGAATTCATTAATGTCTTTAAAACATACAAACAACAATAATAATGAACAAGTTTAAGTGATATCATCTTCCAAAGCATGCAACATCTCCTCCTTGGACTAATTAAAACCTATCCAAAAAACTAAACCTTGTGCCTTGTTCAATTCATCAACTCGACAAACCAACAACACTGCCCATGGTGATTGCTTTAACCATGATTGCCATGTGATCCAAAAAGTGTGGTCACTTCTATAAACCCTTATATTCAAGAGATCCAATGAATTTGGAGTCTTAGAAGGTGGCGTATAGCTTCATATCCATAGCATGCAAGAATCATGTAGATAAACATGGTGGCTCTCAAATGAACCCTATTAGAGTTGATGAGTAAACAACTCACGGCTCCCAAGAACACTTGCATGCAAACACCTGTCATAGAAAGAGAGAGAATAAGCAAGAAGATATGGAGGTCTAAATGCATTGATTCACGAGAGAGGAGAAATCATTCTTGATGCGCAAAAACAAAAAGTTGCAATTCAATAATGAATAATTTGTTATCTAAGTTATTACAAAGTTGATCAATCCTTATAAAAGGATATCAAAACCCTAAAAGGGTGAACAAACCTAGGTTGCATGATAACAATTAATAAAGTAATTAATTATTATGTGCCTAAAGTTTAACTTAAGCATAAAGAGATGATAGGTGAATAAGTAATTAAATCAAACATGATTTAATTAATAAGCAAACACATTATTACTCTAACACCCCCCCTTAAGATAAACTTTGGGAGAAGCTAAAAACCTAGAAAGAATTACTGAAAGAAAATGGGTCCTGACAACAAAAGGCCTAATCAAGTACCCAAGTACAAAACATAGAGTCTCTGAAAAGTGGAGAAATAGAGAAAACCAAATGGGAAAAACTCTACTCCAAAAAGAGACGAAGACTAGTCTGAAGGACTAAAGAAGCCTCCAAAGCTAGGAATGTTCCAGAAATTAGGAACATAGATGAACATGTACAATATCACTAAAGCAAGAAGTTGCAAACTCTATCAAGAAGTAACTGATGATCTAAAGATCCTCCACTGAAATATGACCAGGTAGAGAAGACTATAATTTGCATGAGTGCCCTCAAATGACACTACTTGAATCAGGAGGCAAACAAAGGAAAACAACTGAATTCAAAGATACAGAATATTGTAATATGCACGAGTGCCCTCAAATGACACTACTCAAATCGGGAGGCAAACAAATGAACTCAAAAATACAGATGGCATTAAAATACCAAAAGTCTGAAGAGTTGATCAATCAAAGCTAGAAGAGTGCTTCCAAAAATAGGAAAGAAAAGAGTGTCCATATGGTAAATGATCCATCTCACTGGAATGCATAGGTACCCAGCCACTACATTTGCCTAGTACATAGAATCAAATACTGAATACATAGCTCACACTATCGAACCAAGGAAGTAGTAGAACCAACAGTAGAAACCCCCCGTAATGTTGACAAGGGAGTAATGATAGGTACACTAAAAAGATCATCTAATATGAACTGCATGATGAAGATGAATCTGAAACATCGAAGGTGCAGAGAGAGTACAAACATAAATAAAGATACATGAGGCTAATGTCGTTGGAGGAATGCTCACATGAAAAAAGTAGATGGAAAACAAAGGCAAACATCAAACCCCCCTGGCACTTTATAATGGATTGCAAGTACATAGAGCAAAAACATGTGCAAGATCTCATACATGCAATAGAATGACACTTTATCTCAGTGTGTGTGCATAAAAGAATGCTACAAAAGTGAAGTATACACTGCTCAAAGAAGAGCGAAGGCTGCTGAAATAAAAGAATAGCCTAAAATGAGTCATCCCTCAAAGGGAAGAGATCCTAGAACCTGAAACATCCAAGATATCCACCAAATTGCAAAAATGAAAAAATCTGAATAAAATGTACCTGGAGCATAATCTAGAAAAAAATACTCATAGCACTAGAAATCTCTCAGAACAATCTTTCCAACGATATATCATTTTCCCAAAATAGAGTCTGGATGCACAAGATAGAGCTCACGGAGTGCAAAATTGAATATCTAGCTTTAACAGTAAAAAAACACCATCGAAAAAGAAAAATCAGAAATTCAAATCTCTAGATCTAGATAGAGCTCAGAACTAGCTTTCTGACAATATCTTGTTTTCCCAATTTCAACACTGTATGCTCAAATTATGAGCCAAAAACCACATGTATGTTGATGGGCCCAAAAAATGGTGTCTAGGGTGCTGACATGTGCTGACGTCAGCACTTCACCGGCTTAAAATTGACAATCGTATAACTATCATGGCAAAAAGGCCCATGGGGCTAAAAAATGAGCCCATGGTCACCATATGACGAGGGGCTAAGGTTGCATCTGATCTATGGGCTTAAATTTGACGGCCAAATGGTCATTGCCGCCCAAAAAAAAGAAAAAAAAATTTTAAAATCGCATGTGCACCTCGGGATCCATGCCAGGTCATACGAATTTTTGCCTAGATTTGCATGATAATTTTTTTGTCTCAATTTATGTCTCAAATAGTAAAATTTTTACCTTGATTTGCATGCTAGATTGGTACAATTTTGTCTCGATTTGTGTGCCGAGGTCGTACGGCCTTGCATGCAAAAAAAATTGCCTCAAAATGCAACGGCTTTCGAATTGGACATGCCTTATATGGATCTAGGGGTTTTCAGGCATTGCGAGCTCAATGGAGAGGTCTATTTGGGCCCATAGTGCCTTGGGATCTGTGCCAAGGGTGGTTGCAAAAAATAATTTGTCACAGATTCTAACTTTGTCCTAAATTGACAAGTTTTAAATGGATCTAGGGGTTCTTGGGCACTCTGAACACAATGGTGAGGTCCGTTTGAGCCCAAGGTGACCACAAAAGGAGATCCCCCCAAATCTAATAGAAAATCCTTTGAAACTAAAAATCTGATGAGCACGATTGAATTTCTCAGGAAGAGGACAGGGGCAAACAGATATGAAGCTTTGATAAGAGGCCTGAATGCATTGATCCACAAGAGACGATAAATCATTCTTGATGTGCAAAAACAAAAGTTGCAATTCAATAAAATGAATGTTTCTCAATAAGATTACAAAGGAGATCAATCCTTATAAAAGGAGATCAAAACCCTAAAAGGGTGAACAAACTTAAGTTGCATGATAATAATTAATAAAATAATTAATTAGTATATGCCTAAAGTTTAGCTTAAGCAGAAAGAGATAATAAGTGACTTGGTAATTAAATCAAACATGATTTAATTAATAAGCAAACACTTTATTACTCTAACAAACCTAATAAGCAAGATCCCTGCAAGGTGCACTATAGAATAGAAGATTCAAGTAGATATTAAGCAATGAGAGTGCAAGAAGCAAGATCCCTGCAAGGTGCACTATAGAATAGAAGATTCAAGTAGATATTAAGCAATGAGAGTGCAAGTATCCAAGATCTCCATGATGAAGGAAAATGCATATTAATCTAAGATGAGATGCAAGATTAAGCTAAGATGAAATGCAAGAGTGCAAAGAAAGTAAATCTAAACTAACAAGATGAAATATTGTAATCCATGTTAATTAAACTAGATTGACTAAGCTAAATGTAATAAAGTAAATAACAAAGCTAAGCTAAAATGATAATGCAATGTTGAAGATGTAATATGAGTTATGATGCTAAGATGCCAAGATGCCAAGATAATTTCCAAAAGTACCAAGATTGCAAGAAGATTCCAAGATCAAGACGCTAAGAAGATGCAAGAATGAGGAGAGAGCCTCCTTTTAAAGAAATTAGAAATGAGCGGATGGTCAAGATTAAGAGGCAAAAATGAGCAATGATGGAGATTAAGTCTTGGTTGATCCATGTGCTCATGTTTTTAAGAGGCAAAAAGCAAAGGCTAAGATTAAGAGGCAAAACAATGAGTGGTTGAGATAGAGAGGCAAAAGCCTTCTTCAAAAGTCAAAAGATTCCATCTCATTGGAAAGTGCACTTTAAGTGGAGGGATTTATTTTATTTTATTTTTTAATATTTTTTTTTAGAAAAGTGATTTTCATGTGCACTTAGGATAAAGGGGTATTTTATTATCTAATTAAAAGGGAGAGTGTCCTTTTAATTAAATAAACATAGAATAAAGTGGTCAAACTTTAGGATATAATCAAATAAATGATCAATTAACTAAGCAAAATTGATTTGATGCAAAGCAATGGTCTAATATTTTAATTTAATTTTTTATAAAGGGAGCTTATAGTTTAGTAGACCAAAATTGGGTGATTACATTTGCCCTTCTTTAAGTCAATGTCTAAGCAAGCACATTGAGTCAAAAAAAATGATGATAGGAAGACAGTTGATATGAAGTGAAGAAATGTCCTAAGAGACACTATCTTTGAATCTGATTGAATGAAGCACGACAAGGTAGCAAGAGTTTCAATGTATAGTTTGATGTGAGCAATGAAACTAAACATTGAGACTGAGGTTGAAAGATAAGACAATACCAGAACTGATATGATGTGATGAGAACTGATATGTCCAAGATCAGATTTGAAGAATCTCAACTTGATGCAAAGTGATGAAGCTGAGATGCCCCTGGCAATGATAGCATGGTCAATTTGCAGCTTTGAAAGATTGATGATAGAGTATTCATGTCCCCTCAGGATCTAAATCGAAATGATGTTGAGGAGATGTAGAAATGAGATAAGTTTGATCAAATCAAGATTAGATAGGTTCCAAGATGATTGATGATCGATTCAAAGAGATTAGAAAAGCATTTGGACCAAGTTTGACCACTAAGCGATGAGAATTTGCCCCAATTTGAATAAGTTTGACAAGAAAGGTATAGCATTAGAATTAGGTCAAAGCAAGCGATTATGAAGAAATATGATGAATTTTTGCCTCGAAGGATAAAAATATAAGCCTCATAAGAACTAGAAGTTGAACTCAAATTCCATTTCAATCCTGAAAATGAATTGAAGACGTTGAAAAAGGAAAACCAAAGTTGTTTGATAATGATGAGATGAAGACTCTCTCCCTACTTAATGAAAGATGCAAAGACTAAGATGCAACCTGGGATGAAAATGCAAGTGCAAAGTGCAAGGATCTTACTTGATCCTTATTTTCATCATTGAGCCTTATTAAGGGATATCATAAGATCATACAACCGTCACTAGTACAAGCATAACTATGAATATATGAATATGATCTATATCAGATAGAATGTAGGAAACTAACATATGCATCAAAGACATAAATGTCAAGATGACTTAGGTTAAGTTTCCAGTTAATGTTGCAAGATTATATCAACATCTAAGCATAAGCACCAAGATAACCATGAGTATAGTCTTGCGTAAAACAAACACAATGTAGATAATCAAGGATATAGTTTAGACTCACCTAAGTGTTCAAATGAATCAGGTTGAGGTATATGTGGCATTCTAATCATGATGGAGGCACTTATCATATACACTTGGCACATAAAACATATAGGATCATTGAAACCACACCCACAAGAAGAAGACAAAGAAAATATGTCCCATGCCCCCAATCCTCTAGTTAGGTGACATCCTGAAGAGACTAAGGAGGGAACATCAACAAAAATCATCAATAACAGATAGAATTCAAAGAAAATATCATTAAGCATAGCTCAATTATTTTAGTTTAAGTGCAGTGTAAAGATTGTCACTAATGTTTCTAAGACTTATGTCTGCAAGTGCGATAGAAATATATGACTTGGAGTGCTAACAAGGTGACAATTCAAGATAAGCTATCTCACAAGTGTTGAGAAACACTTGATGTCTAGATGGGTTAGTGTTGAGAAACAATGGTGTGTCCTAGAGATGATGATGGCATAGAATTTCCCCCTAGTGAGACTTAGATGGAGAACGGTTCCAAACCATAGAGACAAGTGTTGCAAAATTCAACTGGTTCATAGCCAAAGAGACAAGCTGATAGATGAAGCACAAAGGTACAAGTAGTGCATGTTTCTAGGTTTTCACCAAGATGATCATTTTTTCAGGTTTTTTTATGATTTTTTCAAGATCATATATCAATTTTATTTTTTTTTTCAAGATCTTTTTTCACTTTTTAATTTTATAGATATTACCATTTCTCAAGCAAGATCACATTGGTTTTCACCCAATGTCTAGCAAGGTATAGGATAGGATGGATGGATTAGCAAGATGATGGATGAAGTAGAAAGATCATGAGGGATGAAGCGGGTAAATGCAACCATTAGGATAGTCTCCTTGAGATTTCTTGAGTTAGGGAAAGAGAAAATACAGAAATGTAAGCTCATGAAGAGGTATTGGATAGCATATAGGATAATGACCTAGTGTCATGAAAGAATGTGGTCCAAAAGAGTGGACATGTCACGAGACTGTTGCTTGTATTTTTTTTTCATTCTTCATTTTGATCAAGACCAAGGGGTTAATAGTGATATGATAGCACAATTATGCTAAAGGGTGATGGAGGTTATGAGTTAATGGTTTAGGATTAGGGAAAGAATGCTTAGGAATAGTGATGGAAAATTCTGGATAAGCAAGATCATGATAGGGTAGCATGGATGGAAGCAAGTGAGTAAATATATGGAAATGATGGTAGATGGTAGGATATATGATGCTCATGGATAGTTCAACCTTGTCAAGATCAAAGGTGAAAGAGGAAGTATGAGTGCACATGAAATAGCTAGTGTGGATGAATCTTGCCCCCAAGTGTAGAGTGCAAGAGGGAGGAACTACACATGATGTTTGTTTGCCAAGTTTTCATCATGGTACTTGTCTAAGGCACCACAAGTAGTGGTTTTCACCATAGGATGAATGTATTTCTCTTTACTTTTGCTACCATGGTGCTTGTTTCCAGGTTTTCACCAAGGCACATTTCTTTTTATTATTATTTTTTTATTTTTTTAGAAAAGTTATTTTCGTGTGCACTTAGGATAAAGGGGTCTTTTATTATCTAATTAAAAGGAAGCGTGTTCTTTTAATTAAATAAACATAGAATAAAGTGGTCAAAGTTTAGGATATAATCAAATAAATGATCAATTAATTAAGCAGAATTGATTTGATGCAAAGCAATGGTCTAATATTTTAACTTAATTTTTCATAAAGGGGGCTTATAGTTTACTAGACCAAAATTGGGTGATTACATGCCCAACTTTACAATATGCAATTACATACATGTCAATCCTTATGAATCAATGATTAGGGTTTCTTACATGTCCTAAGTCACTTAGCCTTTAGTAAAACTAAAACAACACTAGGGAAACACACCGTAAACAATGAAGGTTTCTAATATTAATTTATTTAGTTTAAGAGAAAACAACACACACGCATGTATAAAGAAATTTTATTTATTAATAAAGGTTTTTAAATATCAATTTAATGTAGTTGAAGATTTGCATTTGATGGGGATAAAATATTTCATTTCTAAGTGAGCAATTTGAATTATAAAACTTGATTCAATAGTTAGAAATTTAAATGGAAAATGCTAAAATGTTTACTAACACAATAGGAATTTTAATTATAACACTTTTAAAAGTTAGAATCTAGAAATAGTAATAGTGCTTTATCTTATTTATAAGTTAGAAAAGTTAAAATTAATTAGATTTTGAGTATATCATTGTACATATACACACATGTATGTAATGTATGTTACATATATACATACATACATATATACATACATATATATAATACATACACACATTTATAATACATGCATACATGTGTGTGTGTACATACATACATACACTTAAAAAAATTATTAGATGTATAACGAATTGTGGCTCAAACATGGATTTGATTCTTTTTTTCCATAATGGGACAAGAGTTGGGCTTGTGTATTTGTTAGTTGTTTGGCCTTGCATATATCTAATTTGTAGAATATGTTATAGATAAAAGTGATAAATCATAGATAAAAATAGAATATGATTAGTTTCTCTTGAAGATTCCAATTTTGTAATGATATTCTGGTCGCGATTGATTGTAGTCTATGAGAACAATTTTCTAACTTGGCAATGATGTCGTATTTCATAAAAAGAAGTTTGTGTGCAACATGATTGACCATTCCAATAAATGCACAAAATTTTGGTAAGTTTTAGTGAATTAGGGCTATAATTGGAGTGTTGATTAAGTGGTAGTTGAAGGAAAGGAGGCAAATCATAGTGGAAAAAGTTTTTGCAGAGAGTGTTTGGACAAGGCTAAGCCCTCCTCCATGAATTTTGTATTGATCTCAAAGGTATTCTCTTTCCATCTTAATCTACTCTTCTTCAATTGCCTTTTACATGCATTTATTTTTGTATTTTGTTTTGTGCAACTTTTTTTTTTCACCCCCTTGGATTTTCACTTGCCTACATTAATGTTGAGGTGCTTTTGAATCATTTGTGTATGTGAGATTTTATGGACAAGGGTACGATCCCCCTTGTTAGCCTTGCAAATGGGCGAGATGGGTTAACAAGACTAATCTTATCAAAAAATTAGTGATGTTATTTTAGATATGACAAGTCTCGTATGTAACAAAATCACGTATGAGAACTAATGGAAGGGAGGGAGAAAATGATGGAGATAATAAAGGAAAAGGAAATCACTGCATTGTTAACCCTAAGAAACTTTTATTCTTTTCTAATGTAGATATGAATAGTACTATGAATAATGAAAGTTTGAGGCTAAAAAATATAGCCATATTCAAGGTTTCTATAGACACCACCAACTTGCCTACACGTAAACTCTTTAATGAGTAGATAGTAAATGTTTGGAAAAAATATCCTATCATTTCTATGTATTTTCTTGCCACAAATGATTGCATCTTTTAAAATTGTTCTTAGGGAGGATGTGTCATGTCCCCTCTTTGGCTAGACCTATTTTAATTTTTCTATTAGCTCATTTGGTCCCCTGAGAGAAAGTTATCCTTTCAAGTGGGTGCACTTGTGTCTACAATGAGGGCTTCACTTAGTGAACCTAGGTCATAGGACATGCATTTGTGACATATTAAAGAATCCCCCTATTTTTTAAAAATATTACCCTAAACTTCATTCTTTTCACCCCCTCCCAATACACAGTCTAAATTAAAAACCCCCTATTTTCACCAAATACTCGATGTATCAATTTTTCTTTAACATTTTCCATACCCCTTTATGTTTCTATCTTATTATTTGATATAGAGTTGGTTGGGTTTTAAGAAAAACTCTAGGTTTAGTAGAAGATGCTAATATTAATTAATGGGTTCTAAATTAGATAGAGCTATCATTTAACTTGGCTTATTTAAAGTTGGAGCCCTAGACTAAAACAAGAATTGAGTGGGTACCATTACATGTTTTTCATTGATGAGGGCTTGATAAAAAATGTGTGTTAGGACTATAAAATATAGAGTTATTTTAAGATAATTTTTCATCCTTTGTATTTGTGTTTCATGTAAGCATAATTTTTTTCTAAGTATTGTCTTTACCTTTGTGGCCTTATGATTGAGTTGTATTCTATTTTTGACCTCATACATCCAATTGAAACTCCAAGTTGTTGATTTTTCTTTTAGACGTTCAATTACCAACCCCATGAAATGAAAATACCTTTTAAGTTGATAATTGTCATTCCTTGTAAGTTATTTTTAGTGTTTCCTAAACATTTCCTAGTCACAACCCTTTGGACCCTCATGTTAAAACAATATTAAAACCAAATGAAAATCAAAACCTTTAAGTGATCCCCTGTTCCCTCGCAATTCAATGTTAGATAGTGGCAACTTGATATTCATAGGAACACAAGATAAGTTCAAAATATTAGAAGATGTCACCTTGCATTTCCTTTTGGTGGGTGAATACAAACTGAAAGATTCTGAGGGATTACAGGGTAAGAAATAGTGAAGTGTGAAATGTCTTTTGCATTCCCTTAGGATTTCAAGAAAAAGGATGAATAATATCAATGGACTATGTGATATGAAGATGTTATGGAGAATAGATATCCCACATTCCCTCAGGTCAGCTAGTGATTTCAAGAATTTGATCGGGAGGCTATGAGATGTCAAGATGATAGGGGATATTGTTACCCCACATTCCCTTGCAAGTAAAGGAAAATGATGAATTCAAGGCATGAGATTCTAGGATGAAGTGTGCTAATGAAAATTCATATCACATATTTCCTCACAAAATTAAATGAAGAAATGAAAGTACTAAGGGCTTGCAGGATAATAAGTCATGAGAAGAATGTTACTACTCTACATTCTCTCATGAGATTAAATGAAGAGTGAAGCTTGATCATTGTAACCTCAGATACAAAGAAGTTAAAGTGTGTTATTTTCCTACAAGAAAGGAATGATAGGTGGTTACTCTTCATTCCCTTGGGATTTTGAAAAGTGTATATCCATTGTATCGCAAGAACCCAATATTTCAGAAAGGAATGACAAGTGGCTATCCCATGTTGCCTCACAAGTAAAGATGAAAAATAAAGTTAAGTTCAAGAATCCAGGGTAGATTTGAAAGGTTGATTAAAACACAAACTTGGAGTTAAATATAGATGGATTAATCTAGATTGTCAATTCAAGGGTGATCAATAGTTGCAATTTGAAGTTGCAAGTACGGCTCCTAGTCACACAAGTAAGTTGCACATATAAATTAATGGTGAATGAACTCTACTACCCCACATTTTAAAGAGTGAAGGTGAGATCTATACGCTGAGGAGGATGTTTCCATGCATAATTAGATCTTTTGCATTCAAAAACCAGTAGGTTTTTTTGAACAATTCACGTTAAGTGGTTGATTTTTCTTTGTGTATTGCTTTTCAAGAGGGGGTTATAGTTGAGGGGATTCTATAGAATTATAAAAATCCATAGAAGTTTTTGTAAGTAGTATTTTTTTAATCTAAGAACATGCCTAAAAAGGCAGAAACCTCAAAACCAAACACTAAGGGGGAATCTTTGAAACCAGAGACTAAGGAGGGGCCCTCAAGACCAAAAAGGGTTAGTAAAAAGAAAAGGAGTTAGAGAGATTAAAGGAAGAGGAAATATAAATAAAAATTCAAGAAGAAGAGGAAGAGGAGGAGAATATGCAACCATTGGTTAGAAAGAAGAAGTCTCGGGTTCCTTTGGAAAAGACACCTACATAACTAGTACAAGAAGGAGAGGGGCAAAAGGGTGACGAGGATGTAGAGATAATAGAATACCCCAAAGTTCCAAAGAAATATATTAGGCCTTTACATCAAGATATTCTAGATATTTTACAAGAGTCTAGTACAACACATGAGAGTAGGTTCATCTTCTATGACAATTGTGTAAATTATAGAGATGAAAACATACTTGAATCTGGGTGGAAATTGTTTAACTATTTATTTGAGAATAGAGATAAGAAGGTCCCTATTTCAAACCATTGTCTCCTAGACCTTGATAGGTTGATTTTTCTAAATGTTTTTGTCAAGGTTGATTTAATTAGAGCCCTTTCAAGCAAGTTTGATCTACTAATCAAGGGAATGAGGAGGGAGGATGACACTATTTTCTATGATATTAGTAGGGATGTTATTCTCAAATGCTTTTATTTGAACAGACATGGTTTGATTCTTGTAGATTTTAGAGAAGACAAAGGCTGACTATATGAGACAAAGGAGGACATTAAGGTTTAATGAGCCTCCTAGATATGGGAAGAAGATCACAGATAATATGAGGATTGAGATAACATCAAGTGAAAAGGAACCTTTTGAGCTTAGTAAAATTGAAAGATATATAGTATGGACTTATTATGGTGAGTGTCAAGTATCAGGAAAAGATGCATATCCTCACACTATGCCTATTGACCTCATGTTAATAGACACTCATATTCAGAATCCTAATGTAAAAATAGAGTATGATTTTGCGTCATTTTTTTTTCTAAAATTACATGAGGGTTCATGATATATTAAGCATTACTATACTGACATTAATTTTAGGTTCTATTTACTTTTGTGCCATATTATATTGTTTCAAAATGAACATGTTTGGAGTGGTAATCTAAGACTAGAGAAAGTTGACAAACAAAATAACAAGTTACCAGTTCATTGCTGGTATTATGTTTGGGATAGGAAATGTAAGAACTCAAATTCTATTTTTTTCCATCAATACTTTTCTACTAGAGTTGTGTCCTGGTGTGGTGTGATTTTTACTATATTGACCCCTTCCATTAGATACTTGTTGAGGCCTAACAGTATCATACCTAATGATGACATCAAGAATGACTTTTTAATTAGTTTTTCTTTACTAATTACACTATTATCAGAGTATATGGATGCCTCATGTCATCTTATTTCTCACCTTTTAATGTTGTCTCAAGGCTTACATTTTTAGAGTTTATGCTGAAAATATTGTGGACGGAAAAGGAATACATGTTTGGTGATAGAAAAGGAACTCATTTGTCATATGCTATATTTTTTAAGGATTTTACAATTGGAAAGGGTACACTTGAAAATGAGCAGGGACATTCAAAGCAATTCTATCATTTTAAAAGTGCCAAATATAGACATTTTGACCTCGAAGGATATATGGATTTGGTTAAGAATGAAAGCCTTTTTGAATACGTCAAATAACTAAGAGGGGGGGTGAATCAATTATTCATAAACAAATTCAAAAATGTTTACTGAATCGGTATACCAATAAACCATTCAAAATAGATATAGATATGTTAATTTCTATTATACCAGTAAGCACTCAAAACATTTTGAAACTTAAAACTAATATGAGCATGAAAGCACAAAACTATCAACACAAAGAACACCAAAATTTACATGGAAATCCAAACCAGGAAAAACCACAGAGAAGCTAATTCTCATGAAATGAACACCTGTTAAGGTGATTTTTACAAGGGATCACTGATCATTTTCTCACTATGGGTTGGCTTACTTTCAGTTGGGATAACTACCCTAAAATATGAATATGGCTAATTTCCAATATAATGAGGCTCACTACCAATACAATTAGTCTCACTACCAGAATATAAGAAATGAGAATTTAGTCCACCATTGAAGTCACTATCACCAACACACTACAATATAGAAATGATATAATAGTATATTATCAATTGTACTAGCTCACATAAACATCAACACACAAATCTTTCCTTGTTCAATTCACCTTCACTTTTCTTACACTCACATACAAGCACACATGAACCACTGAGATTACCACTCATCTTATATATCTTAATGCCAAAAACCAAGTCCGCCTAATTTTTTTTAAATTGGTCACACCAAAGCATTCTTGTGGTGGTAAGGAATGAAACATGGACCACCTTGCTCAATAAAACATGTTGTGTACATAATAGCATGCTACACCTTCTTTGATACTTTCGGTGCCAACAGTTGTGAACAATGTGTTACGCAGTAACTATTGGGACTAAAACACAATGACAATGCCCAAGATAGGATCAAACCCAAATAATCATTCCACCATATGTTATACATTGAAAGGTACTATCATTGGCATGGAAAAGGATAAATAAGTAAATCAATCCTTCAGTGAACAGTTCTACTGATACACCAAATATATCGGTACATACATCAACCGATATAGAAAAATAACAAAATCATAAATGAACTACAACTATGCATCATATATGTTGACATCAATGACAACCATAATGACAAAAAAATAAATAGCATCAAATTCACATTCTAACAATCTCTCCCTTTGTTATTAATATAAATATTCATTAACAACAAAGCAAACAACTCTTTGTCAAAAGATATCAACATCAAAGTTCTCCACTTTTCTTCCCCTTTGATAACAATGACAAAGGACCAAAAATCCCCCTTACTAACTCACTCTACTCTCCCTGAGAGGAAGTCTCCAAGAATTGATCCAGAAAATAATAAGCATACAATTCACCAAACCAATGCACACATCGATGCATTTAGTGAATACTAGGAAGGGGCAAAATACCTAGCTTCCCCCTGAGATACTCAAAAGTATCCTTGCACAAAGGTTTTGTAAATATGTCTCCTATGTACTCCTTTGTAGGGACATACACAAGCTTCACTTCCTTCTCTAAGAGATTCTCTCTCAAGAAATGATACCTGATAGATATATGTTTTATTCTGGAGTGTTACATTGGATTCTTTGAAATATTTATAGCACTAGTATTATCACACATTATTGAAATTAGTTCATCAAAGGTTATACCTATATCCTTCAAAGTTTGTTTCATCCATAATACCTAAGTACAACATGAGGATGTTGCAATGTATTCTGATTCGATAGTAGATAATGTTATAGAATCATGTTTTTTGCTTAACCAAGCAACCAACTAGGAGCCAAGAAAGTAAGCTCCACCACTAGTACTTCTCTGGTTATCTAGAAAACCTACCTAATTTGCATCAGTATAAGATGTCAGCATGAAAATTGAACCTTTTTGAAACCATAATCCAAACTCTTTTGTTCCCTTCAAATATCTGAAAATTCTCTTTGTTTCCATAACATGTGATTCTTTCAGTTCTTGTTGAAATCTTGATGCCAAACATACTGCATACATAATATCTGGTCTTGTAGAAGTCAAGTGTAGTAATCCTCCAATCAATGATCTATACGTACTTGCATATTATTTTGATGAATCATCTTCCTTAGTCAACTTACATTCGGTGACAATAGGAGTGCATACTAGTTTAGAATTCTCCAAACCAAACTTCTTTAATAATTCCTTGATATAATTGGACTGTGAAATGAAAATGCCTTTATTATTATGATTTACCTATAATCCAAGAAAGAAATTTAGCTCACCAATATGGACATCTCAAACTCCTTCTACATCTCCTCTACAAATGTCTTGCACAAGTTATCTTTTCCTCCAAAAATGATACTGTCAACATTAAAAAAAACCAATCAAAATATGATATGAATAAATCTTATTATACAAGTTACTATTTTCATAACATTTCTAAAATCCTTATCCTATCAGATATCTATCTAATCTTCCATACTAGGCTCTCAATGCCTGCTTAAATCCATACAATGTCTTCTTCAATTTATACAATGCATCTAGGTTCTCTTTTGATCTAAATCCTTTCGGTTGTTCAATGTAAACTTCTTCCTTCAATTCTCCATTCAAGAATGTTGACTTAACATCCATTTGATAAACTTTGAAATCCTTATAAGATGCAAATGCTATGAATATCTGATAGCCTCCATCCAAGAAAAAATGGCATAAGTCTCATCAAAATCAATACCCTCAAGTTGAGTGTAACCCTTGCATACTAACTTTTCTTTACTCCTTATTAGTTTACCACTTTCATCTAGCTTGTTTTGGTAAACCCACTATTTACCCACCACATTCTTATAAGTTGGTCTGGGCACAAGTTCCCAAGTTTGATTCTTTTCAATTTGATCAATTTATTCCTTCATTGTTCTTACCAAGTTATGATCATTACATATTTTTTTATACATATTTAGGCTCAATTTTTTAAAGTAAACACAATAAAGTTTTCTCTTGTTTTGCTCTATTTATAGTAACAACTCCTCTATTCCTATCACCAATAATTTGATTCTCAAAATGATTTCTCTATACATACCTCTGTGTCTTAACTATAGATGTCAATGTCAATTATATCTCTTCCACTTATTTCTTATTCTCTTTTCCTTTGTCCTATATATCTTATTCATATTCAATGTGTTTCTCAGGAGTCTTCTAAACATCTTCATCAATCTTCACATTCACACTTCACACAATCTTATTCAATCTTTTGTTGTAACACTGATACGCTTTTCTCTTTGTAGAATATTCCAAAAATATACCTTCATTTGATATGCTACCAAATTTTCCAAGATTGTCTTCATCTCTCTGAATGTAACATCTGCTTCCAAAAATCTTGAAATACTTAACTCCAGGTGTTCTTCCTATTGAACAAGCCGAATAACTGAGAGGGGGGTGAGTTAATTATTCACAAATACTTTCTAAAACTTTTACTCTAGTGGTAAACACACAAATCATACAAATTATAATAACTATTATATCAATTGTAACTTTTGTTCTATCAGTAACCACTTCAAGAAATTAAACAAAAGTAAACATGAAAGCACAAAACCACCAACACAAAGAACACAATAATTTATGCGGAAACCAAAATTGGGAAAAACTATAGAGAAGCTAATTACCATGAAATGAAACATTTTTTAAGGTGTCAACGGTTAAGAATATTTTTACAAAGGATCATTGTGGGTTGCTAACTACGGTTGACTCACTTTCGGTTGGGATAACTACTAAGAGATATAAATATGACTAACTCCCAATACAAAATTCACTGACAAAAGATGAACTGATAAAATTGTGTCTGATTATGCATGAAACCATTCAACAATTAAGCTCAGTTACCACATCCAATAGTAGATTCAATTATTGATCTTCTCTATGTATACCATTGTTTGATCCACTACAAATCTGTATGCAAATGCCCTTCTTGATCTCTCAATAGTCTTCCACACTTAGCTTCATCTTGCATATATCACCATAAATAACTCACTCAAAGACTCCTCTTACATCTTTCTTATCTTCTTCGATATTCAACCTCACTCATTCATACTTCCTCTACTCAGATACAAAAAGGATTTTCTTTATTTATATGGATATCTAATCATACACATGTCAGCCACACCAAAAGAATGTCTCAGGACCAAATAAAAAAGATATTACATTTATATTTAATGCATTACCATTGATCGTAAATCTAGGACATACCTAAGAAATCTTTACAACACGCTACACTAGGACCCGAATATAGGTCACACTTAAGATGTTCACAATGCATATTACATTTAGTGAAACTATTGGAACACCACAACCAAGTCCATGACTCAATTACCAACACATCTAGACCTCTTGAGAGGTAAAACAAGATTAAAAAAATGTCTAGAATATGATACCAAAACCACCTGACGAATAACACCATTGTCTAGATATCAAAAACACCTAGAGGAACACTAAAAGCATAAAAATCACTAGAATTTGACAGAAAACTCCATACGACAATGATTACCAAAAACATACAAGTGTACTAAAACATGTAGGTCATGAGTAGAACTATTGTCTGATCCACTACAAATTTGTATGTGAATGCCCTTCTTGATCTCTCAATAGTCTTCCACACTTAGCTTCATCTTTAATATATCACCATCAAGAACTCGTTCAAAGACTCCTCTTATATCTTGCTTATCTTCTTCCACATTCAACCTCACTCATTCACACTTCCTCTACTCAAATACAAAAAGGATTTTCTTTATTTATATGGATATCTAATCATACACATGTCGACCACACCAAAACAATGTTTCAGACCCAAATCAAAAAGATATTACATTTGTATTTAATGCATTATCATTGATCGTAAATCTAGGACATACCTAAGAAATCTTTACAACAGGCTACACCAAGACCCAAATATAGGTCGCACTTAAGATGTTCACAATGCATATTACATTTAGCAAAATTGTTGGAACACCATGACCAAGTCCATGACTCGATTACCAAAACATTTGGACCAAGTACACTGTCACAAACCATAATTGATGTATATATGTATAATTGAGCAACTATTTAGTACCATTTTAAATTGCTAACACAAAAAGAAATTAATTAATCAATAGATAATTGACCCATGAAATAATTAATAGTCAATAATATTATTTTTTTGTGTGAATATATAACATATTGGTAATCAAAATTAATAATAATGATAATAGCCCATAATTAATAATCAATAAAAAATAGTCAAAAATATTAAATATTTTATATATCAATATAATATGATATAGTGTCAATAATTCTTTATTAACCAATATATATAATTAATATAAATATTAATTCATATTAATAGTATCAATTCATATTAACCTATGATTGATATAAATTCATATTAACCTATGATTATTTTAAAACCATACTAATCGACTTGAATAGTAAGTTGATAATTTTGAAAGGTCATGACCCAATAATGAAAAAACATGGATGCCTCTTCGCACACATGGGATATAAAACATAGGTGGGAATAAAACATAGACCATTGCAAGGATAGATAGTGAAGAAGATAACAAAACAAAAGTTGAAGGCACAATTTGAATTAAATCAATGAAGAGGAAAATTGAAATATAAACTTGAGTCTGGTTGTCATTGCAACGTCCATTAGGATTTTGCACATCATATCTTCTCGACACAATGGTTTCTAGCTAAGTCTTATTCCACCCAGGAGTCGTAGAGATCCACCATACGAGCACCAGAATTGGAAGTGGGAAGGGAAGAACATAATTCTCAGGTATGTTGTAATCTGATAACCCACATACTCTAAGCTTATAAATAATTCAAAAATATTGGTTAACAACATCATTTAATAATAAGATATCTTACTAAATCAATGTATATTAAAAGCAAAGAATGTTTTCTTATCAATAAGCTTTGACAATTGCGGTTTATTCTATAGTATGTAAAAACTTATCTAACTAACATTAAGTAAGGCTGTGTGAACATTCCTAGTATTTCTATTTTACAAAATTTAGTGTAAATAAACAATGGTTTCTCCCTCATCCTATATGTGTTATGATTACCATGTTAATTTCATTAGGAGATACACAAGGTTCAACTAGGATAAGATGTGGAAGGTTAGGTAAGAAGGCATATGATTACCACCTAAGTACACCACCTTGGTAGCATTCAAGTCACGACACTAAGGCCAAGAGGGTCAAAGTCCCACTCTTGGACTTAGAATGGACAAGTCAAGGTCCTGTTTACCAAACCTCACCATTCCTATCCTACTGAGCTTCACTAGTTATCAAGATGAACTCAAGAATAGTTAGACAATTCACTAAGTAGACCACCTTGGGAGCATTTGAGGATGACCCAAGGCCAAGAGGGCCAAAGTTCCGCTCTTGGGCTTAGAAAGGAATTGTCTGAATAAATCCTATCATCTCCTCTCTAAATCTATTAGAAGTTAGATGCATAAATAAATCACTCTCTTAGGAGATACACAAGGTTCAACTAGGATAAGATGTGGAAGGTTAGGTAAGAAGGCATAGGATTGCCACCTAAGTACACCACCTTGGTAGCATTCAAGTCACGACACTAAGGCCAAGAGGGTCAAAGTCCCACTCTTGGACTTAGAATGGACAAATCAAGGTCCTGATTACCAAACCTCACCATTCCTATCCTACTGAGCTTCACTAGTTATCAAGATGAACTTGGGAATAGTTAGACAATTCACTAAGTAGACCACCTTGGGAGAATTTGAGGATGACCCAAGGCCAAGAGGGCCAAAGCTCCGCTCTTGGGCTTAAAAAGGAATTGTATGACTAAATCCTATCATCTCCTCTCTAAATATATTAGAAGTTAGATGCATAAATAAATCACTCTCTTAGGAGATACACAAGGTTCAACTAGGATAAGATGTGAAAGGTTAGGTAAGAAGGCATAGGATTGCCACCTAAGTACACCACTTTGGTAGAATTCAAGTCACAACACTAAGGCCAAGAGGGTCAAAGTCCCACTCTTGGACTTAGAATGGACAAGTCAAGGTCCTGATTACCAAACCTCACCATTCCTATCCTACTAAGCTTCACTAGTTATCAAGATGAACTCGGGAATAGTTAGACAATTCACTAAGTAAACCACCTTGGGAGCATTTGAGGATGACCTAAGGCCAAGAGGGCCAAAGCTCCACTCTTGGGCTTAGAAAGGAATTGTCTGACTAAATCCTATCATCTCCTCTCTAAATCTATTAGAAGTTAGATGCATAGATAAATCACTCTCTTAACTTTATATATATATATATGGTAAAACCCTATGGAGATTAATATGTTTGATGTTTCCTTATGGTTGCAAGTTACATAATGTTGTAAATAGAAATTACATGAGATTACCCCATCCATTGCTAACTTATTTTCAAATTGTGAATATATGGTTTGTCTTGCAGTAGGTAAGGGACATCATAATTGGTATCAAAATTGTAATCCTACCACCCTGTTAATTTAATTAATGCAAATATATACAAGAAAATGAAGTAAAATGGGTGAACAACTAAGTAATGAGTTGAGAGCCTTCATGGAACAAACAACTCAAACCACCCAAGCCCTCATAGATCAAGCAACCCAAACCACTCAAGCCCTCATCTAGAAAAATAAAAAATCTAATCAACTCCTCCTCCAGACCATACAAAGCATAAGCAATAGTTTATCTCGTCCCAACAATGGAAGGGATACAAATTCCAACTATTTAGAAAGTAATAATAATATTAATAGTAATCACTTTTGTATACTAGAAAAAGTACCTTCATAGGGTTAGTATCATCAATAACTCAAAATAACAACTAAATTACCACAAATAGCAATCTAATTAAGCAAAGAATTGACAATTAAGCACTTTATGGATCTCTATTTAGGGATTCTAATGCAAAGCTCTCAACAAACTTCCATTAGTGATAGTCCTAAAACAAGAATGAATGATAAACAATGCTAAAAGTTCAATTCCAAATGAAAATACAACTAATTAGCTCTAAATTTGCCTTTCTAGCTCTAATATGCAAGAGGTTTGATGTTATTCTGAGATTTGTGGATGATTAATGAGTGAACTATGCCTTGCTTTTATATATTTTGGCAAGGGTAGGGGGTGTAGTTTGAGTTGATCAAGGTTGAGTCCATGGTTCCACCTTTGGAGACCATTTAAATATTTTGTCCTCAAAGCTTGGGACAAGAAGACAAAATGAGTGGACAAGATGCATTCTCCAAGTGAGTGATTGAGATTCGATTTAGTCTTGATCCATGTGAGCTTGGTCCTCAATTCCTATTGGTTGATTCATTTTCCTCCCATTTGGTGGTTGAGGGAAAATATGAATTAATTAATTGAATTTATTTAATTTGTTTAGCCATGTGTACTCCTTAAATGGGTTGATTTGATTTAATTTGAATTTTACAATTAATTAGATTAATTGTACAATTTATTGATTAATCATGATTTATTAGGTTTAAATTGATTTAATGGCTTTTGATTTTCAATTAAATTTGGATTAAGGTTTAATTTTGACTTGATTTGATTTAATTGTATTTTAATTATATTGATTTTTGCCTTGATTTCTCACTTAAATGATCTTGTCCAATTTTTGGTGATTACAAATGCCCCTCTTTGAGTTGACATGCGAAGCGTGTCGATTCAAAGAATGTCATGATTCGTCAATGTAAAGTCCTAGTTCATTGATGGTCGATTTTGATGTTTAGTATAAGATGCAGATTCCAATGAAGTTTGATTGAATTTGATGTCCTAATGGTCGATTTGATGATAGTTTGCTAATATGGTACCTGGTTCGATCTGATTTGATGTTTGATGCCCCTTTCGATTGATAACCGAAATTTTTTATGATAAAAGATTATGCTCTAATTTGATGGTTGTGCCCCTAATTTGATAATACTGATGTCGTTCCTGATTATCCAAGTGTATGCCCCCTCGGAAATGAAATGAAATTTGATCGTTGTTTGTAAAAGTTGACGGTTTAGGTCATTTTGCGTTAAATAGGTTAATTTATAATGAATTTCAATTTCATTTTTGATAATGATTTTGCATTTGTTGGATGACAAATGCCCCTGATTTGGTTGATTTTGCAAAAAATTTGGGTCCCTGGTCACTGTCTGGTCAAAGATGCCCTTTTTAGGTAAAAAAGGCCTATATATAGGGGTAAAAAGTCAATTTTACTATTCATTTTCACTTTGCTATTTGACTTTTCTCTCTAACTTCTCTGAGTTGATTGTGATGGTTATCCTGATTCGAGAGCACAGATTTGAGCGTGGGCGTCAATATCATTGGCCACCGACCTATGGACCTCCGGTATGTACCCTATAAACTCACATAGTGCATTTATTGCATTTATTTTGAACAAAAATGATTTTTTCTTGGTAAAAACCTTTTTTTTTCTTCTTTTTCAAATAAAATAGCATTTTTAATCCTTTTAATAGTGCATTTACCTTTATTTCAGCACTTCCGTGATTTTAAATAGCACTTTCACATGTTTAAATAGTGTGTTTACACGTTGAAACTAGGGCTCTTTATGCATGCAATATTTTCTCCAGCGCTTTCAAATTCAATTGCGCTTTTGATGTTTTCCATAGCGCGTATAGTGATTTCTTTTAGCGCGTATAAGTTTTTTTAGTGCTTACACCTTAGAACAATGCTTTCACAATTTTTAGCTGCCCTTTCAATATTTTTAGTTGCGCTTTTTCCTTTCAGTGCTTTTAATCCTTAAAATAGCGCTTTCACCTTGTTAGGAAAAAAATACAAATGACTTTGTCAATTTTTCGAACCGTTCAATCTCATCAATCAGTTGATTGGCTTAGGTAACAAACCTAATTTAGTAGCAAGTCGTAGGATGTCAATTTAAGTCAATTTAGTTTTGAATTTTTGATTGTGAATCTCGATTTAGATGGTGGATGATGATAAATTTTTCGTCCTCTCTGAATAGAATCAAGAAAATTGATTGTGGTTTGATTGTTTTTTTTAAATGTTTGATTGACTTAGGATGATTCAAAAGATATTGTTTTTGAAACTGATGTGTTTTAACTTGCTTTTTGTAGGCTGTGCTTAAGTCATTGGTCATTCGAGGTTTGTATCTTCTACCATTCAGTATCATAGACGATTTCAGTGCTCCAGATTGCCGACACATAGGCAGATGTGGTCTATCCTTCTTGCTCGTTCTACCTTGATTTTGAGTGAATCAAGGATTGATTATAGCTATCACAAAGAGGTGGCACTTTGACCATAATACCTTTCACTTGCCCATGGGAGAGATGACCATCACTCTCGAGGATGTGTACTACATCCTGCGCATCCCTACATGTGGAGAGTTAGTGTACCATGATCAAGTCTATGATGGTACAGCTTGTCGGTGGGTGCTCCAGGACCCAACGATTGGTGATGACCATATTCAATGGGCTCAGTTCCCATCTTTCCTGGTTCTTCCAACATTTTTGGGTGCTTTGATTGGTGGCTTCCTTCTCCCTGATCGTCGAGGGCATGGATTTGTGATCGATTGGGGACATATTCTTAAGGACCTGATGGCTCAACCCCGACGGTTTGATTTGGGGTTCTTATGTTTTGGTGCAGTTGTACCATGAGCTGGATTCAGTTGTTTATCAGTGTTCCACAACTCTATTTGTCAGAGTCATTTTGTTACAACTATGGACATGGCAGCACATCCCAATTACTAGGCCTATCGTTGTGCGTCACTTGTGAGATCCCACCTATAAATGGTTGTTGGATTATGATTATCTCTTAAGTTAACATTAGATTTCATGATACAAATAGTTCAAATTTTGTTTTATATATTTTTGCAATGGTTGTCTCATTAATGCATTATTTTTGTAATGTTTTTATG
Organism: Chamaecyparis obtusa; assembly: GCA_027943335.1. Lineage (NCBI taxonomy): Eukaryota > Viridiplantae > Streptophyta > Pinopsida > Cupressales > Cupressaceae > Chamaecyparis > Chamaecyparis obtusa. Next base: position 1,232,906 of record BSBK01000135.1, on the reverse strand, counting down.
TGCTTTAATATATTTATTTCTTATCTACAGAACTACATTTATTAGCATTATTTGTGATTAAAAAATATGGTAAATTAAGTTTACAAATGATAGTGACCACGTCTTTTAACCTTTCATATATTTATATGCTTCTAGCATATCATATATGAAGCATCATCTTAGCTTTGATTACGAATAATATGCACATTGACAATTACTCCCTTAAATCATAATTATGCTTTTCATTGACCATATTTAGATTTAGTATAATGATGGGAAAATATTAATTATGATTATATAAATCTGGTAGAAAGGTTTAATTGTAAATGCTCCAAGAATATTTTATGTTTAGGAAACTATAAAAAAAAAGAGGAAAACATACAATGTTCCTTAGAAAAATGTCTAATATTAACCTAGAATGAAGCAAATAAGACTTGAAAATTAATATAGATGCAAAACCATACCATTACGAGGATTAGATAAAGAGAAATAATAATTTGATTTGAAATCCTAGGAGTGAAATTATTTTAGAATTCTACTATGGAACATTTCTTTATAAATACCTGATAAAGAGATTACTTACTATATTTATTGGTTTGCGTGTTTATATTTCATTATGTTTCTTCATATGCTTATTGATTATATGGAAAACAAAATGGGAACATGTTTTATAATCTTACTTAGCAAAGTTGTAAATATGCAAGGATATAAAATTAGTAGCATAAATAATTGAAATAAAAATTAGGATATTTTAATTGGAACTATCAGCGGAGTTGAGAAATTATGGACTGAGGAGTATACTATCCTTATTGAATTTATATATTAGAAATTTTTGTAGTAACCAGAAATAAAGGTTGTCCAGACATAGGTATTAAAGATCCAACTAATAATATCCCTTAGCGATGTACAGAAGTCAAGAAATTTATTGGAATGCAATAATACAACCAACTAATACTCTGCAAAGCTTGAATGAAAAAGATACATGAGTAGATGGTACAATGAGAAGCAGGATATGGTGCCATTAATAAAGCATGGAATTCCATCCTTCTCTACTATTGAATTTAATTGAAGGTCTAACTCAGCTCACCCATTCACATTTATTAGAGTTTCTAGTTATTTTCATTTTTTTTTTTAAAACTAGATATTGGGCTGTTGTGCAATAAGTTGGGGAAACAAGTTGCCTTATAGAGGAAGTTTTATCCTTACAACTGGAAGGGCAACATCCCAAGACCCTTGCTCACCAAAAAAAAAAAGAAATTGGTAAATGCAGCTAGGAGGGCAGCATCTCGAGATCCTCTCTTGCCAAAGAGGAAATTGGTAAATACAGTTGGGAGGGCAGCATCTCAAGACTCTCGCTCACTGAAAAAGAAGACTAGTAAAAGACTCACTTAGGCCTTTTTTATTTTTTTTGGTATTAGCTACTCCTGAAGCCTTTTTACGACTACACATTTTTTTCAAGGGAGGGGTGAAGCCTTTTTACGGCTGCACATTTTTGCAAGGGAAGGGGGACTGACTTGATTTGCATGAAGTTCATTCTAGTTGGTTTGTGCATCCATATTTTTCTTGTTTAAATAAATAAATAAATAAAAAGAGCAATGGAAGATGTGCATGAAGGAGTGAGGGAGATCATAAATAAAACTAACACAGACAAGTTTCTGAGGAAGATCTTTATAGAGTACAATGCAGGTAAGGAAATATTAAATTATGCATTATGATGCTCAATACTGGCATTTTCTATTAATGTTAACTGGAGCTACTTATTTGATTTGTTTAAATAGTTATCATGTCTTGTCTATTTCCTTTATTTTGGAGTACAAGAAAATAATATTGATTCACAAATTCTTTAGCTGGTATACCCCCCCCCCCCCCCCAAAAAAAAAAAAAAAAAAAAAAGACTGAGGAAATTATGTCAATACGTAGATACGCTGAAGTTATAGGAAACCTCTTAACTAGATTGGGGAAATAAAATATATATAAAATAAAAAGGGACAGTATTCAAGGGATCTATAATAGAAACTGATTTTGTCTTTGATTACAAGTAAGAATGAAAATCATAAAATAGAAGATCTGTAAATCCCTAGTAGAGAAGGAAAAATAATTTTAGTGACAATAGGTACAACATCCCTTATGTTAAAATAAATGAAAAATAAAACCCAAAACAAATCTCTCTATATAAGCAAGTCTACCTGATATCTTTGACGGTATGTCCATTGATAAATTAACTGCACCATTCTAGTATTTACATTTGAGTTATTAATTGTCAAACATTAATGTTTATCCAACAACCTGAAGTCTTTCCTCATCACTGCATGGTGTAAAACCCATCTAGATATTAAATATCATTAGCATGTCACGATACCTATTTTTGCAGTCCATGTTTATGGATACTATTGAGCTTGCTAATTTCTGAGATGTGGAAATAGTGTATCAGATACATTAGCATCTACTTCTTTTGTTTAGGATGGCCTTTGTTTTGTTAGGGATAGAAATATAACATAGTTTTATTTTTTGATTTTATATCAATGTAAAAAAAATAAAATTTACTGTCATCAATAATTCTTTTGAAAAGTAATTACTTGTTGTTAGTCTAATGTTTGTTAAAAAGAATAAGATTTAACTAGTTGTTCGAAAGCTTATTTGGTATTGAGTTGCTATTACAATACTATTAGATTTATGAGTTATACTTGAATTGTTGTTGGGATAATATTTTCAGATTTATTTAACATTTTCAGATTTAAATCTAATACATGAACTGCTGTTGGCATAAAATTTTTAGATTTAAATCTAATACATGAATTTGTTGTTGGCATAAAATTTTCAGTTCAGATTAAAATCTAATACATGAATTTTTGTTGGCATAAAATTTTCAGATTTAAATCTAATACATGAACTGCTGTTGGCACAACATTTTTCAGATTTATTTAACATTTTCAGATTTAAATCTAATACATGAATTGTTGTTAACATAAAATTTTCAGATTTATTTCACATTTTCAGATTTAAATATAATACATGAATTGTTGTTGACATAAAATTTTCAGATTTATTTAACTTTTTTTTTAATAGATTAATTTATTCATATTTTTGTGCTCCTCAATCCTACAACTATGTTTACATGTTAAGATATCATAATGAACTATCATTCCAATTAAACAAGTCAATTTTGATGCAGTAAAATCTGCTCACACATGGTTATGATATTTAAAAAATTAACATAGGGCTTCTCTTCCTCACTTCCTCCCCTTTCCGAAACATATTTAAGTTTTAAAATTGGTTAACATATGTGAAAGTTATCTATATTTTAAGTTAGTGTTATTTTGCTGAAATTTACTCGCACATAGCTGATTAACCAGTAAAATTGCAAATGTAGTTGTTCATAAATTTGTGGACTATTTTTGGATTCTTATAGATAAAGCATCTTATACATTATATTCCCCTTGAAATAATATTAAAGTTTTCTTTTAGTTGGCTAAGGCCCATTAAATTTATGTGTAATTTATTTTGTGAGTTAGAAAAATTACCCACTTCTCCTTTTGGAGAACCTCTGCTTGTGGAAGAAAAATGAATAGTTAGAGAATGGAAAATGGGAGATTGGAATGATAGAAGGATATTATAATTTTCAATATAGAGAGATTAAGTTTCCTCACCGCTTATCTTTCTTAGTTTTGGAGGGATGCTTGATCTATGAACTATATTACAAGTGGTATTCCTTGAGAGCTTGCTAGAGAAGGATTAATTATAATGTGTCTACGTGCTTAGTAAACGTGATATCACCATTTATCTCCATGGTGAAAATGTGTTTTCTTGCTCAGGGGTTGGCTAGGACCTCAGAGGTCTCATGATGCCATTTGGAAGGGAGGAGAGCATTTCTTTTGTTATTATTTTTCCATTGGAATACATCTAATGATATTCATACATCTTTTTAGGAAATTAGTGTTGAATGAAACTTTAGGGTATAAGAAGATTTTTGAGTAATTAAAGAGAAGACTTGCTTTAGTGGGGATGTAACTATTTGAGACCTATCCAATGGATTCTTTGAAAATACTTTGGTAACCTTTCCTTAAAGAACTAAAATAATATTGGTTTACTCTTCTTACATGTCTCATACACTCCTTTTCTCTGTCAAATTCTTGTGTAATTACATTATTTATTTATCTAATATTTTAATGTGGAAATTGTCCTTGTGATCATGTACCTAACTATCAATGGATCTTATATTATGCACCTAGTTTGTAGCCCTATATGAAGGCACACATAATTGGGATAACACAACATATGAACATGAAGAGAGACTCAGGTATGCAATTGCGAGTCATGTTTGTTATTTGAATATTCTAATAAACATTATTGCTCTAAGTAGATGTAATGTCATATAAGATTTTAGTTAAATGTTATAACAAGTAGAATCACACTATGTTGCTTTAATTTTTGTAGTATGTCTTTGTTTAAGAAAAAATAAATTGCTAATTAATTTTGGATTAGGTTAAATAGGTTGTGTAATGTTCAATTTTAGAGTTTTAAATTTTGGGCATTACATCACTATGATCCTGGGTGGCCTTTTGCCTGGATGTATGAGGGCATGGTAGTGCATGCTCATCTGGGAAAGTTGGATTACTGGCATCGGATGATTGACGATGTGGATCAGGTCATATGGAGACCATACATTGGATGTGAGACGTGGCCCGAGGATGCTTTGGAGCTTCCTTTTATGTGTTTCCCTTGATGGATGATAGGGCACACTCCTCATATCATTGAGAGCTTCTACTTTTTATGAGTGTTACGACAATATGGGAGGACATAGGGCATGCCTCAGGGTTTGGCTATGTATACCCGAGTACAGATGGAGCATTCATTATGGGGGCCTTAGATCGATTATAGGATAGCTCGACAAGAGGTAGAGCAACTAGGTCACCTATCGTGGGACATGAGAGACCACATTATAGATGCTAGGATGATAGATGAGTATGCAGATTGGTTCGCTCAGAACCCTTTTTCGAGGTTCACAGATCCAGTAGAGCGGGTGCTTGGGATCAAGGAGGAGTCAGATGATGATGGTGGGGATGGGGATGATGGTGGGGATGGAGGTGGGGGTCATCATAGATGAGGTCATCGGGGATGATGGGGTAGGTGAGTGGTTGTCAGAGGTAGATTTGTGATACCAATGATCACTATCATGCCTATTCCTCCTAGGGGTGGTGGTGTGGATAGAGTTTTACATCAGGTTGTTGTGGATCCTGCAGCCAAATAGGGCCATCATAGGGTCTGACATCAGGGACAAGTGGATGCATAGGTAGTTGCTGATATTGATGCTTAGGCTGCACATATTTTGTTAGATTAGGCATAGGGTAGACCGACACAGGCTACTCTTCCACAAGATCCTCCATAGGTTATCCCACAGGTTATCCCACAGTCTCCTCCAGTATAGGCTCTTGCTTCTTCTGTGATGCCATCTTCTTCATTTCTTCCATATTCTTCTTCATTCATTCCATCTTTATCCATTTCATCATCTTCTATGCCATCGCCTTTCATTCCATCATCTTCCATGCCATCTTCTTCTATTCCATCTTCTTCTAAGGCTCCACCATAGACTCCTCCTACACAGGCTCCCAGTTCAGAGGCTTCGACAACTACATCAGATGTTCGAGCCTTACAGTCAGATGTGTCTCAGATTAGACAACATGTTAGCTAGCTTAGTAGTATGATGCAGGATTTTATGGCTGCTATGAGTCAACATGGGCTACAGGCTAGTTCGAGTAGACCTCCTGATAGTGATCCTAGTCATGATGGTGTTGATGGTGCTGGTGGCTCAACCAGTTGATTGATACTGATCTGATATATATTCTTTAATACATTGATGTACATGATGATCCTATTTTTGATATCAAGACATTGGACTATGTTCTATTCTTTTGATCAGTTGATGTTTTTATGTTATGCGTTGATACTTGTTGATACTTTGATGGACTTTGATTTCTTGATGTTTCATGATGATATTATAGACTTTGATTTCTCAGTTGATAGATTTACTTTATGTGATGTCATTATGTGTTGGATCTCATTTTTCAGGTGTTTTTCTATGATATGTAGATCTATATGATTCTATCTCCTATGTGCTTTATTTCATGGTTTTCAGAATGTAGTTTATGATATAGATGTACATGTTCTAGTTATGCTTAAATGGTTATCTTATGACATAGAAATAGATGAATGGATGCAATATGAATTTATGATATTTGATGCTTTATGGATGCAAATGATATATAAATGTGTTAGATGATGATGTAATGATTTAATGAATAATGTGATGTAATGACACATATGGACATATTTATTTTTTATAATATGGATATATGTAATGGATTTATGGTATGCAAATGTGATGTAAAATGTAATGGACCTATCTAATGTAATGAATGCATAAGGATGTTTAATGATTAATGATTTACATGACCCTAACTGTTATATGTTATATAGATGAATGATGTTGATGAATTTAATGCATTGGTATATAATGTAGGATGAGCTTTGAATGAATGGATTTAAACAAATGATGCAATGTACAATGTTTTTAAATGAACTAAATGTTATGCACCTAATGATGAATTTATGTCTTTTTGAATGAAATGATCTAATGGATGCAATGAACATGAATTAATGAATGCAATGGTAAATATACTTAATAGATTAATTTGAATGATTTTTTAAAGAATGCACACTAAATAAGATGGATCTTTAAAATGAATGCAACCTAATGCATTGATCTTAATTGAATTGGACATTTTAATGAATGCAATTAAATTTATGTAAGCTATATCATGTAATGAACTTAGATTAAAATGAATGCAAACTAATGCAAAGAATCTAATTGTAATTTTAGGGTGGAAATTCCTAAATGAATGCAAGATAACATGGATCTAACAAATGCCCATGAACTAATGTAATGCACCCTTGTTTTTTATTTTGGATTTCCAACACACTCAATCACATATAGTTTTTGATGTTCCTTTGGATTTTTTATTTGACTACACCCCCTTTCTATTTTCCTCTTACAATTTAGTTTTTTTATTTAGGATAAGAAAGGAAAATATGTTAAATGCATTTAATCTAAGATGTATGCAACTAACTATCACTTTTAAAAAAAAATTGGAGCTTATATTCATCATTGAGCAGTTTTTGGAATCCTGAGTTTGGTACAAGCATTGAACTATCTCAACCATGATGATATGAATACTTTTTTCACCTCCTATGTTGCTTTACCATCCTGTGGTATGACTATCACAAATTGGAGTCAATCATGAGAGTGTGAATACTGATTTTGTTAGATTCTATGTTGCAAGTGGATTTTGGTATTATGATATTGAACATCAAAATATCCAAGGTATCCTTTTGCATAAACAAACATAAATCTTAGTTTCATCGTATGTACAAGTCCTCGATGATTCTTTGATGATCACATCCTTAGACAAATAATACATGCTTTAAAACTTTGATCTTAAGATAGTCATTCAGAAATCAATAAAATATCATGCTTTCATCATAGCTTGTCTAGTTTAAAAACTTTCATCGATTCACTAGAAAGATATGATTTCATCAATCAAGTCAACACTTTAGAAAATATTTTTGCAATGTTTTTCAAATCAATATTTCAAGTGTAGTTCTATCCATTTCATACTTTTAATCCTAATAAAGATAGGGTCATGTAAGATCTTGGATCAAATTTTGCGTTTGGTTCAAAATGGATTAGAGTTGGGATTTGGTTGAGCGTTTGACTTGCATTTTGATGAATTGATTTGATGTCTGATTAAGGTTTTCTTTTGATGAATCCTTCCTCCTTTAGAGTAGATTGCCCCCAGTTTGATATGATTACGCTTGTAAGACTTAGGACAATTTGCAATTTAGGTGACCAAAATCTATAAGTACTTGCAAATGTAAATGTAGGATTTTATTATGCAATATATACAAATGCTGGTGAATGCAATATTGACAACGATGACTGCTAGGCATGTGACCGACTTGGACTTTCAATGGCGCCTGTTTACCAAGTTTTCACCAATTGAATGGATCTTTCTTTCTTTTTTTATTTTTAAAGCTTTTTCCTTTTTCTGCTACCAAGGTGCCTATTTGCTAGGTTTTCACCAAGACAACATCTTTTTGAGGATCATATATGAATGTCTTTGTCTTTCTTCATGCTCAATTTTTCACTATTTTTTAATCTTTTCTGCATTTTTGATTTGTTTTCTCTTTTCTATTTTTCAATGTTTTTTGTATTTTTAGAATCTCTTTTGACTATAAACAATAAATAGGATGCTCTCCATTTGATTTTTTGATACTCTTTTTCTTTATCCTCTTTCATCTGCTTCATGTGTAGAACCTTTTTAGATGAATGCTATTAATAGGTTCTTGTAATTCTTCTCCATCATAATCAGCTAACTTATAGGTGCATGTCCCAAAAGACGAAGTGATCACAAAAGGTCCTAACTAGTTTTCTTCCCATTTTCCTTTATTTTCCCTTTCTGCTTGATTTTTGGGATTTTCTCGCAAAACTAAGTCGCCTATTTGGAATGTTCTTGACTTGATATGCTTGTTATAGGTCCTTGACATTCTATTTTGATATACTTTCAAGTGATCAAAGGCTTTTTGTTGTTTCTCATCTAGCAATTCTAGTTCATGTAATCTAGCAACTCTATAATCTTCCTCACTTATCAAACCATGTAGAGATACTCTTAAAGATGGAAGTTCTACCTCCAAAGGTAAAACTACTTCTGCTCCAAACACTAAGGAAAATGGTGTAGCTCTTGTTGGCATTTTGATACTTGTCCTATAAGCCCATAAGGTTGGGTTTATTTGTATATGCCAATCTCTACTTGAATTATCCACGGTTCTCTTCAATATCTTTAAGATATTCTTATTTGTTGCTTTTGCTTGTCCATTACCTTGGGGGTAATATATTGAAGATGAATGATGTATCATGTGGATTTTGATACATAACTCCTTTAAATCCTTGTTTTTGAAGTGTTTGGCATTGTTGGTTATGATGGCGTGAGGGAAATCATATCTACATATTATGTGATTTAGAATAAACAAGGATATTTGTTTTCCTGTAGCAATTGACAAGGGTACAACTTCCACCCATTTGGTAAAGTACTATGTTGCAGTGATGATAAATTAATGACCATTTGAAGATGGTGGATAAATAATTCCTATTAAGTCTAAACCCCATTGATAAAATGGCCAAGGTGTCGTCATAGGATGAAGCTCTTGTGCAGGTACATGGATTAAGTTCCCATTATATTGACACTTTCAACAAGTTTTTTCAAAGTGACAAGCGTCTTTCTCCATGGTGGGCCAAAAATATCCTATCCTAAGAAGTTTCTTAGCTAGGGTTAAACCATTCAAATGCAACCCACAAATCCCCTCATGAATTTCTCGTAAGGCTATATCTGATTCCTCTTTCTCTAGACATTTTAGAAGCATTCCATCTATACTTTTACGATACAATGTGTCGAATATTAAGGTATAATGAGAGGCTTGGCATATAAATATTTTCTTTTGATTCCTGGTTTGGTCCATAGGTAGGATTTGGTCTTTTAAGTAGGTATAAATGGCTCCATACCAAGGTGATTCATGTACGGTTAGCAAACTAATGGTATGAGGATGGGTAGGGTCAAATGCAGGTTACTCAACTTCTTCTATCAGGAATTCATACTTGGCGCTTTGATCTGGTATTTGGAGAAGTGATTTCAAAGTAGCCATTGCATCTGCTGCTTTATTCTTCTCTCTTGGGACTTGCTCAAATGTGATGAGAGTGAAGTACTTCTTGAGATTCTCAACCATATTTTTGTAAGGTATCAACTTGTCATCTTTAGTTTAATATTCATCATTAATTTGATTGATAACTAATTGTGAATCTCCATAGACTTGTAGCTTTGTCACTTTCCATTCTAATGCCACTCTTATCCCAATGACCAATGCTTCATACTTAGCTATATTATTTGTGCGTGGGAATAGCAATTTGTATGATTTCAGAATTGTAGACCCTTGAGGAGTAATCAAAAGTATGTCAGCTCCTAATCCATGTTGTGTATAAGAACCATCAAAATATAATTGCCATGTTTTTGCTTCAATATTTACAATTTCAGAATCTAGGAATTCCACTTGTATTGGATGGTCATCTTGTAATGGTGATTCCGCTAATTGATCAGCTATGACTTGGCCCTTGATAGATTTATGATCCACATATTATATGTCAAATTCACTTAGCACCATGACCCATTTGGGTAGTCTACCATTCGATGTTGTTTTTCTAAGAAGATATTTCAAGGGATCAATATTTGAAATGAGTCAAATCTTGTGGGATAACATATAGTGGCGTGATTTTTGGGAAGCAAAAACTATGGCCAAACATGCTCTTTCAATGAAGGTATAATTCAACTCATATTTTACCAAAGTCTTGCTTATGTAGTATATGGCCTTTTCTTTTCCTAATCCATCCTCTTGAGCTAGGAGTGCCCCTAATGAATGTTTGGTCACTAAAATGTATAGAATTAAAGGCTTTCCTCTTATAGGTGGCATCAAAGTTGGAGGATTCATTATATATTTCTTTAAAAAGTTGAAAGCTTCTTCACATTTCTCATCCCATTTGAAAACTATGTCCTTATGAAGGAGTTGAGTGAAATTGTGGCATTTTTCTACTAATTGAGAGATGAACCTTTGAATGGATTGGATCCTACCTTGAAGAGATCTCATTTGACTTATGTTTCTTGGTGGCTCCATTTCCATGATGGGTTTGACTTTGGTAGAGTCTACCTCTATTCCTTTTGTTGAAACAATGTACCCTAGTAGCTTTCCTGATTGAACACCAAATGCACACTTCTTCGGATTTAACCTTACTTTAAATTGCTCCAATCTTACAAATATTTTATCTAAAATGGGTAAATTTTCTTCTCTTGAGTGAGATTTAGCAAGTATATCATCTACATAGTCCTCCATGAACTTATGCATCATGTCATGGAATATGGTCGTCATGGCTCTTTGATAGGTTTCTCTGGTGTTCTTTAGACCAAAAGGCATAACATTCCAACTGAATGTCCCCCATGTGCATGTGAATGTTGTCTTGTGTTGATCTTCAAGTGCTATCTTTATTTGATTATAACCACTAAACCCATCCATAAGTGAGAACATTGAATGTCCTACTATCAGATCCACGATGGTGTCTATGCTTGGTAACATAAAGTCATCTTTAGGACATGCAAGATTGAGATCTCTAAATTCTATGTAAATTTTGATAGATTTGTCTACTTTTGAGACTGGCACAATGTTTGAAATCCATTGGGCATAATCAATGGCTTTTCTAAACCCAACTTTCAACAATTTTTCCAACTCCACTTTTACAAGTAAAGCTATGTGAGGATGCATCTTTCTTAATTTCTGCTTTATCGATCTTACTCCTTCTTTTATGTTCAAATGATGCATGATTAAATTTGGATCCAATCTTGGTATATCATCATATGACCATGCAAAATTGTTTTGTTTTTCTTTGAAGAAATTGATGAAGTCCTTTCTCTCTTCACTAGATAGAGATGTTGCTAAGTGTATGATCCTTGGTTCTGATTCTGATCCAATATTCACTTTCTCTATTGGTTCAATCAAGATAGGAGATCTTTCTTCATAGTGCTTGGGTAAAGTATCCAAACTCCCTTCCTTAGGTGCCTCTATTGGTTTTTCACCTTTGGAATCATTCTTTATTTCTTTCTCTTTTTGATCTTATGTTGCCACAATGTGGTTTTCAACAGTAGATTCTTTCCATTTTTTTTTATTTTTTTTTTATTTCATTTTTTATTGAAATGAGAGTTTGGATACTTTCCTTTGTCACTTCTTCCTGATATTCCATGGTAGAAGAAGGTTCAACAACATTTAGGTATTGGGACACCAAGTTATCATTCAAAAATGTAGGGAGAATGGTAGGTTCAATGGAATCCCATTCAATTAATTCTGGATAAATAAGGGTCAAAGGATCAACGCTTTGGTTTAGTCCAATAGGGTTTAGGGACATGACTTCATTTGAAGGTTCAAACATTGTTGTTAGGAATAGTCCCAAGAGATAATTGAGAGGGGGGGGGTGTGAATTAGTTATCTAAAAGATTCAATTCTTTATCCAATTAAGTATATAAGAACATTAAGCATAAACACAATGAAATAACATTTAACACAACACCAAAATTTTGGTTATGGGGAGACCCAAATAGGTAAAAACCCCGGTGGGAATTGACACCCACTAAGAACTGCACTAGTGTATTATGATCCCTGTTAGAAGATCTTACAACCCTGTTAGGAGTTGATCTTTACAATGCAATAAGTATAGTGACCTAGTCAAGGGTCAGACCCTATTAGGATTCTTTTACAATTAACCCTGTTAGGGGTGAGGATGCACTGTCTGAGAGCACACTGCTCAAAGGGGTGAAGGCTACAACCTTTTGATTAACAGATACACACTATATCTGGATCTTCATGAACTGTGCGTAGACCTATTGTCTGGATCAGTTCTAATGAATAGCATATATTGTTTACTTGGTCACATAGACCTTCTTTTAATGGCTCAACATTTCACACTTTCTGCTCTTCTCTTTTCTTTTAACTTTGAACCACACTTTAGCAATCACAAATGACTGCCTATAAATATCTTTCCTCCAAATGATATAATCAAGTCAGCCTATTAGAACCATCTTTAAATCATATTAGAGAAACAAAAAAACTCTCCAATAACACCTCAGTCGACTCTACTAAGCATGCAACATAAATTAGGACTTCATAATTCTAAGTGAGTAGACGCCACGCTACACACAGTCGGCTTCACTAAATTATTTCCAAATTTCTTCTTATACTGAATTAAATCATGCACTCTTAATCAAACATTGTTAACTCTCTTCTTAAAATAAATCCAAGTGTGCATACAGTGATGATAGGTGCAACTACCACAATCTTATAAAAACTGTCGGCTCTCCTAGATAAACTCAAGAAATTATAACTATCAACTGGAGACTTCATAGCTCAACCTGTACTACATATCTGACTCTACATTCATGAACATAACATCATACATATGTCTAAAACATAAGTATAAAGGTGCAAGGCTCTACTGCAAGCGTACGTCCAATCACATACAGAACTATTCATGGGACCTGTCAGGAATACTCACTGATATACATAACTCTATTATTGTCTTTACTTAGAATCAACCTCTGCATCTATGATATCATGCTGATAACATATCCATGCAACATATGCTAAAGCCTCTCTTCATCAAGCTTCCACACATGTTGCTTATCATACGTTGTCATCAATGACAAACATACAGTCATCAATCTGGCTTGCTGGCAAATCTCCAACAATCTCCCCCTTTGGCATTGATGGAAACATATGGAATGAAAAACACCATCAATCCAAATGATCAATTCTTCTATAACATTCTCCATTTCCTCAACAAAAACTCCCCCAAGGAAGTATCCTCCAACTGCTGCAACATTCTTCAATATTTTCCATTTCCTCAATTGTACTGCTTCCTATGATTGTATTTTTTACTCCCCCTTTCTACTTATTTTTTATTATTGTATATTCCTTCTTTTTATGTTTTTCATGATTGTATATTACTCCCCCTTTGACATCAATGGCAAAGGGTTCCAAAAACATTGAGCATTGGTACTACTCCTGAGGTAGAGTAGTCAACCTTTCATCAATCACTGAGGACTGATGCACTCCTGATATCTCTAATCAGATTCAGGGAAGAGAATTACTCCTAGCTTCTCCCTGAGATACTCAAAAGTATCCTTAGGTAAAGGCTTTGTGAATATGTCTACTAGCTGATCTTTTTTACTCACATAATCCACCATTACTTCTTTCTCTACTACTTTCTCTCTTAGGAAGTGATACTTTATCTCAATATGTTTTGTCTTTGCATGCATCACAAGGTTCTTTGACATATTGATAGTGCTAGTGTTATCACAATGAATAAAAATAGGGTAGTTAATTTGAATACCAAAATATTTTATCATTTTCTTGATCCACACAATTGTGGAACAATTCAATGTTGCTACAACATATTCTGCTTCTGCTGTTGACTAGGAGATACAATTCTACTTTTTACTTGTCCAAGTAACAAGTCTATCTCCAAGGAATACAACTCCTCTAGAGGTACTCTTTCTATCATCCTCGCATCTTGCCCAATCTACATTTGTATATACATGAAGCTTTACATTCTCTAAGTTAGGATACCATAAACCATAGTCTAAGGTTTCATTCAAGTATCTGAATATTCTTTTTACTGCCATGAGATGACTTTGCTTAGGTTCTGTTGCAAATCTTCCAACAATACTAACTTCATTGGAAATGTCTGGTCTGGTTTGAGTAAGATATATAAGTTTTCTAACTATAGACTTATACAAGGTTATGTCTACTACTGGTGAATCATCTTCTTTTGAAATCTTACATCCTGTTATCATAGGGGTACTTACTGGCTTGCAATCATCCATCTTGAATGTTTTCAAGATCTCTTTCACATACTTAGTCTAATTTATGAATATACCTTTGTCTGTCTGATGCACATTCAATCCCAAAAAGTACTTAATAGGACCAATCATGCTCATTTCAAATTCACTCTGCATCTCTTTAGCAAATTCTACACTAAGCTTATCATTACCACCAAATATAATGTCATCAACAAATATAGCAACTAGCAATAGCCCATTAGATGTCTCTCTTATGAATAAGTTACAATCTATTGCTCCTTTCTTGAATCCAATCTTAGTCAAGTAACCATCAAGTCTTTCATACCATGCTCTAGGGGCTTTCTTAAGTCCATAGAGGGCTTTCTTTAGTCTGCGTACCATATCAGGTGTGTCTGATAAGGTGAATCCTTTAGGCTGCTCTATGTAAACTTCTTCCTTCAACTCCCCATTCAGGAATGCCGACTTAACATCCATTTGATATACCTTAAATTTTTTGTATGTAGCATAAGATAGAAACAACTTTATGGCTTCCAATATGCTTACAGGTGAAAATGTATCTAAATAATCAATTCCTTCTCTTTGCGCATACCCTTTACATACTAATCTAGCTTTGTTTCTTACTACCATTCCATCTTCATTCATCTTATTTCTGAATATCCACTTTGTACCAATCACATTCTTATCATTTGGCCTAGGGACCAATTCCCATGTATCATTTTTAATTATCTGATCTAGCTCTTCTTTCATTGCTTCATGCCAATCTAAATCATTACATGCATCTTCAACACTTAAGGGTTCAATCTATGATAGTAAACATACCTCTTCATTTTCTATGGAACTTTTTGCTTTTGATCTTGTCATGACTTTACTACTCTGATCTCTAATGATTTCTTTCTTTTAATGATATCTTGATGTGAATTTTGGAACATTAGGAGTGACCTTCTCATCAGATTTCTAGGATTCTTCTTCACTTGTTTCAGGGTCATTGAATAACACATCAATGTTGTCAAACAATTCTTCAACAATTTCTTCATTACTAGTAGGTCTAGGTTCTTCTTCAATCATGGGTGCATAATCATGGTATCTATCTTGAATCATAAACTTCTCATCAATCTTAACATGACCACTTTCAATGATCTTCTTCAATCTAAGATTAAAACATCTATAAGCTTTGCTTTTAGTAGAGTAACCAAGAAAAATACCTTCATCACTTCTTGCATCAAATTTGCCAATGGCTTCATCTCTCTTGATGTAGCACTTGCTTCCAAATATTTTGAAGTATTTCACTATAGGTACATTCCCAAACCATAGCTCATAAGATGTCTTGTCTGTGTCTGGCCTCAATTGAATTCTATTGATAGTATGGACTGATGTATTGACTGCATCTCTCTAATAGGTATGTGCGACCTTTCCTTCAATCATGATGGTGTGCATTGTGTCAAGAATGATCCTATTCCTTCTCTTTGCAATTCCATTATGTTGAGGGTTTATAGGGGCACTTAACTATCTCTTTATCCCATGTTCTTCGCAGTACTCATAAAATCTATCAAAGGTGAATTCTCCTCCTCTATTTGATCTCAGACATTTGATCTTCAATCCAGACTCATTTTCAACCTTAGCTTTGAATATTTTGAACTTTTCAAAGGCTTCTGAATTATCCTTTAAGAATTCAACCCACATCATTCTAGAATAATCATCAACAAATAAAATGAAATACCTTTCACCATAGTATGATCTTGTTTGAGTTGGTCCACATAAGTCTGTATGTATCAGATCCAACTTGTTCTCTGTCGAGTTGTGTTTGCTTCTAAATGAGTTTCTTACATGTTTTCCCATCACACATTCCCTACATATTGCATCAGTTGGTTTTTCAATGCTAGGAAGATCTCTTACTTCCTTAACATTACTTATCTTTACTATGTTATCAAAATTGATATGACATAGTCTCTTGTGCCATAGCCAACTGTCATCTACTTTAGCAACAAAACAACTTGCTTTTGGATTAAGTTGAAAAATAGTACCTTTAGTCTTTGATCTTGATGCAATCATTTCTCCTTCCTTGTTGTTAATAATGCACTTGTTGTCTTTAAACGCCAACCGGTAACCTTTTTCAAGCAACTGTCCAACACTTAGTAGGTTATGCTGCAAACCATCAACATATAGAACATCATCAGTGATGTTCTTTCCATCCAAGATAATGGATCCTCTACTAATGATGGGTTTAGGAGTGTTATCTCCAAATCTAACCATGCCTCCTTGTACCTATCTAGATGAACAAATCTATCTTTGTCTCTTGTCATGTGATGCGAGAAACCACTATCTGTCCTGATGTCTACTTGTGAAATCAATGCTAATTCTTATGTATTCTTTTCATTTTCAAGAGAAATGAATCCAATTTCCTCCTCAGCTAATTCTTCATCTCATACTCCATCTTCAACATAGTAACATTCCTTTGTATACTTAGGCTTGTAGTTATTTTTGAACTTCTTAACTCTTGTAGGACACTTGGATGCAAAATGACCAATCTTATTACATGAAAAGTATTTGAATGGTAATTGACTTTCATATTTTCCTTTTCCTTTCTTTTCTCTTTTAGAAATCATAGCAATGAAATCTTCTACTATTTTCTCTTCATTATCATCATCAAAACTGCCAGTGGTGTTCAAGGATTTCTTACCATGTACTAAATCTTCGAATGTTGTCTCACTTTTAGGTTGTCTTCAATCTTGATATCGCAAAGGCTGAAAGTTTGCTGATTAGAGTCTCTCTTTTAAATTCTTTTGTGGACTGCATAGTTTCATCTAGGATGCATATCTTGTTGTCATATTCAAGAGTCAGGGTAGTCATTAGTTTGTCCATTATATCTTCTTCCGAGATTTCTCCACCATTGTTTCTTATTCCTACAACTACTTCATTAATCCTTTGATTGTAGGCTCTGGCATTCTCATCAGGTAGCATCTCTAATGCATTTTATATTTTCTTCCATGTCTTTTTGCGCGCATTCTTAGCTTGAATATCTCCTTCAAACATGTCTTCTAAGTATTTCCATATCTTATAGGCTTTGTCCATTTTCTTGATCTCTGAAAACTCACTGTTAGATAGGGTGTTGATGAGAGCTTCTTTGGCAGTAGCATTTGAAGTGAACATCTCCTTTTGCCTCAAGGCTACATCTTCTTTTGCAAGATCAGCTAGTGAAGGAATCTCAACTTCTTTGGTAGCTACTTCAAAAATTTCAAAGGCAATGCACTGCAAAATGTGTCATCATTTTGTTCTTCTAGTCTAGATAGTTATCTCCATCAAACTTAGGACTTTCTTTTCTAAAGAATGCCATCTGATCAACCTCAAGCTGTTAAACTTTCTCTCTGAGGCACTTGGCTCTGATACCAATTATTAGGAATAGTCCCAAGAGATAACTAAGAGGGGGGGGGGGGGGGTGAATCAGTTATCTACAAGATTCAATTATTTGTCCAATTAAGTATATAAGAACATTAAGCATAAACACAATGAATGAACAGTTAACAAAACACCACAATTTTGGTTACAGGGAAACCCAAATAGGTAAAAACCCCAGTGGGAATTGACACCCACTAAGAACTGCACTAGTGTATTATGATCCCTGTTAGAAGATCTTACAACCCTGTTAGAAGTTGATCTTTACAATGAAATAAGTACAGTGACCTAGTCAAGGGTCGGACCCTATTAGGAGTCTTTTACAATTAACCCTATTAGGGGTGAGGACGCATTGTCCAAGAGCACACTGCTCAAAGGGGTGAAGGCTACAACCTTTTGATAACAAATACACACTATATATGGATCTTGGTGAACTATGCATAGACTTATTGTCTAGATCAATTCTAATGAATATCATATACTCTTTACTTGGTCACATAGATCTTCTTTTGATGGCTCAACACTTCACACTTTCTGCTCTTCTCTTTTCTTTTAACTCTGAACCACACTTTAGCAATCACAAATGACTGCCTATAAATATCTTTCCTCCAAATGATATAATCAAGGCGGCCTATTAGAACCATCTTGAAATAATATTAGAGAAACAAAACAACTCTCCAATAACACCTCAATCAGCTCTACTAAGCACACAACATAAATTAGGACTTCACAATTCTAAGTGAGTAGACGCCACACTACACACAGTCGGCTTCACTAAATTATTTCCAACTTTCTTCTTATGTTGAATTAAATCATGCACTCTTAACCAAATTTTTTTAACTCTCTTCTTAACATAAATCCAAGCGTGCATACCACGATGATAGGTGCAACTACTGCAATCTTATAAACACTATCGGCTCTCCCAGATAAACTCAGGAAATTGTAACTGTCAACTAGAGACTTCATATCTCACCCTGTACTGCATATCTAAATTTGCATTCATGAACATAACATCATACATATGTCTACAATATAAGTATAAAGGTGCAAGGATCTACTACAACCATACATCCAATCACATATGAAACTGTTCCTAGGACCTGCCAAGAATACTCACTGATATACATAACTCTATTACTGTCTTTACTCAGAATCAACCTTTGCGTCTATGATATCATGCTAATAATATATCCATGCAACATATGTTGAAGGCTCTCTTCATCAGGCTTCCATGCATGTTGCTTATCATATGTTGTCATCAATGACAAACATACAATCAAAAATCTGGCTTGCTAGAAAATCTCCAACAATTGTATCACTTAAATCTATAATACGTGCTTCTTCAAGATGTTCTAGAGAACTAGGGTGAAACTCCTCCTCACTAGAATCCTCTAAGGTTTCCGTTGGGTGAAAATCTCATGGATTAAACCTAGGGTTTGATTCTTCCATAGTAGATCTCCATAATGGTATGTAGAGTTCTCCTACCCATTGATTTATTTTAATCCTTTGAATTGGTACATTATCTAAGACCACTTAACTAGAACTTGATGCTTGATTCTGATTTAATTCTGGAATTTGTTCCTTTCCTTTGCTATGGGTATAGGTGTGGATGACATCAACTTCCTTATCTTGACATGACTCACTTGAAAAAGATTCCCATTCCCAATTGTTCGAGTCTTCATCACTTTGTGACCCTAATTGTAAAATTTGATCATATACCTTAGGATAGTTCTTTTGAGTGTACCCTTGTTCTACATACCCTAATCCAGTCTTTTCTTTGCTATCTCTCCATGTCATTTCAATGGGTTCAATGAGTCCTTCATTTCTTGTTCCCAAAGGTCCTTGTCCTTTGTATCCCATTTTCTGCATGATTTGAAATCCTTTCCCATATTGATATGTGGGAATGCTTACATTTTGGATGCATGCTTTTCATGTGCACTTGATTCCTCATCTTATATAGCCAATTTAGGATTTCATTGTCTTCTTCCTCCATGAATGAAGATGTATTTGCCCTCACAAAGTGATCATTGTATTTATGAGGTAGATTGGATGGCTTTCCATGTGATTTGGGAGATAAGGGTAGGTCAATAATAGATAAGGAGTATTCACCTATACCCTTTTGTTTGATTTGACACTTCTTTTCAAAGTTTTTCATCATATGATCCATTTTTTGGTAATGAGCATATTTGGTGTAAATTTGAATGGATCTAGCTTGGTCTTCTTTCTACTTCTCAGGGGCACTCTCCTCACTAACCTTCTCTTTTCCTTTTGTCGATGTAGCTTGGTTAGTAGAACTTCGGTTATTTTTAACAACAATTTATTTTTCTTCTTTTTCTTTTCCCTTCAAAGATGGAAGATCCTTTGAACTTTGACCTTGCTCTATTCTTTGAGGAATAGACCCTTTTGCATTATTTAGGACTAAGGAATCATTGATAGGCTTCATGTTATTACAATATTGAAAGGGGTTTGAGTCCCCACTTACCATGATTTCTTGTCCTAGATAGGGTAATTTGAGACATTGGTGGTCAGTCGAATGACCTACGTTTCATGGATCCACGGTCTCCTTAACAAAATATTGTAAGTCAACTTTAGGTCTAAGACTTGGCAAATGGTTTCTTTCTGCATTGGACCAACTCTGATAGGAAGTATTATGACTCCTTTGGAAGCTCTTTCTTCATCATCGTAGGCTTTTATGGTTATCTTTTTCTTTGGGTCTATAGCCTCCTCATAAAATCCTAAGGCCTTTACCAAGTTTAGGGTACAAATATTCAAGCCAACTCCTCCATCAATGAGGACTCTTTTTACTCTATGCTTGTGAATTAGGACCTCTCTATGCAAAGGCAAATTTTGTGGGTGATTCAATGACATGTCATCTTGTTTTGAAAAAGATAGGCAATGAGGTGCAATAAGATGTCCTACCATGTTTTGAAAATTTTTTGCATCTATATTTAGAGGCACATTAGTCTCTACCAAGGCTTTTTCTAGAATCTCCTTATGAGTTAGCGAGAGCTTGAGTAATTCTAGAATAGAGATCTGATTAGGGGTTCTTTGCAATTGGTCTACCAAATTATAATGTTTTGAAGATGAAGGTAAAGTTTGATTTGGTAAGACAATTCTTGGGGCATTTTCAGGTAGAGTAATTTTTTTATGCTTTCCCCCTAGTTACAACATTAGATGTTGCTTCCCTTGGCTTCTCTTTTACCATGATAAAATTTATGGTATTTTCATCACTATCCAAAGTATTAATGATGTTATCATAGTTATGGGCAAAATTGACCTTCTCATTACCTCTTTTATTATTTTGATTGGTGTTTGATGAATCACCCTTTTCATGGTTTAGGAAATCATTTTTGAAAGCTGTATGATCTTCATTGTTTTGGGGCCCTTCAACCTTTATCATTTCATCGTCAATTAGGTCTTGCACAAGGTGTTTCAATTTCATGCATTCATGAGTTTTATGGCCCTTATTATGATGGTATTCATAGTGGTGAGAATCATTCCACCAATTTGGCTTAACTTGGGGTTCATATGGCCTTAACTTGGGTAAGGTAATGATTTTGTTGGCCACCAAAGTCCTTAACGCATTTTCCAATGGTTCACCTAAAATGGTGAATTTCCTCTTTTGATATGTGGAAAAGAAAGGCTTAGGTTTATTGACATTAACATTATTAAAGGGATTATTGTTAGCATTATTGTTGTTATTGTTAGAATTGGTATTATTGAAAAGAGCTTTTCTTGTTTGATTCACATTATATGTCAAATTTACTCCACTTGATAAATTAAAGGGGGTAGCCTTTAAGTTGTGTGCTTCCACAACTCCATCATTCACAAGATTTTTATTATTGTTCTTCAACCATAGTTTAGGTTTATCATTGTGATTTGTGGCTCCTTTATTATTATTATAGTTAGATACATAATGATTATTATTAGTGGTGGTATAGGGTTTATTGTCTTTGAACAATTTGATCTCTCCCCTCTTAACCAACACATCTTCAATTTTATTCCCATTCTCATTGAAGTTGGAGCCTATAGTTCATCTCCACATTTAAGTTGTTCATAAATATTTCCATTTTCTCCTTTTAAGGGATACTTTGTGGATATCTTGCAAAAAATATCCTCCACCTTTGAAGGAACCCTAGGAAAGATTCACCATCCATTTGTTTCATATCACATAGTTTGAGTATGGTAATCTCATGTTTGATCTTGTAAGAATAACGGGTTACAAATTTGAAGGCTAATTCCTCGAATGTCTTTATCCCTTATGGAAGTTTGGAGAACCATTCCATGGCTTGACCTCCTAAAATTCTTGGAAAAAGTCTCATTAGGTATGTGGTATCATGCATAAATTCAATTCTTAAAGCACAAAACTCTCTAAGGTGATCCTGTGGGTCTAATTTACCCATGTATTTGTTGTACTTAGGAAAGACTACATTGATCGGAAAAGGTTCCATAACTAAGCTTTTGTCAAAAGGGAATGGGAACAAGGCCTCGATAGAGAATGGCTTAGGTTTAGTGACCTTTTTCATTAGGTCAATTTGTGCTTGGAACATTTTCAAATGTTTAGTCATAGCACTCATAGGATTATCCTCTTCTTGGTTTTTCTTGAGTTGATCCACATCATAATCATGTGGGAGTTTTACCCCTGGTTGGGCTAGATTTAGGAAGAACTTCTCCCTATCCCTATCTATTAGTTTATCCATGAATTCAAGAAATTCATTGTCTTGAGCCACTTGATTATCTCTTTCTTCAAGTGTTTCCTTAGGATCTTGGTTAGCGTTATTAATATTATCATTATTTCCTCCATGATGGTAATCGTGAAATGTGGAGTTTCTATCCATTAATTCAATTCTCTTTTCAAACAAATTTGGGAGACTATCCCCTTGGTCATGATTGTTGAAAGAGATTTGATATTAAAATTCAAGAACCTCCTTTGTAATGCAAGTGTTGTCTTCTTGTAAAGATAGTTTGAGTCTATGAGAGTGTGTAGAAACCGACATCCAACAAGGTTTGATTTTGAATCATTTTCCCCAATTTGGTAATTGTTTGTTTTTATGAAGAGATTTAAAAATATAAGATGAATTTTCAAATGGATGTCTCTTACTTGTTGTATGTATTTTTCAAACAAAACAACCACAAGTACACTTTTTATTTTTAACCCTCTACACAAAAAGTGTTTGAAATTGTAAGAACGTTATCACAGGTTTTTGCACAAAAAGATACTTCAAGCAACCTACCTAGCTCAAAATTTGGTTCGTAAACATGGCTCTATAAGGTAGTATTTGATAAGTTAACAAGGTATTTAATCAAGATCCCATTCAAAATAGATATTAAACTTTCATCCTCCAAGTATATTAAGAGGCTTCCCACCACCGGTATGTCAAAGTTTTGTGCAATCCCGAAGGACTACTCGAGGAAGTTCAAAAATTTAACACCCTTTTGTCACACACCCCATTAAAGATGCATGAATTTTGTTTTATAGTGGGTTGGATGATTTTGGCAAAGGAAATTGTATCCCACTTTGGGCTGTCCCTCTCATCGGCCTCGTTAAGATAAATCTTGGGAGGCGAGCCCACTATAGATCTAACATGTTCATTTTGAAAGCAATAAAGTGGAATAAAGAGATAGGTTTTGGGAGTTTGATTCACCTAAAGGTGAAGAGCATATCCCTATCTATTTCTCAATTCCCAAACACTTTTAACAAGGTTCAATTACCAAACCTACTAACTAATGGAAATCGAGTATTTCTACTCTTTTCCACAAACAAGGGGTTGTTCAAATTTAGTGCTTGATTTACTTAGCCTTTCTTTTAATGAAGGAACTTGATATTTTTGGAATTTTGATTCAATTAGAAAGTGAAGAGCATAGGCATAGTATCAAATACCTCAAACAATAATAGGTTGCTTTAATTACTATATTTTGAAATTGACAAGGCAACAATTTAACCAAAAATTGACCAAGTTTTAGGCTTACCTTGTTTCGAAGCTAGCTAAGGCTAGGGGCATTTTTGATGAATTTTCCATTTTTATGCTCACCTAGTGGTGATCGTTCATTTCCATTTGCTTCTCCAACAAGCTAGTCAATACAACCAACCAAAATGAAGAAAACAAGAATAACTTTGAATTTAAGCCTTATTTATCAAATTTTGACAAAAAATGATTAAGGCAAGTAAATCCAATTTAATGATATAAACTTAAATTTATAAGCTTCTAAAACTTTCAAGTATTGTTCATATACCTCATTTTCTTGCTGAGAATTCTCCAAAACCAGCTTGATGTGTGTAATATTCTCCTCCTTAATCCATTTTGTCAAAGCTTTCCCTTCGCTGTTAAATCTGGTTTCTAGTTTTTTTTTTTGTTTTTTTATGACCAGTCATCCTGCAGGCATAGAGAAATCATTTTCCACAAGTTAAATTCAGTTAATTCTCAATTTAATTGAAAGCACAACAGAATCTATTAAAAGTACTGTTAAAAAGCTTAAACGTGTTGCTAATCAAATTAAATGTGCTGCAGAAATTTATTAAAAGAATTGAAACATAAATTAAAAGTGTTGATAAAATAAGAAAAGGCATTAACATCAAGTATTAGAAGCGCTGGAGAATCAATTGAATGCGCTAGAGAGTCAGGGTGAAAGCACTGAAAGAAATAAGATAGACGCAAAAGAAATTGAAAGCACTGAAACTCCACGTAAAGGCACAAGATTTTGTCGTAGAAGCATTGTTTTAGGCTTTAAAAGCACTGGAGAATCAATCAAAAGCGTTGGAGAAAGTATCAAATGCGCTATTTAACCTGCAAAATAGAGAACAAAACAAGATTTGCAAAAAAAAATTACTTCTTTGAATTTATAAATTTATGAGGCCTAATGCCCCATGGTGGGCACCATTTTGTGTACTAGAAAAAGTACCTTCATAGGGTTAGTATCATCAATAAATCAAAATAACAACTAAATTACCACAAATAGCAATCTAATTAAGAAAAGAATTGACAATTAAGCACTGTATAGATCTCTATTTAGGGATGCTAATGCAAAGCTCTCAACAAGCTTCCATTAGTGACAGTCCTAAAATGAGAATGAATGATAAAAAATGCTAAAAGTTCAATTCCAAATGAAAATACAACTAATTAGCTCTAAATTTGCCTTTCTAGCTCTAATATGCAATAGGTTTGATGCTATTCTGAGATTTGTGGATGATTAATGAGTGAATTATGCCTTGCTTTTATATATTTTGGCAAGGGTAGGGGGTGTAGTTTGAGTTGATCAAGGTTAGGTGAGAGTTGAGTCCATGGTTCCACCTTTGGAGACCATTTAAATATTTTGTCCTCAAAGCTTGGGACAAGAAGACAAAATGAGTGGACAAGATGCATTCTCCAAGTGAGTGATTGAGATTTGATTTAGGCTTGATCCATGTGAGCTTGGTCCTCAATTCCTATTGGTTAATTAATTTTCCTCCCATTTGGTGGTTGAAGGAAAATAAGAATTAATTAATTGAATTTATTTAGCCATGTGTACCCCTTAAATGGGTTGATTTAATTTAATTTGAACTATACAATTAATTAGATTAATTGCACAATTTATTGATTAATCATGATTTATTAGGTTTAAATTGATTTAATGGCTTTTGATTTTTAATTAAATTTGGATTAAGGTTCAATTGCAATTTATCTTTCATTTTGACTTGATTTGATTTAATTGTATTAATTTTTGCCTTGATTTCTCACTTAAATGATCTTGTCCAATTTTCAGTGATTACAACTTCTCTCTTAAAACATCACGTTATAGACCCACAAGACCTTCCTTCTTACCTAGAGAAGACCACAAAATCATGGGAGAAGAGACAATTACACCACCCCAAGATAACATTGATGAAATTTTAGTAGCATATTCAAGAATAGATACCAATCTAAGAAACCATGTATCCTTCAAATACTATTGTGAGGCCAAAATGAAAGCTATCACTCATGTCAAAAGGAATAAACCAATAGATAAAGATCTCAAGGAGAGAATAAGTAAAATAACCCTCCCAAAATTTGATGATTCTAGGAAAATCTCACCCCAAGTATGGATTCAAAAGCTAGATGCATACTTATCACTAAATCCTATGACATAAGAAAATGCTATCAAGTTTGCAGTACTGCATTTAACAGGAGCAACCCATGAATGGTGACATCATGGCCTCATCTCACAAGGCCATCAACATATAACCTCTTATGATGAATTCACACAAAGAATCACCAAGAGATTTGAACAAAAACATCCACAATGGTTCTATAAAGAATTAACATAGCTTAGGTAGCAGGGGACAGTTGAAGAATTTGTTGCTGAATTTTCATAAGAAAGACTCACATATCTCTTTGTAGACGGATTAAAAGACTCCATTTGTAGCATAATCAGTGTCATGGACCCCACAAGTTTGGATGAATCAATTGAAAAGGCAAAGAAATTTTATTCTCAACCTTTAGAGGATAAACCCAATAATTCCACTACAAACAACCACTACCAAATCCCCCATAAAAGAGGATAAGCACCGAAAGGAATCCCAAAAGAAAAGACCTTGTTACCATTGCAACGAACCATGGGAACATGGACATAGATGCAAAAGGGTAGAAAATGGTAGAAAGATGATGATTTAAAAATGAATAAGCTCTTCTTCAAATGTAAAGAACCATGGAAACCCGGACACCTTTGTGAAAGTAGAATGCATAACATAGAGGTCACCTCGGATGAAGAAAAAGAAAATCCTACCAAACAAGTTAAATTAGATGAGGAAGAGCATAGATCCCTTGCCACGATATCCCAAGTCAATGAACATTGAACTTTCAAAATCAAAGGAACCCTTAAAGGACAAAAAGTAATTGCTCTTGTGGACAATGGAACATTACATAACTTTATTAGTAGAACTCTTGTGTCCAAAAGGAAGTTAGAGACTAAAGACTTAGACAATTTTAAGGTGGCACTAGAAAATGGGAATATTGACTCATGTACAAAATTTATACCACAATTAGAAATCATCATGGATAAGCACAATATTAAAGGAGATTTTTATGTAGTAAATCTACAATATGGTGTAATACTGGGAATGCCTTGGATAAACTCATTAGGGTGCTTTATCATGGATCAACCCAATTTATAAATTTGTTTTAATCATAAATGGGCAAGAAGTTACCTTAAAGGGATTACCTAATGAATCCCCAAAGGTAATTGTATGTAATAGGATGGAAAGGATATTTAGACACAACCAAGCGGAATGGGTTGCACAATGCATGATAATAGACAAATCTTCATCCAAAGATCCATTAACCCATGTAGATATCCAACCAATCTTAAGAAATCATAATAAGGTCTTTGAGGCTATTCCACCAGGACTTCCTCCTAAAAGAGGTTTTGAGCATACCATAAAATTGGAAGTAGGAGCCTGACCAATGATAAGCACACCTTATAAGCACCCCCGCAAATTTAAAGAAGAAATTGAGAAAACCATTAAAGAATTGTTGGAAATAGGCCATATTCAACCTAGCACCATCCCCTTTGCATCTTCAATAGTATTGGTGAAAAAGAAAGATGGAACATTTATAATGTGTATAGATTACAAAGCTCTTAACAAGAAGACTATTAAAAATCAATATCCTATACCAAGAATCGATGAGTTGATTGATAAATTACATGGAGCTCAATATTTTTCAAAAATTGATCTAAGATCAGGATATCATTAGATCTGAATGAGAGTAGAAGATGTTCATAAAAATGGCTTTTAGATGTCATTATGGGCATTTTGAGTTTCTAGTCCTACCATTTGGACTCACTAACGCTCTATCCACTTTCCAATCATGCATGAATCATATCTTCTGGAAGTAGTTAAGAAGGTTTTTACTTGTGTTATTTGATGATATTCTCATCTACAACAGGACGTGGGTAGTGCACATCAAACATATCAAAGAAGTGCTAAGTATCTTAGAATCATAATCTTTGTTTGTTAAGGCTTCAAAATGTGAATTTGGCCTAGAACAAATTCTCTATCTAGGACACACAATCAATGCAAAAGGAGTAAGTGTTCATGATGAAAAAATCAAGCTAATAAAAAAATTGGCCAAAACCCTAATGCAACTTAGGGGATTTATGGGATTATGCAGTTATTATAGACATTTTGTTAAAGGTTTCTCAAAGATAGTTGCCCCCCTCATAGATTTAACTATGAAAGGACCTTTTTACATGGTGTGATGCAACACAACAATCTTTTGAGAAACTAAAATAAGCCATGAGAACATGTCTGGTATTAGCCATTCCAAACTTCATAGTCACCCTTTGAACTTCAATGTGATGCCTTAGGTGAAGGAATAGGAGCAGTTCTCATGCAAAATAAACACCCCATAGAATTTGAAAGTCACAAACTTACAGATGTCGAGA
The DNA here is from genome assembly GCA_027943335.1 of Chamaecyparis obtusa. NCBI lineage: Eukaryota > Viridiplantae > Streptophyta > Pinopsida > Cupressales > Cupressaceae > Chamaecyparis > Chamaecyparis obtusa. The sequence continues at coordinate 1,204,638 of BSBK01000135.1, read as the reverse complement.
AACACTACTCTATTTATGACAAAGAAATATTGGCTATAATGCATGATCTAACCAAATTCAGACAATACCTCATATGTGGGAAGTTCAATGTTAAAATAGATCATAATAGATTGAGATTATTCATGAATCAAAAGGATCTTAATGATCGACAACAAAAATGGGTGAGCAAAGTTCAAGCTTATGAATTTTGGACATCGAGTATATCAAAGGAACTAATAATATTGTAGTAGATTCCTTTCTAGACGAGGCTACATAAACACCCTATCCAACATCACAGGGGATTGGAAAAATAACATTGTTGTCGAATATTGCCAAAAGACCCTCAAGCCAATGAGATACTCGAAGGTAAATTACCAAATGATGAGTACAAGATAGTAGATGAACTCATCTTATATAAAGGAAGAATATTCCACATTCCAAATTCAAGGTTGAAATGGATAGTTATGAAGGAATACCATGATAATATGCTAGCAGGTCATCCAGGGGTACTAAAAAACCTATAAATAGATAAGGGAAAAGGTTCTCATGGAAAGGCCTTAAAAAGGATAGTGTTGAAGTATGTTCAGGAATGTATGACTTGCCCAAAAAAATAAAGTTGAACAAAATCCCCTAGTTGGCCTTTTGCAACAATTACCCCACACCTAACAAAAAAATGGAGAGTATTTCAATGGATTTCATCACTGGTCTACCTAAGGTGCAAGGGAAAGATTTCATTTATGTAGTAGTATATTGTCTAACCAAATATGCACACTTTTTTGCAATAGCAACATACTACAAGGCTCCACATATAGCATAAGTTTTTTTCAAAGAAATCTTTAGACCTGCATGGATTACCAAAGAACATAATTAGTGATAGAGATTGTTGGTTCCTAAGTTAGTTCTTGTGATAATGTGTTCCAATTAGCAAGAAATGAACCTGACTCTAAGTAACTAGTTATCATCCCCAGACACATGGGTAGACAAAAAATTGTAAACAAGTGGATAGAAGGTTGTCTCCAAAAATTATGTCATAGGACAACAAAATGCCTGGATCAAGTGGTTGCATTTAGGAGAAAATTGTTTATTAATACTACCCATCACATGTCTATCGACATGACCCCCTTTAAAGCATTGTATGGATACAAGGCCACCTCTTTTGGAAATTTGATCTCGATGGAAAGTAAAGTACCAGGAGATAAAGACTTCATGCAACATAATGTGGATCTAATGAAAACTCTAAAATACAATCTCCACCATGCTCAAAACCTACAGAAGATCTATGCTGAAGAGAGGACATTCGAAGTGGGAGATATGGTTTTCCTAAGACTCCAACCTTACAAACAAACATTAATCAAGACGAGCAGAGCAGAAAAATTGAAACCTAGGTTCTATGGGCCATACAAGGTCTTGAAAAGGATAGGTGAAGTAGCCTACAAGATTGAGTTACCTAGAAGTAGAAAAAATCCACACTATCTTTCATGTATCCAAACTTAAGAAAGTCTTAGAGTCAACAAATCAATCCACGCATCGAATTGCCACCACTAGAAGATGAAGGGAAACTTATCTTGGTACCCAAAGTTATCCTTGACAAGTGTGAGAAGAGATTGAGGAATATAATTATTTCAAAATACTTGGTTAAATGGAAAAATCTACCAAAATAAGATGCTTCGTGGGTAGGAGAAGAGATCACTTTCCATCTGAAATTGCTTGAGGACAAACAAATTTGGGAGGGAAGGACTGTCATGAACCATAATTGATGTATACATGTATAATTGAGTAACTATTTTAGTACCATTTTAAAATTGCTGACAACAAAAATAGATAAATTAATCAATAGATAATTGACCCCATGAAATAATTAATAGTCAATAATATTAAATTTGTTGTGAATATATAACATATTGGTAATCAAAAATTAATAATAATGATACTAACCCATAATTAATAATTTATCAAATAATCAATAAAAAATAGTCAAAATTATTAAATATTTTTATTTATCAATATAATATGATATAGTGTCAAATATTCTTTATTAACCAATATATAATTAATATAACTATTAATTCATATTAATAGTATCAATTCATATTAACCTATGATTGATATAAATTCATATTAACCTGTGATTATTTTAAAAACCATACTAATCGACTTGA